>ML777332.1:1053075-1095788 GCA_009831015.1 Picea engelmannii | reverse complement strand
TGCGACAAATGCATCCCATGTCTTGGGAAGACCATTGAGTAC
This sequence comes from Picea engelmannii, assembly GCA_009831015.1. Classification (NCBI taxonomy): domain Eukaryota; kingdom Viridiplantae; phylum Streptophyta; class Pinopsida; order Pinales; family Pinaceae; genus Picea; species Picea engelmannii. Next base: position 1,095,746 of record ML777332.1, on the reverse strand, counting down.
TATGTTCACCAATTCCTTTTCTGAAGTGATCTCTTCAATAGCTTGTAGTTGATATCTTAGCTGGGAGATCCTTACAAAGTATGATGTTATGCTGTCATCATTATTCATATTCATGTCACAGAGCTCATTCTTCAGACTCATAACTTGTCCAATGTTTCTGATTGAGAAGAGATTTGTTAGGGAATCATACATCTTCTTCGATGAGTCAAGATGGGAGATGTAGGGTATCAAGTGTTCTTTTATGGAATCCACTATGATACTCATGGCATTGATGTCAACGTCTTTGAACTTCTCCATAGCTGCAACGTTCTGCGGTTCCTTCTCTTCTCCTTCTTCAAACTCTAGCTTCATGATCTTTCCTTTCACGATATCCAACACTTTATTCTTAGCAAGGATGAGATCAATCCTTGTCTTCCATGCTTTGAAGTTGGAGGCTCCATCTAGATTGTTCTCAAACTTCATAGAGTTCATCATGGCTTGCTTGATTGGGTCAAACCCTAGATTTGACCAGAAATCCAAACTTCACGTCTTTTCCTTCTAAGAGTATCAGGAGATGCACTGGGCTAGGGTGCACTAATCTATCTGGGGATTAGGTAAATCTCGTCACTTAAGGTGCCTCAACAAGAGGTTTAGGGTTTTTGCAACTACTTTTGCTAGTAACCCTAGCTGCAGTGCTTCTGGAAACTGCTCTTGCTAGTAACCCTAGCGACAGTTCCTCAACGAGCTCAATATCTAGTGGCTATGTTTCCTTCCAGTGTTTTAGGCTGACTGAAGGGGTGTGGGCCCATAACCTATTATAATATAGAAGATGGTGTTCTCATTTTACCATTGACGATACCCTCGTCACCCAACCACAGGACGAAGCCTCCCTCCAAGCACCTTAACCTTGACCTGAGAATTCCTCCGGAAGCAAACCCTAGGCTAGATAGCCAAACAAAGAGCAACGCATCTCTCCCCAAGGATAGCACAACACAAAATACTGACCAGATAGTCCCAAACCCTAACCAAGAGAAATCCAAGCCAATACTGAAACTAGTTGCTACTGCAACTGCACCTACAACCCTCCTCCAAACCTGCGCACCAACTGCAATTGCAATGCGCACCAACTGCAGAACTGCAATTATGAGATGTTGTCAAATGAGATCTGGCACCTTGTATTTATAGTAATCCTGCCAGTTTGCTGGGGCCGACTTCTCCTTCTGGGTATGTGTCTGTTCAGTATATTATTATTAATTCTGGCCGACTTCTTCTCTTAGAGGCTAATAGCCTGATATAAATTATATTCTTGAGCCGACAAGGCTTCTAGGGTTATTAGCCAATTCATTAGGGTTTCTCTTTCTTCTCGGAGTCTTCTATTCTTATTAGGTTCACATGTAGAGGTAAATACCTCCCGCAACTACCATAATATTAACAACTGGTCACTCTAAATTTAGGTAGGAACTATGCCATGCTGACATTCACTCATTTTACTATTTCAAAATAGTCTAACTAGAGGGGACTAACTGGAGACATGGAATCTCTAGTAGTGAGCTATTTATTCTATCTATATAATGAAAACTAACCTTGCCTTCCTTTATTATCCATTATAGATTACTACAAAGACCACCCACCAAACCAACAAGTGTGCAGAAGGTTTCTTCAAAGAGAGTTGGTAGAACATCGATATTCTACCCGTTCAAAGAGAATTAGAACAAAGGGAGGGATATGACTAATCATGTAGTAAAGAAAGATCTATCATAGAAGAAAGTGCTACCTCCTGCTATTAGGATGGGAAGGGCTTACACCTGTTTGTTAAATACTAATGGTTTTATTTATATTAGGCTAATTCTCTCTTTCACGTATGTAGAGATGAGAATGACCATCCTGGATATCTCTAGGCATAGAGGAATTGCTTATGATCATTCACTCAGTTGAGATCTATTGCACAAAATCTTCGTCATGGTAATTCTATTAGATTCATTTGATATCAAGGCAGGATAGGATTCTGTGTGGAGTCAAGGAAATATAGAAAAGATATCATCCCCAGTGAGCAAACAAACATGGCCATCGGGCTAGAGATTCACAACAAAAGAGACAACACAAAGTAATATGCCCTTAATCCCTAAGACCAAAATTACTCCCTCTAATCATGACCTTCTCAACGTAGTTTGCATGGACACTTGAATTCGACATGCATATGAGAAATCCCACATGAATGTACTAACGCATGCTCCATACATGTGATAGGAAGGCATGTAATTAATTGTTCAAATCAAAACACTAACAAAATCAAGAAAAACAAGGTATGGATCTAGGAAAAAATATTATCCGGATTTAGGAGTGGAACAAACTGATTAATAGACTGAATACAATAAACATAGATATATGAAGAATAAAAAAAATATCAAGTGAACAATAACTTCTATTGAATAATGAAATAGGATGAAACTGTAAAACTGCAGAACTGAAACACTTGCTCGAATGGTGGTAGCTATCTCTGAGAAGAGATGTGGATGGTACACACATTCTTCTAAGAAGAATGGATTACAATGAGGCTCCAAATGCCTTTTTGATATTACTCATGAATTCCAAAACCCTAGACATCCAAAAACCTAACCCTAGAAGGTGAGACACCAAAATTGATGTGGGCCCCTATGGGTAAGTTGGTGTAAGTTGGTACCCCAACTTCCCAGGGTTGTAAATTTTGCATACGACCTTTGCTTTAGGTGCATGATAGCTTGTTGGAAATGTCTTTCAGAGAACTACACATTTCGCCGTCAAACTTTGACTCTGTCAACAATTTGACTATGGCAAGCCAAAAAAACAACGTTTAGGGCCCCAAAATGGCCATGGAAGTACAACAAGATGTGCTGACATGAAAACATACAAAATAAACTAGTTGGATTAGGTGAGAGGCCACCAATATCCACCTTGAGGATCTGTGGGGCTTGAGACATCCCTAAAAGTGTAGAACCCACAATTACAAAGGAGTACAAAAGAACGTGCTGAACAAAAAACATACAAGAGGAGCCGGTTGGAATAGGTGGGTGGAAACCAATATCCACCTAGATCAATCCTCCCCCCTTAGGAAGTAATGGTATCCATTTCATTTAGTGCCCCCAGTAGGTGAGGAAACTTCTGCTGGATTTGGCCCAAGGTGAGCCACTTTGCTTGGTGTAGGAGTTGCCCTGCCTTGACAACCCGATAAAACTGGATCCTCTGCTAGCAAGTTCCCTTGACCTGTGTGTCCACTATTTGATCAGTGAATGCTAGTTCCATGTAGTTAGGGTTGATCTCTGTTGGTTTTAGTTGTTCTTTGATCTTTGAGGTGTCTAATAACGGTGGAAAATATGGCCGAAGGAGGTGCACATTGAACACTGGATGTAGGCCAAGGAAGGGTGGAGTGTTGAGCTCAAAATCATTGCTACCCATGGCCTTGGTGATAGTGTAAGGCCCATAACAAAGTGGGTGAAGCTTTCGATGGGGCCCTGCGAGACACTCCTTCTACAAATGTAGCCAAACTTTGTCGCCAACCTGAAACTGGTGTGGCACCCTGTGTTTATCATGGTGCTGCTTGTACTTAGCATTGGATTTATGAAAAATCTCCTGGACCTGTTGGTGGATGTGATGAATCCAATCAATGAATTTGGTGGCTTTTTCGATCACAAGATGATCATGGGAAGAGTCCGTCTGTGTGGTGGCAAGAGGAAGTGCAACATCAATGGGTCCCAAGGGTTGGAATCCCAAACCCACCTGAAATGGGCTATGGTTAGTGGAGCTATGGAGAGCCCTGTTGTAACTGTGTTGAACATAGGGGAGACTCTCATCCCATGTACATGGATGCTTAGAATTGTACATGCAAAGGATGTGGACAATCATCCGATTGATGACCTCTATTTGGCCGTCGGTTTGGGGGTGGAAAGAAGTGGATTTTGTGAGATTGGTGTCCAACAGAGACCAATGACTCAACCAAAATGTGTTGAGGAACCTATTGTCCTGGTTGGAGATGATGGTCTGTGGTATCCCAAAGTGGACTCACACTCATTCGAAGAAGAGCTTGGTGGTATCTACCATTGTGATATTCTTCTTGCAGGCTGTGAGGATGGCCATCTTCAAAAACCGATCAACAACCACAAATACACAGTCATTTCCTTGCTTGGTGGATGACAAGCCAGATGTGTAATCCATTGAGATGGATTCCCAAGGGTTCTTGGGAATAGAAAGAGGGGTGTATAAGCCTTGATTCTTGATGGATGGATTGGAAATGGCACAGGAAGTGCAATATTTTATATGCTTGCTGTTGTCCTATCGAAGTTTTGGCCAATAATTGTTTTCCTGAAGAACGACCATAGTTTTCTCCACGCCAAAATTTCCTGCCACCCAACTATAGTGGGCTTCCTAAATAAGCTTTGCACGCTCGCTTGTAGGAACAAAAAGATGGCCTAGTTGGCATAAGAGTTTGTCTTGAATGTGAAAATCAATGACAGTTGTGCCTGTACCCCAAAGATGATAGGAGGTGGCGAAGTCCAGATCTTGTTGATAAAGTTGGGGCCACTTAGATGCTTCATGTACACAGGAATGGATCATATTGGTGAGTGCAGCCACATGAGGCCGACTGAGGCAGTCAACGACATGATTGGAGATACATGTCTTATAATTGATGTTGAGATGGAATTGCTATAGGTAGGTGGACCACTTCTGATGGTGGCCATTCTGCAATTTCCCCTATGTCTATATGAACTACAGAGGGTTGTGATTAGTGTGTATGATTGTCTCTTTTCCAAGAATGTAATGTTTTCGTTGACGACAAGATTGTACAATGGAATACATTTCCTTGTCATAGGTGGGGTATTTCCGGACAGTATCTAAGAGTGACTAACTATGGTATGCCATCAGATGCCTATGCTAAGTGAGAACTCCGCCCACAACATAGTCAGATGCGTCGGTCTCAATCTCAAACGATTGCTATAGATTGGGCAAGGAGAGTACTGGAGCTGAGAAGAAGCGATGCTTCAGATCATGTAATTCTCGTTGTTTCTCCTTCCCCCACACAAACTTGGCCCTACCACCACCCTTAGTCACCAGGCTGAGGGACCATGCAATATGGGAAAATCCCAGCACGTACCGTTGGTAGAAGTTGGTTAGTCCCAAGAAGCTCCGAAGCTCGGTCAATATGGTAGGGGTTGTCCAGTTACAAATGACTTGTATGTTAGCTGGATCAACATGTACCCCATGCTCATCAACAATGTAGCCCAAGTATTGGACCTTGTTCATTTCAAAAGAGCATTTTTCCAAGTTAGCATATAGCTTGTGCTGCCGCAGAGTGCTCAAAACCTGCTGAATATGCCGCATATGCTCCTCCCACATTCTGCTGAAGATGAGGATGTCATCCAAATATACCACCAAAAAGGAGTTGGTGAAGGGTCTCAATACATCATCCATCAACCTCATGAAAGTGGGTGGTGCATTTATTAAGCCAAAGGGCATGACTAGCCATTCAAAGAGACCTTCTTTAGAATTCAAGGCTATCTTCCATACATTAGTTGGTTCGATGGGAACCTGGTGGTAGCCAAAATTTAGGTCAATCTTGCTGAAGAACTTGGCCCCCTTGAGTTGGTCAAGAAGGTCATCAATCTAGGGAATGGGGTACCAGTTCCTGACTGTGATTTTGTTTAAGGCTCTGTAATAAATGCAGAGTCGCCACGTCCCATCCTTCTTTTGCACCAGTACAATCGGGCTTCTACAAGGGGAGGAGTTGGGTCTGATGTGCCCCTTTTGAAGAAACTCTTGGATATGTCTCCTGATTTCATCATTTTCCATCAATGAGTGATGATAGACTGGTCCATTAGGTAGAGGTGCGTCGAGAGTCAGATCAATTGGACGCTTGAATTGGCAGTGTGTCGGTACCCCTGTAGGTGACGAGAAGATGTATCTGTATTCTTCCATGATCCCATCCACTTGCTTTTGTTGCAAATAGAGGCTCTGTGTAGAGGCCACAAATGTGGTGATGACCTTCTTCTTATTGTGAGAACGGATCATTTAAGAAGATGAACTTCCCGGTCTGTGAGATGACCTTACTGCATTGCTTAGCAGAGATTAAAGAAATAGTAGTAGGGGGTGCTACCTCTAGTATCTTATACACTTGTCTACCCAAAGTAATAATAACACTACAGGGTATAGAATCATACACAACATGATGATTCTGCAAATATGGTTGTCTTAAAAAAACATCACAAACTTGAAGGGGAGAAATATCACAAAGTACCTCATCTTTGAAAGGCTTTATTCCGTAGGGCAGACGTCACTGTTAGCTGACACAAATATCTCTTCCTTGGCGAAGCTAGCCAATAGTGTAGGGATGCGGGTGCAGTGTTCTTGGCAGGTCCATCTGCTTGACGACCTCTGCTGAAATTAGGTTCTTCTGACTCCCGCTATCAACGATGAAATGAAGCAAATCCCCCTTTACCCACATCTACGAGTGAAAGAGGTGTTCTCCTTCCTCTGGTTCTTCTAGTTCACTTGGTTGGAATTTGGTGGTAGCGATAGTGGCAATGGGTTCAACATCGATAATCCGCTTCCATCCTTCAAGATTTGATTCAAAATCAGAATCAACCTCTGACTCAGAAGCCTTCCATTCGACCATGAGTGACTACTTGGAGCAACATTCTTTGGTGTTGTGCCAATGGATTTTATGGTACTCACACCATTTTCCTGTGTCCTTCTTTGTCTTCTCATTTCCCTTCTTGTGTTGTGGCTTAGACTAGTTGTCCTGAGGGTGTCCATATTGAATTGGTCCCTTTCTGTGTGGGTTGGGGATGCCTTTACCTTGCTTCAGATGTGAGGGGTTTGCAGATACAAATTCTCATATTTTTTGCTTGAATTTCTGCTCGATCTTAACAACGTATCTATAAGCCGTGCCCAATGAGGCGATGTCCAGAAAATCCATTTTTGTTTGAATGTATCTGTGCAAAAAACCATGGTATTTGAGCATCAGATGACGCTCAAAGTATTTGATACCCAATTTGGTGCACATGGTATGGAAAATATTGGTGAAATCTGGTATTGTCTGGTCCCTTTCTTGACGTAGGGTGGTCCATCTGGTGTACTAGTCCTCATAGCTTCCAACATGATAGTACTATTATTTAATGGCATCTCGGAATGAATCCCATGTAGGGGCCACCACAAACATTGCGGATTCATCTACGTCCCTTTGCTTAGAGTAGGTATCCCACCAGTCTTTAACATGTGGAATGACTTTGAGGAGTGAAAAAGTGATCTTTTCCCTATCAGAAAAATTGTGGACCGAAGAATACCCTTCAAGCAGATTCAACCATTTATCTACAACATCTGCATCTATTAGTCCTTCAAATAATGAGATATCAAAATTGACCTGTACCTTGAAGGGGGTTGCATGGCCGCTTGACGAAGGTGCTTCTCCTATGGGTATTCGTCAAAGGATCTGCGCAAATTTTTCCATCATTTCATTCCTTTGTCACTTGAGGGATTCCTCGAGCAACATTTTAATAGGATCTCCTGCTCCATCATCTTTATTTTTGTCCCATGGGTTGTTGTCGGGCTCGACACGACTGATCTTGCAATGGCTCGATTGGTTAGAGTCCCAACTTTTTGTACCCAGTTCTTGTTGGGGACATGCACAAAGAAAAATAAATGAAGAATAGACCACTCTGATACCACTGATATGGATTTAGGAGTGGAACAAACTGATTAACATACTGAATTCAATAAACATAGAGATATGAAGAATAACACAAATATCCAGTGAACAATATCTTCTATTGAACAATGAAATAGGCTGAAACTGTAAAACTGCAGAACTGAAACACTTGCTCGAATGGTGGTAACTATCTTTTAGAAGAGATGTGGTTGGTACGCACATCCGTCTGAGCAGAATGGATTACAATGAGGTTGCATAGGCCTTTTTGATATTACTCATGAATTCCAAAACCCTAGACATCCAAAAACCTAACCCTAGAAGGTGAAAATCCAAAAGTCATGTGGGCCCCTATGGGTAAGTTGGTACCTCAACTTACGAGGGTCATAACTTTTGCATATGACCTCCTTTTTAGGCACGTGATATCCCGTTAAAAATGTCTTTTAAAGAGCTACACATTCCGTCGTCAAAATCTGACTTCGTCTACAATTTGACTGTGGTGAGCCAAAAAAACAATGTTTAGGGCCCCAAAACGGCCTTGGAAGTACAACAAGATGTGATGACATGAAAACATACAAAATAAGCCAGTTGGATTAGGCGAGAGGCCACCAATATCCACTTGGAGGATGTGTGGGGCTTCAGACAACCCCAGAAGTGTAGAACCCACAATTACAAAGAAGTACAAAAGAATGTGCTGATAAAAAAAATGAACAAGAGGAGCCAGTTGGAATAGGTGGGTGGCCACCAGGGTGGCCACCAATATCCACCTGGATCAAAATATGAGGAAGAGTAGTAATAATTGTGCTAATTATTACCTTCAACATAAGAAGTACTGAGATTCTTCTATTTCCATTTTCGAATCCTACGACTGTAGAATTTGGGTGTTTGATGATTATGTGAGGAGATAGACATGGTAGGCCACCAAGAAAAGAAGACCTATGGGAACCAACACCAAGTCTAGACTTATACCTTTCTTTCCCCATAACATCTCTTGAAGCCACTTCTTTCTTTTTTTAATGGAACCCAAACAATATTTTTTCCGAATCAGGATCCAAATTCCTTATGGGTCTTTACTCGAGTAAACAATGCAATTCAATTGTAGCTCTACACTGAGTTGAAATCCGAACCGATTGGAATTCCTTTAAGATGTAGTTGCATGGTATTGCGAGTCACATGAATTGGACACCAAGAATTTCTCCAGGAATAGGAAACCAATGATCCTAGAGGTAAAAATATCACCAATGAGTCACATGAATTGGACACTGACAATTTCTCAATTTCAGTTTTTTTTGGTGTTTATATGTAATGTCCCCATTTTTGGGTTCCTTTGCTCTGCAGTTGGAGATGTCTTCATGGTTTTGTTTTAGTTTGATTAGAGGGGTGATTTGATGTTACCAGAAACATCATGGGGTTTAGAGGAGTTATATGATGCTTTCAGAGGCCCACTTATCATCTTTTATCATCGGGATCACACCTGTGTAGTTAGATTTCGATTCCGACACATTTCAACTATTCCCGTAATTTGGGAGTATTAATGATCATTATTTAATGAATTGAACTAAGGATGTCATTTTAATAAATTATCTAAGAGGGGTACCTTGGTGTAATAGGTCATTGGAACTGGGATGAAGAGATCTAAATGTTGAAATGATAAAAAACCGACTTTGAGTGCCCATAAATGCTTTAAAGTCAAATAAATCACTTTTTATGAGTAAAAAGGTTAATAAATTAATACAATGATTTTACTAAAGATAAATTAAAAATTCACTTGAGGGGTAAAGAGAAAAAGGGGTATAAAATTACAATGAGATCTCATTCTCTCATTATGTTGATGATTATTTTGATATGATTTGGAGAGCTCTTGGAGCCTTTGGGGGTTTGGAGTAAACCCTGGTTTGGATTGGTTTCGTTGGTGAAATATTCCACCCTAGCTAATCAGGTTTCGATGGTGAGAGATCCACCCTAACCATCTGGTGGGGAAGATCATTCAGATCTTCCACTTGTCTCTATTGTGAGGAAGAGATCCATCATTTTGCAACAATTTGGGGTTTGTGGAAATCATATATTTCTGTGCAGGGTGAGTTTGGAATTTGAGGAGGTTGATTTACTATTTGTAGTAGGTTGAGAGTTTTGTGGAGGTCAAGTTTGGTATGCAGGCCGAGTTTCCTCTTGGAAGAGGCTAATTTCTTTTTCTACAAAAACAAAATTACTTGCTGGCCGAATTTCTTTGTTAGCTGGGTCATATTACCTTGTCTAGAGGTTGAATTATTTGATGTTGGGCCAAATTTACATGGTGGAGGGGTCAAATTTATTTATTGGTTTGAGTTCCATTATTGCTGGGCTGATTTCTCCATGTTAATCCAAGTTTCTTGTTGTTGGGGGTCAATCCTTTATGCTTGGTAGAGTTTACCTCGTGGCTGGGCCGATTTATCAGTTTGGAGGTCGAGTTTAATGCTGTAGAGTCCTCTTATTTCATCGCTAGCAGCATGGGTAGCTTGAAGAGGATAGTTTCAGCTCATAACAACAACAAATTTTATCATTCCACTCTTATTTACTCAGATTTATTACAAAAATACAATTGTAAGGTTAGCCTATTCATAAATTGGTCCCAAAAATGATATTTGTATTTTCTGTTTTAGTGGGTTGTTGAGGCTATTATCTATTGTATTCATGCTCTCCATATTTATGCAATAAATAACATATTTGGCACCAAGACATTGTGTTACACTTTCAAAACCACAATAAGGAAACTAAACTAGCAAACAATAAAATACAACAACAACAACAACAAAGGTATTTACAGTGGAACTAAAACCTACAACCAAAGTGTTTGACAAAAGCACTGAACCATAAATGCCCCTAAAACACTACAACAACTAATAAAATAGGAATTACAAAGGGTTATGAATATGCAGGAAAAGTGCTTTGACAGAAGTCATAAGCCAACAACACACTCAAAACATAATAACAACAACAAAAGGGTTAGTACACTGAGTTTTGGGTTTGTCAACCAAGTTTTTGATGAAAATGTTGAGCTAGAAAACCACTAGGATATGGAGAAACAATCATAGATTTATAACAACCATAAGGAGGGAAATTAAAATGATATCCGAGCGTGTTTTCCTCCTAGCCTGAGGGTTAAATCGTGAATGATATTTTCAGATTGTTTTGGTACATTCAAGGGGGAACAAATCAAGAATTCATGGCAAAATTTTTACAACATTGTCAGGAATATCGAAAGAATCTAACAACACCGTTAAATCCTCTAGAGAGGTTGAAGCTACACTTATCAGCTGGGAAAAATAAGAAGAAGAGATTCAAATATGAATTAGTTGGTGAAGCAAAGACCTCACTTCATGATGAAAGTTTAAAAAAAGCACAGGTTGATTTTTTGGATGTGAATGATGATGGTGTGTGTAATGAGGTTGAAAAAACAACAACTTTTGATACATCATTAGAGCTATCCTATGAGGTTAGTGTCACCAATGCATATAATGCCATTTTCCCATCAACCAATGTTGAGGATTCAACATTTTACCTTACTAGTGACGCTTATGATGATCGAGGTGTATTAGCACCCAAATACAATGAAGATTTATTGTTGGGTGATTTTCCTTTGGATGTTGATCTAGCTTCTAGGGAGTTATGCATGATGGATGATGAAGAGGAATTTGGGAAGCTTACACATGAGCTTCATATGGAGTTGAGTTTGGAACATTTTTCATCATTTCAATCATCTATGGCAGTCATGACACATGAGGATGTTAGTGGTACTAATGATTTGATGGATGAGCTTCTTGTGATGGTTGAGTGCAAGGAGCATTCAGATTTTCATGGGATTGACGAGAGGTATCGCTTAGAGACTTTTAAATATACACATAGTATGCATCTTGGATATTAGGAGCCACTTATTTTGGGGAGCCCATTGATGACTCAAGTGATAACTTTAGATGGGGGAGTTGAGAATATAGCTTGTGGACTAGCCATCATGGAGGTATTGTTGTCCCTTGACCAAGTTTTGGGAGATTCTTGGTCGAAGTTGACCTATTTTGGGACTTCAACAACCTGTCGAAGATGGAGTGCAAGATGAAGCAGAGATCGTGGGATATCAACCCCTTTTTGGGTCTTTTTTGGGATTTAGGAATATGTAACGGGAATGGGATGTCTGCCCATGGGTTTACCCATGTTTAGGCCTATTTTATATGTATAAATAGAATGCTAGGCAATGTAAGAAGCAGTTGAGTAGTGTGAAAATGTTGTGCAAGTTGGCTAAGTGCTAAGAGTTGGATCTCTAAGGCTTTGTGCATACTGTGTGAGACTTGCAGAGCGAAGTGCAAGTCATTGTAAGAGACTGTGGAGGGATTTGTGCTGTAACACAAGGAAGGATGATCTAGAAAGATGCACAGATCTCTTCTCTTATGCGAAGTAAGGGTTTTTGGCTCTGTGCATGTAGATGACCGATTGAAGCTAATAAAGAAGAAGATTTGGTGGACGTAGCCCCAGGGTGGGGGTGCATGACCTAAATACTGTATTATTCTACTCTGTGCGAAGTTTTGATGTGTTATGTGCTAAGTGCTTTGATATAGATAGATAGATCTGTTTATGCTTTATGATTATGATAAATCTGGATGCTAGATCTGACATCTGTGAACTTTCTTAGTGCTCGAATCTGCTAGATCTGGTCTAAGTCCTTTGCTAAGTTCTTATATACATTAGATCAAGGAGAATGTTGTGATGCTCTATTTTCTCTGCGGACTAGATATTGGTTAGATAATGATGAAATAACGGTGCTAAGTGCTCTATTAAGTGTTATAATCACATATCTATGTCCCAACTAAGGTTGCAGACACCTGAGTCCTGCAACCACCCCTGCCTCTACCTTGGGTGAGACTTCATCTTCTTCGCAGGTGTTGCCGAAAGGGCCAATAGTTAGGGTTTTGTTGGTGCTTTGTTGTAACGTTGAACACTGGGTATGCCCCTGTGCCAACAAATGGTTCCGTTGCTGGGACCTGAAACTGTGATTAATGGGAACCAAGGAAGAAGAAGTTTTGTGCAAAGATCTGACTTGAAATTGTGAAATCTCTATGCATAGATCTATTGCTCTAGTGCACAATACTCTACTAGTTTGGCAAGCTTTGTGCTAATGAAAAGAAGTATGATCTGAATAAAAGAGGTAAGATCCATAAGATTTGTGCCCTAACAAAGGTAAAAGTGAGAATTCTTGATTAAAAGAGGTAAGATTTGAAAGCTCTGTGCTCTGATAAAGGTAAGAATAGTGAAAAAGTTCTAGATCTGAAAGTTTTGTGCTCTATAGAAGTAAGATTAGTGGAAATTTTTGTTTCAAAAGTATGAATCTAGGTATGTTTGATAGATTCTATCCTAGCTTGAAAACTAGGGTATTAATAGATGAAAGAATATTTGATATGAATAGATCTGATAAGAATAGTGAAAAATATGTTATACGTATGCATAGAAAGGATATTTGGACTAATAAGTGTATGCAGGATCCTAGAAAGAATTTTTTGCAGGTTAGCTACCATGATCCTAGTGCGTAGTACAGGGAAGGCTGGGGATCATTTAAACAAAAGAGAAGCATAACCCTTTGTTACAATTGCAGAAAACCCAAACATCTTGCTAAGGAATGCCCTGGGAGAAGACCTAGTTGTCTTTGTTGTAAAGCTATGGACCATGAAGTTTTGGATTTCCCTAAAATGATTGCTAAGTTTGAAAAAATGAATATGAATCAAGAAAACCCTAAGGAAGATCCAAAAACTAATACTATGATGAAACCCCAGAAAGAATCAAAGAGAGTATTGATTCAGATAAGAGAAACCATGAATGACCACCGACATGTCAACTTATCAACGATCTTCAAAGAAAAAGAATTCCTTGAAGCAAGAATAAGAGACTTCGATATTGACTATGTTCTGGATGAGGAAACATAGGTGAATATCATGACAGAGAGAACATGGGAAGCTATATGAAATCCTCCTATGATTCCTTCACTAGGAGGAATAGTACTATTCAAAGGAAAGTTGATAAACCTATGTGGAAAACTCACTCGAATACCTATGAATGCCAATGGAACTTTGACAAAGGAAGATTTTGAGATTGTTAAATTCAATGAGAACAACACCTCGTTTACCATGCTGCTAGGAAAAACTTGGATTGAAAGAAATTAGGCTATGAGGAAAGAAGAAGAAGTTTTAGAACAAAAGAAGCAAGAGTTAAAAGAATTCATGACTAGAAGGATCACACACTTGATTGAAGAACAAAAGAATAGATCAAAGAAAATTAACACCAGAAACCCGGATGTCGAATTTGCAAGAACACTAGAAGAACCAATGAAGATTGAAGTACCTATCCCAGATGAAGAAGAAGGGTTACCCTTGAATATTAGGAAAGAATATCAACAACACGAAGTAACTATGCCAAAATAAGCTAAGGATCAGAACGAAAAAAGGCACACCGAGATGAAACTCATTGGAAAGAAGGCTAGAAATCTAAGTAAGAAGAAATATAAGATCGAAAAGTTGCAGAAGATTCCAGAAGGAACCTCACAGAAGGAAAAATTGCAAAATTGGAGCTTCGTCGGGATATCAGAACAACGACACATGACACTTCGCCATGACGAAGCAATATAGCTGTTGGGGACATTATAACCATTAGATGAATGCTCCGAATAGATAGAAAGCCATTTATGGATAGCCAATGCACCATCCGACCGTTGGGACCATGCCATAACGAAAAGAACAGAGTTAATGAAGGCTTCATACCCGTTACAAGTGACCCATTGCTGAGTTACCTATTTAGCCCATCGTGCCATGCACCAAGAACACTTTTGCCAATTGAGAATTTGAACCCATAGACTAAGTCAAGTTTATACAGTGATCATCACACTCTTGCTATCTATCCTATTACAGTGTCTAAGTAATCCCCCGAACCCAAGATCGTTAACCCCGAGTGTGTATGTCGGACGAATTGAGCACTGCAGAAAAATTTGTTGAAGAAGTTTTGATCGACCTCACGACTTAAAGAGTCATGTCAATGTCCACAGGTATACAAGCATTGTTGACGAGAGGATTACTAGCCTCTTCGTCCACTGTTCACAGAGATGGACCATCCCGACCATCCGATGAAAAGCAAACCAAGCATAGGAATGATCTAGAAAATGCTAAATTGATCTTGACCATATTAACCACCTATCTACCACCTCTGAGCGACACAATAAATCAAGACAGTGTGCCCAAATATTTAGACTACACTTTGGTCACTGTGTACCTCCCGAAGGGGATACACACAGTTCGAGCAGACCAAGATAAGATTGCAACGTTGAAGTTTAGCGACTTCAACCTGGGATATTGCAAAGCCTATAACATGCTTGCCCTGCATAAGTATTTCACCAGAACCAAGGGAAAAAATTTGAATATAATCCCCCAGTCATGGACCATGAACCTCGCGCAATCCACACTACTCAACATCATGAATATTCCTCACTTCGGACGACACCAGGAGGAAAATGCATGTGTCAAGTTATTGCTTTCCCGTTACCATGGAGGTTACTTGTGTCTAAACTGCTGCATAACAATTGATCTGACATTGATCCATAGGATCATAGGATTAAGCATGCAAGGACCTAATCCACAAGATTTTTACCCTGGGAAAGCCATGGATCACACTCTAACACAACAGATCAAAGACACTTATGGCGATGTCGAGAAAGGAACATGAGGCTACAAGGTAGCCTCTATCTAGAGTGGCACAGTGTGCCTCACCTATCAATTGATTGCAAGGAAGTTAGTATGGAAGAACTGACCTACCCAAGTCACTGGTTTTGTAGTCGACCTCGCAGGGAAGTGAGCAAAAGGACTTCAGATGAAGTGGGTGAAGTATCTAGTAAACCGATTAGAAATCGACTGCATAGAAGCCCAAGATCAAGGGTACAAATTTCATTTCAGCTGGCTATTGATCCTGATCACTTTTATTGCCTGGGAGATGCCGGAAGGTGCGACCTTCCCGGACATCGAGCCTCTCGAACCATTGGCCATGAAGTTTAGTGCACTGTGGTACTCAAGAGATATGAATAAAGAGTGGTAGTCCAATGCTATTTTTCATACCTATTACAACTAGCTGAAGATAGCCATCTAGTTCGAGCCTCGCATCACTCCAAACACTCTACACCGGTTCAAGCCCTTGATGAAGTTTAGCGTAGACCGACATTTTATTTACATCACAGTGCATGCTGACGAACACAAACAACAAATCCAATCCTAATATAAGCTAATGGAGGAGGACTTGGAGGAGATCACCAAGGACTAGTCGATAGACCTCCTCATTCCAACAGACCCTATGGAGATATCCGACATCGACAGCCCAAAAACTGCGTAGGATACACTCGAACCTAACACGATAAAGAAGACTAAAGAGGTTCAATATTTAGACAATCCATCCATGAAGATTGCTTCCATCTCACCAGAGCAAGGAGGTGATGGTGAAGAGTTGAATGAAAAAGAGGTCGAACAACAACAGGGTGACGAGGTTGATTCCCTGAAGAAGAGGAAAGGTTTTCCTCCGAAACCTTCCTCTTGGAAGAAATCAAAGGCCACCATGACCAAGATGTAGACCTTCCTCACTTCTGATGACTTCAACTTCCTCATAGTAGCCCTGAATGATGCTTCACTGGAAATAGCAGAGAAACAAGAAGCAAAGCAAGAAGAGATGTATGATCGAATCAAGATTGAACTCCGAGGGGTACAACAGGCCCTACAGTCTAGCCACATAGTCTCCATTGCGTCAGGGGAACCAGAATTGGGAGATGAGCCAACTCAACTCCACCGCCTAGCTGATACAGTCGAAGCTCTTCTTTGCCGAGCGCAAGAAGAAACAATGCAATCCACCCAGGCTTTGACACAAGTACAGGGATTACTTGTAGAGAAACGCAATGCTACAAAATAGGAAAAGCTTTCTCTCCAAGTGAAGTTTGATGAAGAAAAATCCCAGCTACAACAAGAAAAGAAATAATTTCTTGCGGAGCAACTCGAAGTAAAGGAAATGGTCAACAAAGTACTTCGGTAAGTGACAGTCCTAGAAGTACGGTACGAAGAGCGAGTTCCACAACAAGTAGTGCAACTTGAAGAAGTGATCCAACAACTACAACAATGCATAACATATTTGGAGCTACGCGCAGTACCCGAGACCCCTCAAGATGTAAGAGACCAAAGGGAAGAAACTGCCAGGAGCGTAGTTGAAAGGCTCAAGGCTCTTTCCCTGGAATGTAAGAAGCTCACTGATCGTAGTGACCTGACATATGAGCGACTCACTGAGAGTCCAAAATTAAGAGCATTGGAGTCACAACTCTAAGAGGCGAAGTACCAAGCCGAAAATATACAGGCGTAGTTGAAGTTCCTGTCAGCTATGGAAAGAATGAAGTGCTCCCAAGAGAAATGCACTGTACAACAACAAATCCATACTATTCAGAGAAAAGTTATGGAGATAACTCAGAAACTCCAACCTGTGCAAGATAAGGCCTATCAGTTGTTTATAGAGGTAAAAGGCTAAGGAGCAGAGCTAGAGCAGGTTGTCACTACAACAAAACAACGTCTAGAAGGACCTATTAATGATGCAGTCATCCATGAGTTCATTGAAAAGAATGCTATAGCACAACAACAAGTTGAAGCAGCTTGAGCCAAGATCGAGGCATTCGAAGTAGAACTAGTCAAACTAGAGTGACTCGGGATGAGTCACAGGTGAGTGTTGGGGGCATGTTGGCTCTTGACCAAGTTTTGGGAGATTCTTGGTCAAATTTGACCTATTTTGGGACTTCGACAGCCTGTCGAAGATGGAGTGCAAGACAAAGCAGAGATCGCAGGATCTCGCCCCATTTTTGGGATTTGGGAATATATAACGGGAATGGGATGTCGACCCATTTTATATGTATAAATAGAAGGCTAGGCAATGTAAGAAGTAGTTGAGTAGTGCACAAGTGTTGTGAAAGTTGGCTAAGTGCTAAGAGTTGGATCTGTGTGATCAAGAAGTGTAAGGCTTTGTGCATACTGTGTGAGACTTGCAGAGGTAAGTGAAAGTCATTGTAAGAGACTGTGGAGGGCTTTGTGCTGTAACACAAGGAAGGAGGATCTAGGGAGCTACGCAGATCTTCTGTCTTATGTGAAGTAAGGGTTTTTGGCTCTATGCATGTAGATGATTGATTGAAGCTAATAAAGAAGAAGAGTTGGTGTACGTAGCCCCAGGGTGGGGGTGAACCACGCAAATACTGTGTTATTCTGCTCTATGCGATGTTCTGAATGTGTTTATGTGTTATGTGATAATTTCTTTGATATAGATAGATAGATCTATTTATGATTTGTTCTTATGATAAATATGGATGCTATATATGGCATCTGTGAACTTGCTTAGTGCTCGAATCTGCTAGATTTGGTCTAATTCCTTTGCTAAGTGCTTATATACATTAGATCAGGGTGAATGCTGTGATGCTTTGTTTTCTTTGCAGAGTAGATATTGGTTAGATAATGATGAACTAACGGTGTTAAGTTCTCTATTAAGTGTTATAATCATAGATATGTGTTCCAGCTAAGGTTGCAGACACCTAAGTCCTACATCCACCCCCACCTCTACCTCAGGTGAGTCTTCATCTTCTTCGCAGGTGTTTCCGAAAGGGCCGATAGTTAGGATTTTTTTGGTGTGTTGTTGTAGCATTGAACCCTGGGTTTTCCCCTGTGCCAACATGTATATACACCCACTTATTATTGGAATGGATATATTGAAGACATGGACACATCAGTATAGGATTGCAGGGTGATTCCTTCAGAGAGACTTCTTGACAGGGTCTTTGAGCATACCATTGCGTTTGGATTATTCAGGGGAAAGAAGTTGATAGATGAGATTCATCGAGCAACATATTCCTCAAAGATTGATCTTCGATTGGGATATCACCAGAATACTTTCGGGTGTCATTATGGGCATTACGAGTTCTTGGTCATGCCATTGGGGTTGACCAACATACTTGCCACCTTTTAATATCGCATGAACCCCATATTCACACTGTAGCTATAGGGGTTTATGTTGGTGTTCCTTGATGATATCCTCATATACAATAGGACATGGGAGAATAATTTGAGACAGTTAGATGAGACATGGGGCATGATGGAGAGCATATTCAGGCATGTGACATAATACTCTTTAGATATTGATATCCAATCAGGCTATCATAAGGACAAGGATAGGGAGATTAACATGCTATTTATTTACATTGTGGCTATGTGATCAGTCTGTAGGATGTTTAGACACATCATGAGGAGATCCATGACACATTGAATTGTCTCACGGGGATTTCAGCTGATTGGAAGTCCCACCTTCTGGTGGAATATTTAAAGGATTAGTTTTTATGCGAGTTGATGGATGGTCATATTCAGGATGACAGGTACAAAGTGGTGGATGATATCATATAGTACATATCTAGCATATACTTAGTCCTTGAGTCCACACTTAGGGAAGATATCATGAGGGTTATACATCATACACCCTTGGCAGGGCATACTGGGTACTTCCAGACTTATCGACAGATCAGAGAGAGGTTCTCATGGAAGGGCCTCAAGGAAGATGTGTGGAGACATGTGAGGGAGTGCATGAATTGTTAGTAGAGTGATTCAGAGCATACCTATAAAACAATATTATGGCAGTGCACACTCATTTTAGGTCATAGGTGGGAGATTGTGTTGACATATTTCAACATAGGTCTACTAGAGGTGCAAGGCAGGGACAACGTTTCATGGAATTCATCAGAGTATTAGGTGTCATAGATAGAAGAGTGGTTCTTTAGGGAGGTGTTTATGCTCCATAGGTTTCCTAAGTACATTGACCCTGATCGGGAAAAAAAAGTTCTCGAGACATTTTGGTAGGAGTTGTACAGACTAGCTGACACATAGTTGATCAGTGTAGCGTAGTTGGAGTCGATTGGTATGAGGCATAGTGGACTTCTAGTATGGATTTGGGTTCTAGGAACTCATATGATTGGTCCATTTCATTTTTTGGATGTTCCGAGAGGAGATGATGGGACACATTCTATATGGAGGGATATATTTTCTTTGCTAATACCTAGGATCAGGTATGATAGTGGACTTTCAGACTTTGATTCTACTAAGGCACATCTATAAGATATGATTCATAGTACTGGGGTTGTGTCATCTAGACATTATATCTTGGGGTTCTAGGAGTGGAGGCTATTGTCTGGGCATAAGGGCCAACCACTTATGATTAGAGTGGCGCAACTTCAACATGGTGGTTTCTTTATGAGATTAGCTTGGGACCCTGGGATTACACGATTTGGAGGTTCAATTATTAATAGAAAGGGGAGATTCAGTTCTTACTTTCAGGATTTTTCTCATATGGTGATTTGGGTTGGTTCCCTAGAAGATCCATTCTATGAAGGGTTGATCGAGTTTTTGTAGTGCATGATTTCTCTACCTATAGGTAGTATTCAGGTGGCCTCTTGTGTTAGAACCTTGCTGGAAAATGCTTTGAGAAGATGGTGCTTCACATCTTTCTAGTTGGTTTGGGACCCTGAGATATTTATCAAATTTAGTTTGATTCATCTTGTTAATAATAGGGTTGTGATGGCATTGATTGAGGACACACAATCTTTGGGAAGGGAGTACTGTAATGTCCCCATTTTTGGGTTCCTTTGCTTTGTAGTTGTAGATGTCTTCATGGGATTGTGTCATCTTGATAAGAGGGGTGATTTGATGTTACCAGTGAGGTCAGGGGATTTAGAGGATTTATATGAAGCTTTCAGAGGTCCACTTATCATCTTTTATTCTCTGGGATCACACCTGCACAATCATATTTTGATTCTGACACATTTAGACCATTCCTATAATTTGGGAGTATTAATGGGCATTATTTAATGGATTACATTAAGGTTTTCATCTTAATAATTATCTAAGAGGAGTACCTTAGTGTAATAGATCATTGGAACTGGGATGAAGATCTCTAAATGTTGAGATGATAAAAAAGTGACTTTCAGTCCCCATAAATACTTTAGAGTCAAATAAATCACTTTTTGGGAGCAAAAATGTTAATAAATTAATAAAGTCATTTTACTAAAGATAAATTAAAAAGTCACTTGAGGAGAAAGGATGAAAAGGGGTATAAAAGTACAATGATATCTCATTCTCTCATTATGTTGATGATTATTTTGATATGATTTGGAGAGATATTGGAGCCTTTGGGCGTTTGGAGTAAACTCTAGTTTGGTTTGATTTCAGTGGTGAAATATTCCACCCTAGCTAATCATGTTTCGGTGGTGAGAGATCCACCCTAACCATTTTGCGAGGAAGATCATTTATATCTTCCACTTGTTTATATTTTGAGGAAGAGATCCATCATTTTGCAACAGTTCGAGGTTTGTGGAAATCATATCTTTCTGTGCAGGGCAAGTTTGGCATTGGAGGAGGTTGATTTACTCTTTGTAGAAGGTTGAGGGTTTTGTGGAGGATGATTTTGGTATGCATGATGATTTTCCTCTTGGAAGAGGCTGATTTCTTCTTCTACAAAAACCAAATTCCTTGTTGGCAGATTTTCTTTGTTAGATGGGCTGTATTACCTTGTCTAGAGGATGAATTATTTGATGTTGGGTTGAATTTACATGGTGGAGGGGTCAAATTTATTTATTGGTTTGAGTTCCATTATTGTTGGGTCAATTTCTCCTTGTTAATTCAAGTTTCTTGTTGTTTGGGGTTGATTCTTCATGCTAGGGAGAGTTTACCTTGTGGTTGGTCTGATTTATCAGTTTGGAGGCCAAGTTTAGTGTTGTAGAGTCCTCTCTTTTCATTGCTGGGAGCTTGGGTAGCTTGGAGAGGATAGTTTCAACTCATAACAACAATATATTTTATCATCCCACTCTCATTAACTCAGATTTGTTACAACCATACAATTGTAAGGTTAGCCTATTCATAAATCAGTTCCAAATCTGATATTTATATTTTCTATTGTAGTGGGTTGTTGAGGTTATTATCTATTGTATTCATGTTCTCCATATTTATGCAATAAGTAACATATTTGGCACCAATACATTGTGTTACACTTGCAAAACCACAATAAGGAAACTAAACCAACAATCAATAAAATACAACAACATCAACAAAGGTATTTACAATGGAATTGGAACCTACATCCAAAGTGTTTGAAAAAAAGTACTGAACCAAAAATACCCCTAAAATACTACAACAACTAATAAAATAGGAATTACAGAGGGTTATGAGTATGAACGCGAAGTGTTTGACATAAGTCATAAGCCAAAAACACACTCAAAACATAACAACAACAACAACAAAAGTGTTATTACAATGAGTTTTGGGTTTGTCAACCAAGTGTTTGACGAAAATCTTGAGCCAGAAAACCACTAGGATATGGAGCATCAAGCCTAGATTTATAACAACCATAAGGAGGGACATTGCATGATAAACACACAATATTTCCTTGTAATCTCCATAACTCAAGTGCATTTTTCAGCTTTGGCAGATGGAAGCTTCCGCTATGTAGAACATAATGGACTATGATTGCAGAGAAAGGTATTCAGATTATCATTGGTTTTACCTGTAGTTTTTTTGTAAACTTATTATTATCACTATTTTTATAACAATTTTGCATCCTTTGCATTTTTTTTGGGCCTTTCAACTACATGATTGAATGGCTTTCAATATTTTCTTTTGGTAATTGTTATGCTTTCAATGTTGTTGTAGTCAAACAATGATGGAATCTTTGTAGTGTAGCCAATTATCACCAATAGTTCCTGAATGGATTTGCTTCCACTATAACTATTTTTGTTTTTTGGGATCACCATTGGGATTTCTGAAGATGTTTTCCATGATTTCCTTTCCTAGGTAAGAAATTATTCCATCAAGTAATTCAAGCGGAAGCACAGAGACATGGTGGACCCCAAGCTTCACAACAAGTTGTTCTATGCATCCTAGAGAAAATGACATGATCTCAAAGACGATGAGATTTCCTGATGCTCCTACCTCACATGATATGGAAGATTTGGAGAAAATGACATGATCCAGAAGATGATGAGATTGACTGATGCTCCTACCTCACATGAGATGGAATATTTTTCGTTGCTACAGAAGCGCTAGAGAAAACAAATTTCACAAAGAGGTAATTAGAGAAAATAATGTGAAAAGATGAATAACACATAACAAACAACTCATATTATTTAATGGAAAAGATGTATGTTCCCCAAACATCTCATCAAGAGGAACAAATATTTCAAATGAAGTGATGGGTTTGTGAATATGTATACCAAAAATATTATCACCACATAACCAAAATCCTTGCAATTGGGTTTTTACTTTGAACTTTAAAATGAATATAAATGTAATAAAACAACAAAATTGTCCCTTTTATGTCCATGTTTTAAGTGTTTTTTGAGCCTACTCTATCTACAATAATGCCAACTATTTT
Organism: Picea engelmannii; assembly: GCA_009831015.1. Lineage (NCBI taxonomy): Eukaryota > Viridiplantae > Streptophyta > Pinopsida > Pinales > Pinaceae > Picea > Picea engelmannii. The sequence continues at coordinate 1,072,618 of ML777332.1, read as the reverse complement.
GATTAATTTTTTAAAGAAACAATTATGTTGTATTTTGGTGTATGGGGGTGATATTGCTACCTCTTCTATAAAATGTTTATGATTCTCGAGTAATAATCCACTTCAAGGGTAGCATGAGAGGTCACAACCATTCTATGGATCTCTTGTCCTCATGGATCATTGTTGGTTTCTTCCTTTGTTAATTTTTTCAGAATTAACAAAAATGATTTTTGGCAGACCCGCGAATAACTAACCAATGAAAATACAAAAACACAAAAAACAAGAAGCACCCACTATTATTATAATGCTTTTTAGATTCTAGAACACAGAGGGCACACACACCTATTTGTTTTGAGCTTCTCCCCAATAAAAATCAAGCTTGTTTCTTGAATTGGTCAAGATGTTGACTACACATCTTAGGTTTTATCACAATATGGATGATATGCTCAAATTTTTCTTATTACTAGCTACTACTTCCAAATAAACTATCAAACCGTTACATGCATTCATAGGATCATCCTAGGAATCATACATCTCTGTCCCAAAACTGTACTAAACAAACAAAACATTTTGTTTTATAGCTAGATTTCTTCAAAGAAAACCACACAACATTTTGATTGCAACAACAATAAGGTTATAATTTATGGGTAGATACATTTTGAAAGAACCCAAAAGTTAATCTTTTTTCATCCTTGTGACCATGTTAAGCATTAAACCTACATGTGTGAATGTCAAAATTATGAGCACATGTAGGTCTATTTAAAGTTTTCATAAAATGTAATTCATAAGGGATTGAGGAAGGAAAGAAGGGGGGGCGGGGGTGGGGCAGCAGGAAAGACCAACTTAGACTAGGTGCTAATGCCCCCCCCTTCCCTGATAGATTGTTCTTTGATTCGACCTTTGATACACATTCAAATTTATATTTTTCCACATTAAAATATTTATTTTTGACCTATATTCTCATCCCTGAGGTTTAAATATGGGGCCACGATATTTAAAGTCCAGGGAAGGAATTCACATCACTATGTTTAGTGTTGAAATTTTCAATGTAGTTATCATCATTGTATTCAGAGAAGGAAGATGACATGTACATGTTTTACATTAGGGTGGTAGAGATTTTCTTTTAGATGCGTGTCTACATTTTTTTGGGAATTGATTATATCGTTAATTTCAATTTATTTTAATTTCAAATTGATTAAAGATCGAGAAGAATCAAATACTATTAAATATAAATATCATTTTAAATTTATTTAAATTTAAGTTTTTAAAAATCTAAAAATCAAATATTTTTCAACATGCAAAAACTTGTCGATAGAGACATTCCCAAATACTTTTGGATATAAATATTGTTTTAAATTTATTTAAATTTAGGTTTTTTAAAATCTAAAAATTAAATATTTTTCACCATGTAAAAACTTCTTTACAGGGACATTGCCATTGCATTGGCACTTGTTTTTATTAAATTTATTTATTGACATCAACTCATAAGTGTAAATTTTTTAATCAAACATGCACTTGAATTTGTCTTATTTTTATTAAATTTATTTATTTATGCAAAGATACAACATCAAATTACCAATGAGACTTTGTAGTAGATGCTACAATTATTCCCTTAAATAGAGAAAAGCGTTTTATGAATAAAATATAAAACAAGTTAATGTAAATAAGACACATCAATGTGCTTAAATTTATAAAATATTAACCAATAAAAAATACAAATCTCAACAACCTATGGGTCGAATCAACATTTTTTACTGTGTTTTTTTTTTCCGTCTTTCATAGTCATTAGGTAAATATTGAAATTTATCATCTTATGCCAAACAAATCCAATGTGACTTTTAAGATATTATTTATTTATATCCATAACTGCACAATACCTAAATAATGCTATAAAGTATGAACATATTACATTATCCACCTTTTATTAAATTGTATATTGAATTATTATCAAATATATACATACTCTTCGACATATTTTTGTCAATTTATGTGCAACTTGTTTTTGAAATATCCAACGAATTTCATAAAAGAGACATCCAATCAAACATAATTGAAATTTTACATTCAATTTAAATGTTTTTACTTATTTTGAACGTTTTTTTATGTCTGCTTGTGGACATGAACCCGTGAACATTAACTTGTATTAAAACTGTCAACTTAACCTACTTGTCTTGTATATTATTTCATTGATATTTTTATTCATTCATTGATTTCATAACTTTTCTAAAACTTTAAAATGTGTGAATTTTACTTTAATTTACACCATACATTTTTTAATAACTTTAAAGTCTATATATATTTCTGTTTACATATTTAAATTATTATAAAAGTTATAGAGATCCATTTAATTTTATTAGAATATTTTCCATCTATTACCGTGAATTCTAGTATTTTTTGCGTAGATATCAGGATTTATTTACCCATCAACTCAAGCCAAAAACATAAATCATAAATTCATTTATGAATCCATAAATAAAGAACAAATAACAACCTCTATTTAGTGAAACATTAAGAAAACAATAAGACAAATTCTTTCACTTGCAATGGAGAACCTTGAAACATAACTAGCATCACTTGCTTTCGTAGTATTGCAGTACAATTAAGACCTTTATGTAATTGAGTATGAGATCAATGATTTTACAATCAACTCATGTTTTATATATGTTGAAAATAGTACAAACTCTTTCTTCCCTCGTATGTTGTGCTAATCCTAAGTGTCCATATCAACAACAATTCCTTCTCTTGCCCTACATATCTATCCCACCACTTTAACTCCTTTCCTTGTCCTACATGTCTAGACTTTATTCTCAACTCACTTAGGCATTCCCATTCATCCTTCAAGGGGGTATACTAGTTATGTATGAATGATATGTGGTTGTTGACAAGGTACAAATGGAAGTGTACAGGAGGTCCTTAACAAAGGATGACACAAATTTATGGAGGCACCTACCCTTAAAAAGGGTGATCAATGTAATATTAGGTATGTTGGGTTTTACAGTTCGAATCTAAATAACTTAATAATCAACAAGGTAAAAATCAGTACACAATCATTAAATGCTTTGTAGATGGGTATTTATGACCCACCTTAAAAAATCTTATCTACTGTGTAATGATAATATCATTTGTTATCTTATACATGTTTTCTTTAAAAGAGTACTTGAAAGGGAATTGATGAGGGAAAAGTACGTGTAGATGAATATATTCATGTGGAAAATATAATGAGGATTTTGAGAATGATGTTTTTACAGACTTGTAGTTTGCTCGATTTTTTTCCTTTTACGAATTGTTGTGCCCAAGTCGTTTCGACACCTCCAGTCATGCAACACTGACATGCCTCAGTTGCAGTGGCTTGAACAACCTGCGACTACTACTAATAGACTATTCTTCTTCACCTAAGGTCTGCCATAATTTTTCCTTAGGATACAACAAGTTAGATGACCAACCAATTTTAACATGCTTAGTTCATCCAACAAGCAGATAGGCATGTGTCCAACCACAACCTTAAAACATTCCACAACAATTCTACATTTAGCCAATATTATAATTAGTCAATTTAATAATATTCAAGAAACAAAAACATCCAATATAAAATAAGCATCCACAATGCATAATAGAAGTATGATGGTCGACACCCAATCCATTTGAATAAACACTTTATTACACAAAGAATGTTTACATGATATAATGGGGGAGCATGGCCATTTCATACGAATCAATTACAAAATACAATAAATTCAAGGAAAAACAACCTCATGCCAAATTTCCCAACAACCTTGTAAAAACAAACTCAAGAAGCTTCTACAAGCTTGTCACCTACAAGCCCCGTCCCATTCTCTATCTCACCAAGGCAACAAAATTCATTCCATTATGCCCAACCTTAGCACAATCATAGAACTCCTTATCCTCCTTGTTGTGTGAACTCTTCTTGATGCCACTTATTGTATGCATTTTCACTTTGAGGTGTCCCCTTATTTATATGAGTATTTCTGCGCTCACAAGCTCTATCTGCCCAAGGTGGAACCAAGTGCCATTTAACTTACTTTCTCATCTTTGATGACTTATCTTCCAAGTTGTCCATAATGCCCAATTTTCTCAAGTCATCTTGAGCTTTCCCAAATCGCCTCGTCCACCTAGGTCATCCATGCCTAGGTTGTCTTGTCCACTTAGGTCATCCACGCCCAGGTTTTCCTGTCCACTTAGGTCATCCATTCCTAGGTTGTCCCATCCACTTAGTTCATCCACAAATAGGTTGTCCCATTTGTAATGTCATCTGGAGCCTGTTGAGGTCTCCCCTTCTGCCAGATAATCCTTGTCATCCATGCCCAAGTGGACCCAACTTCTCCTAAGTGGGCCAACTCTTCCAATTAGTCTCAATTCCTCCAAAGACAAATCCATATGAGTCAATTTGGTATGCCCAAATGCGCCCAAGGCATCCAGTATGTCTGCATCATATGGATGCTTTCCTAAGGGAGTATGATTTTCAAGTGTGATCCGTGAATGTGGTCCATGACAACTTGTGCTTGAAGGAACCTCGACCATTTTTTTCAACCCCCAAGTGTAGACCACCTAATTTCCTCAATCCAATATAAGTCTAGGCATCCATTCTCATCAAGACTCTAGCCAAGTCTATCTAATTCATTTGACTTGTCTTTGTCTATGGAGTACCCTACTTATCTGTAGGTGTACCTAAGTCCGTTCACAGTCTGTTTGTGGAGGCACACCCTGTTTGTCTGTAGGTGTGCTAAATTCCATGTTGCCAATGGGCCAAGACGTCCATTCAACATGTGCCTTGAAAATAGACCAAGGTTGTCTTCTGTCATGGACCTTTCCAATGGGAAAAGGATATCATCCAAGGCATTCCTTTCCATGGGCCAAGTTGACTTATTAATCTAAACTATCCATATCTGTTGATTTGGTTGAGCTGTCCGACACCCCTTTAGGAAATGGCCTTACATCGTCCCCCACTAAAAATTATTTCCATCCTTGGAAACATCCTCAAGAACCTCCTATCCTTAAGTCACCATTCAAATCTATGCAACCATTCACAATCAACACCCAACTCTATTCATTGTCCAAGACATAGTTTCCATGCAATTAACCTCCATCTAATCCATGGACAAGTGCCTCCTTTCCCAAATCTGTCAACAATGCCTCTAGCTATTTTCACCTCATTTTATTGTATATTCCATCTAACCCATCACAACTAATATTTCCTACTACAATTACAACCTAAAATTCATCAAGAAGATTGCCAAAATCTGTCCATGTCTTGCACGTCCAAACCTTTTGTTGCATCATTACTTCGACTAACTTTCCATGCTCTTGTACATAAACCTCCTCATGTCTTATGATAGTCAAGTGGCCATTCCAACTATCATTCCAAAGTCATGGAAAATGCATTCCATCATGCTCAAAATGGTCTTTTCATGCTGTAATTCAATCTATTTGTACAATTCTAATGGACTACACAAAGTACCCAACTTTTCCTCCAACCGTTGAGTCACCTTTTGTTACTCAACCTCCAAATGAGGGTGGAAAATGGCCGTAACAACCATTTCCCTCAAGTGCCTCAACAATCCATCCAAATTTTCGTAAGTCAAATGAGCTATCCAAAAGACTTTAATACCTCTTTCCAAAGAGAGGAACGACTGCACCAATACTCTAGTCACCTCCAACCAATGATCCTTCTGATCTCTAGGTCATATGGAAATCATCTACAAGATGCCCAAGGAGTGATATTCCTCAACCTAAGTCCTTATATACAAATAGGAGAGAAAAACCTCCAAGTCAACTTGGTCTGCATTCCCAGCTACACCATACAAGTCAACTGTCAATGTTTTCTTGGTTGACTCCTTCGTTGTATCCATCTATCACATAGAATACAACTACCTTGCTCCACCCAAGAAAATGTTGCATGATTTGGCACCATTTTTGTTGTAGAGGAGGGGATAACCTACTACCATCACAAGTTTCCAAAAAATGATCCCTCCATGGTATTCCTCCCTATTCACCAAACTCGACACCTTCAAGTTCCCTTATCCTCCATTGCCTACTGCAAGGAAGTGAGCTGCCCAAGACTTCAAAAAATGAATGGAAGGTGGTATGAAACTTCCAAGGCCACCTCCAACAACTACAATACAAATTTACCCATGCCTACTGTTAGTCTCTAACCTTGTCTTTGACTGAGTGGGTGCCCCTAGTCCCTGCCCTTTCCTTTTTCACGATTTTCTGTCAAAACTTTGTTTTTATCTCTTGGCTTGGAAGATTATTTTTCAATCTTTATTGCAATTTCTAAATGATTTTTAAGGTTTTTAAAGATTAGTATTTGATATGATAATTTTTTGTCACATCACTTTTCGATTCATTATTTGAATTTTCAAATTTTTGCCAAGTCAGAAAAGGCACTATTCCTACAACACTAGGAATAATCATTGTTTTGCATGTGCCACCCTGGCCATATAGTGTCATAATTTTTCAAATCGTGATTAAAGGATCTGCATGCCTCTACATGATCTATTTTCGAGTTGCTATTTTATGATAACAAATACATATGAAAGATAGAGTTGTACTCACCATACCTGCATCAAATCAACATGTCTGATTATCATTCATCACCTTTCTATTTCAGTATGTCGGTTATTTGTGCAGGGATTGAAGAGAGAAGTAACTTCTAGTTCTTAACAACCCACGTGAATTGAAGATTCAAAACCATCGTTCTTATCATATTTGTTTATAGGATCATATCAGCGGTATGGTACCCAAAAAGAGTGGCCATATAATCAGACTAGAGCCCGAAGGAACAAAATTGCTCGAAGCATACCCTCAAATGGCGCAGAAATTCAAGGATGTTGGTTGGTTGGAAATTTTCTCAACCTTCCAGGGGCATGAAAAATAGATCTCGATGGTGTTTGCATAGAATTTTGATGGCTTCAAAAATGTAGTTGGGAAACTTCTGATGCATGTGACTGAACATTCTATTTCTAAATCCTGTAAATTTCCAGTGTATGGGGAAAGACGGTGGAAGAAGGAGAATGTGGTCATGGAATTTGTAAATCAGTTTCTAATTCTAGAGAAACAAAACCCTAACTGGAAAAAGGGAATACCACACAGTTGGGTAATGAAAGAATGACACACTGCTTTGCTAATCATCCACAGGTAAATTACATGTGAAGGCAGGTTTTCCTTGGTTTATCTCTATCATATCAGACTGTTGATTCATATAAATGGTGATTATCCTCTTAATTTACCCTCCTTTTTGCTAAAAAGTTTATCCAAAATGTCTAAGATGGTGCAATCACATCCTGCTACAACAAAAGCCAGTCTCTTTCATCAGGGTTTAATTAGAACATTGGTAGTCTTCTCTTTAAACGAAGTCAAGAGATCATGGGATTGGTTAATCCAGTCTTTAAAAAAAGATTTACTGTCAACTAAATCCAAAACTGTCAAACATAATAAATCATCCAAACAGAAATAGACTTTTCAAGCCACCAAATTCTTAATTAAAGAAGAATCACCCACAACTAGTGTAACTCGGGCTAGCAAGAGGGAATTGAAAATTCAATAAACCATTGGAGATTTTCCTGTAGTTGAAGATCACGAGAAAGCTACCACTAGTTGAGGTAAGAAGTATAAAACAAATGAATTCATTGACATATTTCCTAATCTAGATATAAAGAGGGAAATTGATGAAAATGAGGATTACACTATAAGCCCAATTCAGATTCCAGTCAAGCAGAAACAATGATCTACAAGTAAGAAGAGAAAAAAGAAAACACCCGTGCCTAAGTCCCCTAGGATAAACTCCACCAGAGCTGCCAATAAATGCAGATTGAATTCAAAAGAAATGTTTCCTCCATCCATTAAAAAGGAGAATCTTATAATTATAGAAGATAACTCATAAGATTCCAAGACAAGCATAAAAAAAAAAACATGGGCACCTTATTTACACAGAGATGAGAAAGAATCTGAAGACTTGAGGAAGAGACAAGAAAAGGGAAAGCTGGTTTCTCAGTACTCCAGGATATGCGTGACAACAACAACCACAAAATCAACTTCAATATCTGAATATGTGTTTAAAGGTACAAATGTAGTTTATGATGACATAGATGATATTTTTGCAGAACCAGACCATATGCAAGACCTTCTAGAAACCATAGATTCTGATAGCATTGAAGATGAAGATCATAGTTCTGGATTATCTTCAAAATATATGATCAAATTAAGAAAGCCTCAAGCTGCTATAGATCTGAATTTACCCGCTTCTGTAGAGGAATATTCAAAATTTAAAGTGAAAGCAAGTAAGGAAAAAGACAGAGTAAAGGAATTGCAGAGTATGATTAAGAAATTGAAGAATGAGAAAGATTTTTTTGAGTAATGGAATTCCAAGCAACAAGAAAAGATTCAGGATGAACATAACAGAAAGAAGAAAAGACAGAAATCAAATACAAGAAATACTTTGTTTTTCCTGTTTTAGTCCTTATCTTCAAGAGCAGTTTATGAAACTATGGAGATGAATTTTTGGAAAAAAAAGAGGTTTTTGTTGGGAATGGCTCCCTTCAGAAAAAAACTCTCTCAGTTTTTACACAACTATCACATTTTAAGAGATTCAAATATATATTTGAGGCCTATTTTTTAGATATTTCACAATAAATAATTTCCTGTTTTAGTCACTAATGTTGGGCGAGGTTGCATAATAGTTGGAGATGAATTTTTGGAAACCAAAAGAGGTTTTTGTTGGGAACTAGTCCATTCATAAAAACCTATCTCATATTTTACACAACTATCACCATTTGGGATATACGAAGAGATTGTTGGACCCTATGTTTCAGGAATTTGCCAGATTTATTTTCCTAAAAAAATCTCATGGGCAACAATTGACAAGCCACCTCATCAATTTGACTTGGAGATTAGATTTTATCTTCCCCTTGATTATTTGAAACAAGAAACTAAATATATATGATGAGGTTTTCATATCTATTTATTTTGGATCTTGATAATTATGTACTGTTTCTATATAAACTCTGTAAAAGGAGAAGTGAAGGTGGATGAGTTTGGATTCAAGGACATTTTATTATAAATCCACTGTAAGACAATTTATATTCCATATTGATACTAAATGACAAAGACATGTTGATGGTCATTTCCTGTTTCATATATTATTCTATTTCTTTTCTTACTTGAATTCATTTATTCTGTTGCAATGCATATGATTTCTTGATTTTAAGTAACACAATGAACATTTTGTTGTTTTTTGTTTATTATCAATATTGTCTTCAAGTACATGTTCTTGTTTCTCAATGATATTATGAAATAAGAATTCCATATGGAGTTGACAAACTAGATACTCTCATATATTCCCTTCTTTATTTACCTTATTATTTGATCTATTAAGGTGACTACCATTTACTAAATCAGTGGGATGTTTTATTGCTTTTACATTTGAGTTATGTGTTTATTTTGAATCCTTGAACCAACTTTCAACCATTTTCTAAAAACCTATTCAGAAATCCCTTAAAAAATACCATTTCAATAACATGATGATGCCCTAGCTTGCCCTCTCATAGTCAAGTGCAACTTTAGGAACTAACATCTTTTGGCTCCATTGCCGAGGATAGAGGAATGAAGAATTTATCCCTAGGAGAACGACAACGATCAATTATATCTCTTGATGGTGAATAGGATTTGGACACTTTTTCTGACTATATCATTCACCTAGAGACTCCATGAAGGAAGAATCCATTGGAAAATCCAATGATCCAAGATGTCGAAGGCTATGGAAGCCATTTTGTCTCGTAGGTTTGATCCATTTGATTTCTCCTGTATTCCTGGTTTTCCAAATGTTGTGCCTACTATGCATGAATGGGGAGACTACCTTCCAAGGTTCAGAGGAGATGATCATGATCATCCTGCACAACACTTGATTGATTTTCATCTATACATCGACCAACTTGATATTCATCATGAAGATGTATTGCTGAAAATGTTTATGTACTCCTTGGAAGGTGAGGTGAGAGAATGGTACCAATCTTTTCTTGTTTCCAGTATTTCATCATTAAAGGATTTTCATGATGCGTTTTATTCATATAAAATAAATTTTATCCAGTTGAGAGTCTTTTTGAGCATTGGTGTGAGGGATATGCATTTTAAACTCAATATTCAGTAACCGATCCTTTTGGTAGTGAAAATGAAAGGTATGATTATGTTGAGTAAGATAAAGAAGAGTTATTATCAATTCTATCTTCTTCTTATTCTGATTTACAGCAGGAGGACTGTAGTAATGAAATTCATGCAGATATATGTTAGGCTTATGAATCTCATGATGAATTTGAAACTTGTCAACATGTTTATGATAACTCTTATCTGAATGTTCATCCTTATGAAGAATGTGTTGCTGAGAGTCTTTGTGAAAATCATTTGCTGACTGGAAAAAATCTTGTTGAAGACCATATTGTTGATGATAAAGAACAACAAGTAGATGTAGATACATCAGATACTTTTTTAGATGTGTCTAATGGTCAAAATTATAATAAAAATCAGGGAACATATTTATATTCATTCTTTCAAAATGATCATGAAACAAATGTCTTTGAATTTGAAATATCATAATTTTTTTCAAATCAACCTACATACGATGACTATGATGATGATCTTGAAGTCCTAGATCCATATGTCTATGATGTAGTAGGATTTGACTAGCAATTGCATGAAAACATTGAGTCCATCGTCCATGAGGAACCAAATCCTGTATATGACAACTATGTATTAGAAGGTAGCAAGGAAAATGAATATGAGCCTCTTGATTTTCATGATAATATTATTGTTTTGAATGTTGTTGTCCAAGGAACTTATGAACATATTCAAAAGGACCTTGTTTCTTTTGATTGTGATAAAACAAATGATCTTCAAAAGGATCATGGAGCAAATATTTCAGAACAACAATTTTGTTCATGGCACCGTTGGGAGTTATGTTGTGATTTTCATGACCCAGTGGCTATTTACATAGAGTCCATGTTTCCACAAGTTCAAAACGTGGCAACATCTAGGATGAAAGTGGAATGCAACAATAAGTATAAATTTCATATTAAACGTCTTCTGTAAAAAATTCTATTTTCCTACATTTCTTCATTAAGCTACCAAAAAGAAGACCAATTTCTTAGTAAAATGCTTTCATGGCTGCATTGGAAGTTTGATGTGACCTGATCAAGGAACTGATTGGTTAGTTGTGTAGGAGTTGTACATAAATAAGATTTATTTTTGAGCATGCTGGTTTCAGTTTGAAGATCAATTTATAGTATGAGAGTAGTGTCAAGTTTTCAGTATGCAAGAATAAGGACTCCATAGCCCAATGGAAAGACTACTTGCAATTTTGTGGTTGTTATTTTTGGATTGCAAATAAAGGAATGGCTGGACATGGAAATAATTACAGTAAAAGTTGATGATGATGAAGGATATGAAGGCATTGGTCAACAAGTTCTTAAATTTTCATCATGAAACTTTATCCCCAAAAGGAGATAGTGACCTTCTTTTTGACTGAGTGGGTGCCCCTAGTCCCTGTCCTTTCCTTTTTCAAGATTTTCTGTAAAAACTTTGTTTTTACCTCTTTGCTTGGAAGATTATTTTTCAATCTTTATTACACTTTCTAAATGATTTTTGAGGTTTTTAAAGATTATGATTTGATATGATATTTTTTTGTCACATCACTTGTCGATTCATTATTTGAATTTTCAAATTTTTGCCAAGTCAGAAAAGGCGCTACAGGAATAATGCTATTCCTGTAGCACTAGGAATAATCATTATTTTTCATGCGCCACCCTGTCCAGATCGTGTCATAATTTTTCAAATCGTGATTAGAGGATATGCATGCCTCTTCATGATCTATTTTCGGGTTGTTATTTTATGATAACAACTACATACGAAAGATTGAGCTGTACTTGCCATACCTGCATCAAATCAACACGTCTGATTATCATGAATAGAATCATCACCTTTCTATTTCAGTATGTTGGTTATTTGTGTAGGGATTTAAGAAAGAAGTAACTTCTAGTTCTTAAGAGCCCATGATAATTGAAGATTCAAAACCATCGATCTTCTCATATTTGTTTACAGGATCATATTAGTGGTATGGCACCCAAAAAGAGTGGCCATATAATCAGAATAGAGCCCGAAGGCACGAAATTGCTTGAAGCATACCCTCAAATGGCACATAAATTCAAGGATTCTCGTTGGTTCGACTTTTTCTCAACCTTCCAGGGGCATGACAAACAAATATCGATGGTGTTTTCACATAATTTTGATGGCTTCAAAGCTGTAGTTGGGAAACTTCTGATGCATGTGACTGGACATTCTATTGATAAAGCTTGTAAATTGCCAGTGTATGGGGACAAATGGTGGAAGAAGGATAATGTGGTCATGGAATTTGAAAATCAGTTTCTAATTCCATAGAAACAAAACTCTAATTAGAAAAAGGGAATACCACACAGCTGGGTAAGAAAATAATGACACACTGCTTTGCTAATCATCCATAGGTATATTACATGTGAAGGCAAGTTTTCCTTGGTTTATCTCTATCATATCATACTGTTGATTCATATAAATGGTGATTATCCTCTTAATTTACCCTACTTTCCACTAAAAAGTTTATCCAAAATGTCTAAGAGGGTGCAATCCCATCCTGCTACAACAAAAGGCAGTCTCTTTCATCAGGTTTTAATTAGAAAATTGGTAGTATTCTCTTTAAACGAGTCCAAAGATCTTGGGATTGGTTAATCCAGTCTTTAAAAATGGATTTACAGTCAAATAAATCCAAAACTGTCAAAGGGAAGAAATCAACCAAACATAAAAAAACTTTTCAAGCCACCGAATTCTTAATTAAAGAAGAATCACTTGCATCTAGGGTAACTTAGGCTAGCAAGAGGAAATTGCAAATTAAGCAAACCATTGGATATTTTCCTGTAGGTGAAGATCATGAGAAAGCTACCACTAGTCGAGGTAATAAGTCTAAAAAAAATGAAGACACTGACATATTTCCTAATCCAGATATAAAGGGGGAAATCGATGAAAATGAGGATTACACTATAAGCTCAGTTCAGACTCCAGTCAAGCAGAAAGAACGATCTACAAGTAAGAATAATGCAAAAGGGAAAAAAATAGAGAAAAAAGCCAACACCTGTGCCTAAGTGCCCTAGGAGAAACTCCACCATAGCTACCAATAAATGTAGATTGAATTCAAAAGCAATGTTTTATCCATCCATTAAAAAGGATAATCTTATAATTATAGAAGATAACTCATAAGATTCCAAGACATGCATCAAAAAACAGGCAAGGGAACCTTCTTTACACAGAACCGAGAAAGAATCTAAAGACTTGAGGAAGAGATATAAAAAGGGAAAGAAGGTTTATCAGTACTCCAAGAGACCCATGACAAGAGAAACCACAAAATCAACTTCAATATCTGAATCTGTGTTTAAATGTACAAATGTAGTTTATGATGACATAGATGATCTTTTTGCAGAACCAGACCATATGTAAGACCTTCCAGAAACCAGATATTATGATAACACTGAAGATTAAGATCATAGTTATGGATTATATTCAAAATATATGATCAAATTAAGAAAGCCTCAAGCTGCTATAGATCTGAATTTACCTTCCCCTGTAGAGGAATATCCAAAATTTAAAGTGAAAGAAAGGAAGGAAAAAGACATAGTAAAGGAATTGCAGAGTATGATTAAGCAATTGAAGAATGTGAAATATTTTTTTGAGCAATGGAATTTGAAGCACCAAGAAAAGATTCAGGATGAACATAACGGAAAGAAGAAAAGACATAAATCAAATACAAGAAATAGTCTGTTTTTCCTGTTTTAGTCACGATCTTCAAGAGAAGTTTATGAAACTATGGAGATTAATTTTTGGAAAACAAAAGAGGATTTTGTTGGGAACGGGTCCCTTCACAAAAAAATCTCTTAGTTTTTACAAGTCTATCACATTTTAAGAGATTTGAATATATCTTTGAGGCCTGTTTTTCAGAGATTTCATAATAAATAATTTCCTGTTTTAGTCACTAATTTTGGGCGAGGTTGCAGAACATCTGGAGATGAAGTTTTGGAAATAAAAAGAGGTTTTTGTTGGGAACAACCCCCTTCACAATTTTTTTTCTCAGAGTTTACATAGTTATCACCGTTTGGGAGATACAGAGATATTGTTGGACCCTATTTTTCAATAATTTGCCAGATTTATTTTCCTAAAAAATCTCATGGACGACAGTTGACAAGCCACCTCATAAATTCTACTGGGAGATCAGATTTGATCTTCTCCTTAATTATTTGAAAAAATAAACTAAATATAAATGAGTAGGTTTTCATATCCATTTCTTTTGGATCTTGATAATTATGTATTGTTTCTATATAAACTCTGTAAAAGGAGAAGTGAAGGTGAATGAGTTTGGATTCAAGGACCTTTTTGAAAAAATCCACTGTAAGACAATTTATATTCCATATTGATACTAAATGGAAAAGAAATGTTGATGGTCAAATCCTCTTTCATAACTTATTCTATTTATTTTCTTACTTGATATCATTTATTCTGTTGCAATGCATATGATTTCTTGATTTTAAGTAACATATTGAACACTTTGTTGTTTTTGTTTATTATCAAGATTGTCTTCAAGTACATGTTCTTGTTTCTCAATGATATTCTAAAATAAGAAATCCATGTGGATTTGAAAAACTAGATACTCATATATTCCCTTCTTTATTTACCTTATTATCTGATCTATTAAGGTGACTACCATTTACTAAATTAGTGGGATGTTTTCTTGCTTTTACATTTGAGTTATGTGTTTATTTTGAATCCTTGAACCAAATTTCAACCATTTTCTAAAAACCTACTCAGAAAACCCTTAAAAAATACCATTGCAATAACCTCATGATGCCCTAGCTTTCCCTCTCACAGTTAAGTGCAACTTTAGGGACTAACACCTACTAAGGGAATCATCCCAACAAACTGTTGTTCCAAGCTTCTATTGGTTGTGGAGCCTGATTATCTTCCTGATTCAGAGGTCTTGTTTCAACCACGTTTAGACCCCATTACCCGACGGGGGTGTGTGGGGGGGGGGCTTTACCCCCCACATCTCTCACTAGAGGGGGCAATGATGAGAAATTTTTTATCCCCCCCCCTCGCGGGGGTTGAGGGGTAGTGCCCCCGAAGAGAAATGTTTGGGAAATTTACCTTGTAAAATATTGTAATTTTGTAGTCAATCTGGACCATTAATTATAAGGTCGCATATATGACAGTAGAATTTATGTTAGGGTTTTTTTCCCTAGAAGGAAACCCTCTTTTATGAGGTAATTTCATTGCGGCTATCTATGTGAGTGAATATTGTATTCTGAGAGAGGATACTGTGAGAGAAAGAAGAGGAATTTGCAGCGGGTATGTTGTAGGTTGTATCCCTTCATTTGTTCGAAATAAAGGAAGGACCTGGAAATTTCTTTGGTGGACGTATCCCACATTGGGTGAAACATGCATATATGTGTCTCTATTGTATTTTGTATATTTTGTGTTTTATTTCCACATTTGTTTTATTTTATTTCTCTGCGATCCTGCTTTTCTAACAAATAGTATCAGAGCGAAAGGTAATTCGCAGGAAAATAAGGTTCCTAGTTCGAGTGGGAGCAAGGGACAAAGATGGAAAGTTTAAGGTCGAGAAATTTAATGGAAAAAACTACTAGTTATTGAATATGAAAATGGAAGACTATCTATATCAGAAGGATCTTTTCCTATCCTTGGGCAGAAAAACAAAGCAACCGACGTGTATGAAGAACAAAGAATGGGATATTCTTGATATAAAGGCATTGGGAATGATACAATTGTGCCAGGAAACATTGGTGGATTTCAATATTTCAAAAGAAACAACAATGAAAGATATGATGAAGGCATTGGCTAAACTATATGAAAAACCCTCAGCCTCCAATAAGGTATTTCTAATGAAGCAATTATTTAATATGAAGATGTTAGAAGATGGGTATGTTGCCAACCATTTAAATGAATTTAATACGGTTAATAATCAACCAAGTTCTGTAAAAGTGGAATTTTATGATGAAGTTAGGGATCTTCTAATATTGTGCTCATTGCCAGAAAGTTGGAATGGCTTAGTCATGGATGTAACTAACTCTTTCTCTGGTTCAAACACTCTGAAATTTGATGATGTTGTTGGTGTTATCCTCAGTGAGGAAATGCGACGAAAAAACATAGGTGAGACATCAGGTAATGCTTTGACCATGGAGAATAGGGGAAGACAAAGGGATAGAGGAAAGATCTTAGGGAAATACGAGAATTCTAGGAAGGGAAAATCCAAATCCAGACTAGGAAAGATAGAGTGCTGGAATTGTTGGAAGAAAGGACATTCGAAGAAAGAATATGTTAGCACCATGATTTTCATAGCTAAGGATAGAGGTTTGCCAACAGTTTGAAAAGTCATGCCTATTAGCACCAATATTGTTTGTATGCCTGGAATCATCTAACATTTCCAAAGGTTAGTTTCAAAGGGAAGCTTTATCATTTATTATTTCCATTTCCATTTGCAACTGCATGCTGCAAAATTCACTGTGCACTGTAAAATTTTCTACGCCTCGCGTAGAGGATGATGTTGCGTAGAGGATGTTGTCACACATAGGATGTTGTCGTGCATAGGATGTTGTCACGCATAGGATTGATATCGTGAAAAGGACACTGTCACGTAGAGGATATTGTCGCGCATAGGATGCTATTGTGTAAAGGACGCTGTCACGCAGAGGACACTATCACACAAAGGACATAAAAGGGGTTGGTTGGAAAAACAATGTAGACAATGACTATTGACTGTAGCTTTCGAATTCGATTGATACTTAATGAAAAGGTCCCGAATATTTGATGAAAATATTCTAATGGTGGCAGTTTGATGTATTGTACTCTCTTTGCATACATGATTTTATGTGTTCTTTATATTCATATCTGAATTTTTGTCTAAATAGGAACGTGATTCGAATCTACAATTCACTGTGCAGTGCTCTAGATTTGCACCATTTAGATAACTTTGTTTCTTCTAAGTAAACTTCGAATTCATCCCCAATGGTGATCCAAGTTGCTTAGTGTATTTTTCTCTCGCCATACACAACGATTTTTAATTGAAATATTGTTTCTTACTTAGCCTTTATCCTCTCAAGTTCAATCACTAAGTCATTTGTTTCTATCGTTTTCTTAAATTGCATCCATAGCCCAAGGTATTGCTTTCTTTCACCAATAGAACTAGAAATATTGCTTAAAAGTGTTAAATCTAGCCGACCATTTAAATCCATAACCTTTACAGAGATGAAGTCTCAGAGAGATCCCTCTCCAAGTCAGAAAGGCTAGTTTACGACCTCAAAGTTGGTTTGTAGGTTTCTTCTGTCATTCATTTTCTCATCCGAATGAAGTTTATAGAGGGATAACATTCTGGCACTATTGTCGGGGAACAAAGGTGAAATATTCCTTGGGAGAAACAACAAAGTTCAGATTTGAGTACTAATGGTGAAAAGTATTCAGACACAGAAAGACTGTACATCATTCACCTGGAGACTCCATTTTCAAGAATCTAGAATTCAAAATTTTCATGGAGACTCCACTGTCCAAAGACTCAGTAGCCTGAAGATTTTATTGATGACTCCAATCAAACTTCAAATCTTATTCAGAGACTCCACTCGAGGACGAGATCCAATTACAGAGCTATGAAAGGACATCATGGGAGAAAACAAGTACCTAAAGTTGAGTTTTTTCCAAGACATAATATTTTTTGTTACTAAGTACTTTTTGTCCTTTCCTGAACATGCTAAACAATTTTTTCTTTACCTACTGCATTCAAATGATGATAATGATAATCTTGCAATTGTATATCCTCCTCCCAAAGTTGTACATATATCTCCTCAGTTTATCACTGATTTTGATCAAAATATTCCATCTGAGCCATGTGATGACCATAGCCAAGTTGATGAGCCTCATGAAACCAAGGATGATGTCTCACCTCTTGTAATTGATCCAACACCCTCCAAGATTCAACATAGATACAATCCTTTAAAATTACCTCACATCCTTCATGATTTTCCTCCAAAGCACTATAAGTACCTACCTATGTTTGATGGAGAACCTAATGCCATCACTACTGAAAAACACATACAATATTTTGAGAATTTTATAGATATGTTTGAGATTGATCATGATGATATTTGTATCAGGGAATTCTCTAAATCCTTGAAAGGGGATACCAAAGATTGGTTTAAACATTTGCAACCAGAGACAATCAGCTCATGGGAGGAATTGAAGAATGTCTTTTTGAAGTTTTGGGGCAAGGAGAAATCTTTGGATCTACCGCTTACAGAGTTCTATGCCTTGAAAAGGCAGAGCAATGAAACTATTTCTACATTCAGTAGAAGGTTTTCCAGTATTTATTACAATTTTCCCAAAGAAATTCAACCCACTGAAGCTGCTGCCGTGCTCCATTATGCAACAACTTTTCATCCAGATTTGTCTTTCCTCCTGATGGAAAGAAGACCCATGTCCTTACAACAAATGTTTAATGATGCTCAAGAGATTCGACACAATATCCAATCATGTAAACAAATTCGAAATGAGGAGTTGGATGCTAAAGAACATGACAATGAATATGAACATAAAACAATTGATTTGAATCTTGAGAAGAGAGTTAATAATATCATATGCCCTCCTGAAGTTTTAAATGCTAATGATTTTGCAAAGGATTATATTCCACTTATTGAAAGCGAAGGTGCTAATTTAGCTTCTAATCCATCCCATGATAATCATGGGGACAATTTTTTTATGTATTCATTTGTAGATAGTCAAGAAGATGAATTTGCAAATCATCTTGTTGAAGAGCAGGTTGGTGTTCCAAGCTTTTCCTTGTTAGATGACATTGCAGATGTTGCTGATTTTCCTATATATGATGAATATGATGATGGTTATGATGTTGACTCCCTAGAACAACCATCTTCATGTTATCTATCAGAAAATGTTCCTTTTCAGTAGTGTAATGAGAACAATCAACCTACATATCACAGTTACAAAGAAGAAAGTACTGATTCAGCTGAAGGAAATTCTTTACCTTTATGATTTTATTCATTTAAATTGTTGAAAGAAAATTCTAAGATCATCATTGAAGCAAAGGAATGTGTGCTGATGCCAAATCACACTAATTCACTGGAACAAATTGAAAAGAAATTGTAGCAATCTTCTCATGTGTTTGATGATCCTATTACTTGTTATGTAGAAGGTCTTGTTACTTCAAAATTGCAGCCATTGGTCAAAGATGAATATGAAAATGAGTGTGTTCAACAAGCCAAATGTTGTGGGGTATTCTACCCTACACACTAACAATCTAGGGCTTTAAACTTGTACGTAGATCATGACCCTTCAAGAATAACTTTTAACCTCCTACCCAAACCTATAACCCTTTTTCTCAGGCAAACACGGGAAGAATCAACTAACCTTTTTATCGACGGTTGAAGTAGATCCTCCGTTGAGCTTTTATCTCCTTGCTGCT
>ML777332.1:1008565-1043144 GCA_009831015.1 Picea engelmannii | reverse complement strand
TGATCCTGGGCTCCTCCTCTTCTTTTGTCCTCCAACTGCTTTTGCATGAATTTCTCCTAAAGCTTGAGGCAAGGCTAAAGGGTTGGGACAAAACGGACTTGGCAATTTGGCAGAGTTTCTTTGCTATGATTTTTCCTCTTTTGAATAGTACCCCTACCCCTCCTTTTATAGGCTAGAAGGAGCTAGGGTTTTTGGCGAACTCTCAGCCATGCATGGCTGGGAGTTCGAGTTAACTGACAAAAATCTCTTCGTCCCAGCGGAAACTTTCCTGATTTTTTGCTTTGTTAGGTAAACACGGGCTGTAGTGGGCCAGCCAACGTTCACCTGCGTGCTGCAGAAGGCCTGCCAACGTCCCAACGTGCCCAGTGCTAGGTTAGGGTGCGGGTTACTTGATTTAGGAGGTTTTTGAAGAGTTTGTTCAGCTTGGCTTTGGCAAGGAAAGGCAGTGAGTAGGCCAGATGCCATGTAAGCATGGAGAGTGCAATTTAGGGTTATAACACCAAAGAAATTGAAAAATGTGCATATGACAGTAGTGAAAAAAAGGAGAAGGTTTTGAATTAGGTGAACGAACCTTGCCATTGTGTTTTTCTTCTTTCAAATTGCTGAAGAAAAATCCTTATAAAGTTTCAAATCAAAAATCCTCTAGGCATGATGTTGAATATGAAGAAAGCAATGGACTTGCAAAAGATAACTATCTTCCATTATGTTTTTCTTCCTTTGAATTGTTGAAAGTAAATCACGAGATAAAAAAGGAAGTAGGTGTTGGCACATGGGCAGAAGGGTTCAACGCTTCAACAATGCACTAACAAAACACTAACTACCGGCCCTTTCGAGAACACCTGTGAAGCAAATGAAGTCTCACTCGAGGTAGAGGTAGGGGGGGTTGCAGGACTCAAGTGTCTACAACCTAGCTGGGACACATATATGTGATCACAATTCTTTAATTAATAGAGCACTTAACAATTAACATTCATTAGTCATTAACCCTTATTCACATCGCAGGTAAAACCTTAATTACAGAACAACGCAGTATTCGACAAGATCTAACACATCCAAGCACTTAACATATAGAAATAGATCAGATCTAGAATCCATTCATATCACTAAGCATTAAACATTCATCTAGAATAATCACTAAGAAAATAAATACACAACCACATGAACAACATAGCACAAATCACCATAACAAATGATATACGTGGTTCACCCCCAACATGGGGCTACATCCACCAACTCTTCATCTTCTTTATTATCTTCTTTAAATCCTCTTACATGCACAGAGACACAAAACCCACTCCGCATAGGACCAAAGATCCACGTGCACCTCGCCGGATCCTCCTTCCCTGAGTTTGGCACAACACAGAGCCTTCTTGCAATCACTTTCACTTAGCTCTGTAAGTTATCAACACACAGTATGCACAGAGCATTGACAACTATTTTCACTTATCTCACTGGCTTACAACTGACCCTTCTTACATCGCCTAGCTATCTATTTATATATTAAAAAAGGGGCCTAAACATGGGTAAGATCCATGGGTAGACATCCCATAGCCGTTACATAAAACCTAAACCCAAAAATCCCACAAAAGGGGGAGAGATACTGCAATCTCCGCTTCGCCTGGCACTTCGTCTTCAACCAGCCCATCGAAGACCCAAAAGTGGTCAAACACGACCAAGGTTCTCCAAAACTTGGTAAAGGGCCAACAATCCCCCAACACTCACCTGTGACTCATCCCGAGTCACTCTGATTTGGGAAAATCTGCTTCGAAGGCCTTGATATTGTCTTGAGCTTCTTTGACCTGCTGCTTCGGTAGAGCCTCCTTCTCGATGAACTCTTGAATAAATTTCCCTGTCACCGATCCTTCCAATCATTGTTCCACCATGGTGACTACTTGTTCTATCTATACACCTTGTTCCTCAATCTCCTCAAAAAGTGTGCAGGCTTCATCCTGCACTGGCTGTAGCCTCTGGGTCACTTCCATGACTTTACTCTGGATGGCATGGACCTGTTTCTAAATGATGCATTGTTCTTGGGACCTTTTCATCCTCTCGACTGTTGACAATGGCTTCAACTATGCTTGTACTATCGCTGCTTGTTGCTTTTCCTCATGTAGCTGTGACTCTAATGTCCTTAGTTCTGGGTCCTCTGTAAGGCGCTCATAGGTATGTTCCCTTTGAATGATTAATTTCTTGCATTCTAATGCCAATGCCTTGATTCTTTCGACTGCACTCCGAGTAGTTTCTTTGCTCTGATCTCATACTTCCCGTGGAGTGATTGGCACAAATTACAATTCCATTTCTGCCACTCTTGCTTGAAGCTGCTGAATAGCTTCAATGAGCTTCTCCACTTGACTCTCCATTGTGTCGTCTTCTATTTGTGCAAGGCCTGACACAGAGCAAAGTGCTCTAGTGACTTCTTTTGTAACTCCAATCTGCTTAGTGAGCAACTGTTCTTTTTCCTTCTGGATTTGCGCTTTATCCTCTGCAAAATTCGCATGGAGGTCATCTTTCTCTTGCTGCACAACCCAAAATTGCTCTAGGGATTCTTCTTTTTCTTGCTTTAATGCCTCTGTGTCTTGCTCCTTTTCCTCCTGGACCTGGTGAAGGCGAGCCTCCATTGAATCTGTTAATCTGCGTAGCTAGGCAGGCTCATCTCCTACTTCTATGTCCCCTTCTAACAACGATGCAATAGACACTGCACGAATCGAATAAAGAGCCTGTTGTACCCCTTTGAGATTTGCCTCAATCCCGTCAAATATTGTATCCTATTTGGCTTCGCTTCGCTGAAAAATGTCCTTTGAGGTATCTGATACAACGAGGATGATGAGGTCAATATCATCTACCATGAGCACAGTATGAAATGGAGGTTTATTGGATTTTGACTTCTTTCGCGATGAATGTTTCTTCGGGGAACCCTTTCTTTTCTTGGATGTCTCAGCCTCCGTGATGGGATCTTTAGGTGGTGTCACTTCTCCATGTTCCTATTTTTTTTCTTCCCCTTCATCCTCTTCTTTGTCTACTTCATCACCTCCTCCTCCTTCAAGTGAATTTGGTGTAGTTTCCTTTGATGCACTGTTCAATTTCTCTACCTCTTCCTTATTTTTCTTCCTGTTGCTCGTGGGTGGATCATATTCTTCTCGAGTTACTACATGATTTCCGATGAGGTCGGGGTCGAAGAGTTCTGTCTGTTCGACCGATACAAGGAAATCCTCATGCCATTCCTTAGTTATTTCTTCCATGTCCTCCTCTGTGATTTTGTAATAGGACTGGAGCTCTTCCTTGTGTTCGTCCCCACGCACAGTGATGTAAATGAAATTCTTATCTGTGAAAAAATTCACAAGTGACCTGAACTTGTGCAGGGTATTCTACATCATGTGAGGGAAAGTATCAATGACCCTCTTCAACTATAAATAATATGTGCGGAACACCGCATTGGATTTCCATTGTTTTTCCATGTCGCTCAAATACCAAAGCATAGTGAAATTCGTGGCCAGTGGCTCAAATGACTCAATTTTAGGGAAGGTCGCTCCTTCTGGCATCTCCCAAGAAATGAAGGCAATGAGAATCATCAACCAACTAAAATGAAACTCGTAGCCCTGGTCCTATGTTTCGCGACAATATTGTTCCAACTGGTTGATGAGGTATCTCACCCAGTTCATTTGCATCCCTTCGACTCATTCTCCAGTGAGGTCGACGTCGAACTCCGTAACCTGCATTGGTCGGTTCTTCTTGACGATATTACCAACGATCAAATGGAAATATAGGCACACTATGCCATTCTAGATGGAGGCTACCTTGTAGCCTCATTTCTCTTTATCTACATCGCCGTAAGTTTCTTTTATGCGTTGTGCCAGGGCACGATCTGCAGCCTTCCCTGGGTAAAAATCCTGAGAGTTAGGTCCTTGCATGCTTAATCCAGTGATCCAGTGGATCAACGTCGGATCTACTGTGATGCACCGATCCAACCACAGGTAACCACCATGGTAGCATGATAGGAGGAGATTAACGCATGCGTTAACCTCCTGATGTTTTCCGAAGTGTGGTATCTTCATCACATTGAGGATGGTTGATCTTGCGATGTCCATGGTCCACGACTAGGGGATTATCTTCGACTTCTTCCCCATTGTCTTTGTCAAGTACTTGTGTGGTGTGAGCATGCCATAGTTCTTGTAGTCTCCTAAGTTGAAGTCAATGATATTTAACGTCATAATTTGTCCTAATTATAGTCCAACTTCACGTATCCCCTTCAGGAAATACGCAGTAATCAATGTATAGTCGAAGTCCCTCAGGACGCTATCACGACTAACTATGCTAGCCAAAGGAAGGATATAGTCGGGCAGGACTGACGGGATGAGCTTCACATTCTCCAAGTCATTACGATGCTTGATTCTCTTCTCTGTTTCAGTTCGGGAGGGCCCATATCAACGTGTAGTCGATGGGGATTCTTGCACTCCTCTCGTCAACGAGTTATGTATTCCTGCGGATAGGACCTTCTCAGCCATGAGGTCTATGAGGATGTCTTCGATGGATTTCTCTACATCGCTAAGGTTTCCAAACATACACGCTCGAGATCAAATATCTCGGGTCGGTGAATAAACAATCAAGGTAGCAGAACAAATGGCGAGGTTACGATAAGCACTACCCAAAAGTAATTAGTTTTCTGTGGGATTAGATAATCACAATTGGAAAAATTTTCCACGATAAGATAGTTGACTAGTTAAATAGATAACATCGTAATAGATTCCTCCAACGGGTAGGAATGCCTCAATCAATGTGATTCCATCCGTTATGGCACGGTCCCAATGGTCCAATGGCGAATGTTCCAGCAATAACTACGTTTCTAGCTGTTGTGGAGCGTCGTTCTAACGGTTGATCTGCCTCTAACGGTCATATTGCTTCATTGTGGCGAAGTGCCAATTTGTGCTATTCTTCTATTCCGATGAGGTTCGAGTTCTGCAACTCTTATTTCTACGAAGTTCTCTCTGGAACCTCCTGCAATTTTTCTAGCTTTGCTTTTTTCTTACTGAGCTTTCTAGCTTTCTTTCCTGTGATCTACGTCTTTGGATTCCTCTTTCCATTATTGTTCTTATCTTTTCTTAGCATAGTAACTTCGCACTGTTGAGGATATTTCACAAGGTTCGAGGATAATACTTCTTCTCTTACTATTTCTGGAGTAGGTGCTCTACTCTCCTGCATGAATAGGTTCTTTAAGCCTTCTTGTGTTATTTCGACTTGGACAGCTAAGTCTCTGGCCCTCAGTTGCTTCGACTTGTCCTCTTTTTATTCTATTAAGCGAGCTATTCTCTTAGCCATGAAATCCCTTAATTCTTGCTTTTTATGTTCTATAGCTTCCTCTTCTTCTCTCCTTCGGATATGATCTCTCTCGATCCAAGTCTTTCCTAACAAAAGTGAAAATGGAGTGTTGTTCTCAACAAACTTAATGACCTCGAATTCTTCTTCTGTCGATGTTCCATGAGCAACCATAGGTACATGGGCAAGTCTTCCACATAGGGTTATCATATTTCCTTTAAAAAATCCTATTCTTCCCAATGAAGGAATCATAGCAGGCTTTCCTAATATTTCCCAAGTTCTTTCTGTCATAATGTTCACCTGTGTTTCTGCATCCTATACAGAGTCTATGTCGAAGTATCCTATTCTTGTTTCTATTCACTCTTTCTCTTTTTAAATCTCTGATAAATTGATGTCTCTATGATCATTCAATGTTTCTTTCATCTGCAATAATATAGCCTCTGATTCTTTCTGGTTATTTAGCATATTCTTAGTCTCTTGACCTTCCTCATAGTTTTCTCGTCTCATGTTCATCTTCTCAACTTCAAAAATCATTCTAGGGAAATCCAAAACTTCATGTACAATAGCTTTACAACAAAGGCAAATAGGATTTATACTAGGGCATTCCTTAGCAAGATGTCCCAGTCTTCTGCAACTAAAACAAAGAGTTAATCCTCTCTTTCTCTTAAATGATCCCCAATCTTTCCTGTACTGTGCACTGGGATCACAGTGATGGACCTGCAAAAAATTATTTCTAGGATCCTGCATCCGCTTGTTAGTAAAAAAAATCTTTCTATGCATAGGGATAACATATATTTCACTATTTTTATCAGATCTATTCATATCACATCTTCTTTCTTCTAGCTATGCCCTAGTTTTCAGATTAGGATGAAATCTATCGAATATACCTAGATCCATTCTTTTGAAAAACAAATACTTATCTTACCTTTATCAGAGCACAAAGATTTAATATCTTACCTATTTTCTTCAGATCAAACTTCTCTTCTGAGCACAAAGCTTCACAAGTCAAGTAGAGTACTACGCACTAGGGCAAGAGATCTATGCACAAAGATTTCTCTTTTCTTCATTTCCCAACAATCACAGTTTCAGGTCCCGATAAAGGAACCATTTGTTGGCATAGGGGCAGACCCAGGGTTCAACGTTTCAACAACGCACTAACAAAACCCTAACTACCAATCCTTTCAGAAACACCTACGAAGTAGATGAAGTCTCACCCGAGGTAGAGGCATGGGGGGTTGCAGGACTCAAGTGTCTACAACCTAGCTGGGACACATATATGTGATCACAATGCTATAACATAGCACTTAACATTTAACATTCATTAGTCTTTAACCCTTATTCACATCGTAGGTAAAACCTTAATTACAGAACAACGTAGTATTCGACAAGATCTGGCACATCCAAGCACTTAGCATATATAAATAGATCAGATATAGCATTCATTCATATCACTAAGCATTAAACATTCATCCAGAATAAGCACTAAGTAAATAAATACAAAACCACATGAACAACATAACATAAAGCACCATAAGACAGGATATACGTGGTTCACCCCCAGCGTGGGGCTACGTCCACTAACTCTTCATTTTATTTATTATCTTCTTTCAATCCTCTTTCCTGCATAGAGCCACAAAACCCACTTCGCATAGGACAGGAGATCTACGCACACCTTGCCAAATCCTTCTTACCCAATTTTGGCACAACACATAGCCTTCTTACAATCACTTGCACTTAGCTCTGCAAGTTCTCAACACACAATATGCACAGAGCATTTACATCTATTTTCACTGAGCTCACTAGCCCACATATGACTCTTTTTACATCACCTAGCTATCTATTTATATATTACAAAAGGGGCCTACACATGGGTAAGACCCATGGGTCGACATCCCATACCCGTTACATAAACCCTAAACCCAAAAATCCCACAAAAGGGGGCGAGATAACATCCCCATTGGAGCCAACTGTTAGCACCATGATTTTCATAGATAAGGCTAGAGGTTTGTCAGTAGTTTGCAAAGTCATGCATGTTAACACCAATATTTATTGTATGGATGGCATCATCTAACATCTCCAAGGGTCAGTTTCAAAGGGAACCTTTATCATTTATTATTTCCATTTCCATTTGCAACTGTACGCTACAAAATTCACTGCGCACTGCAAAATTTGCTACGTGTCACGCAGAGGATGCTGTCGAGCAGAGGATGTTGTCGTGCATATGATGTTGTTGCGCAGAGGATGTTTTCTCTCATAAGATGCTATCATGCATAGGAATATGTCATGCATAAGATGATATCATGCAAAGGATGTTGTTGTGCAGAGGATGTTGTTGTGCAAAGGACGCTGTCGCACAGAGGATGTTGTCACGCAAAGGATGCTGTCGTGTAGAGGATGTTGTCACACAAAGGATGTTGTCGTGCATAGGATTTTGTCATGCATAAGATGTTGTCACACAACGGATGCTGTCGCGCAAAGAATGTTGTTGCGCAAATAATGATGTCGTGCAAAGGACATTGTTGCACAAAGGATTTTTTCGCACACAGGATGCTGTCGTGTAGAGGATGTTGTCGCACATAGGATGCTGTCGCGCAGAGGATGTTGTCGCACATAGGATTTTCCCACGCACAAGCTACAGGGCGCGCTGCACAAATGACTGGTATAGTAGTCAACTTCAAGATCACTTTCTGACCAAATGGAGAGGAATTTTGAAAATCCCAGAGAAATTTTTGTTGAAGACAAACCAAATAATAAAAACCTCTCTCAAATTTGAAAACCGTTTCATATTTTGGGATATTCAAAGGAATCTTTGAGCCCTATTTTTCATTTTTCATGATTTCTTGTCCGAGACATGTTTTTGCAACACATATTCGAGCCAACTGGAGACTAATTTCGAGAAACCGAGAGAGGTTTTTATTTATAACGATCTTACCTAAAAAATATCTCTCATTTTTGAAATATAGTTTTTTGTTCGTGAGATATGATGTCACCTTTAATGCTTATTTTCCCAAGTTTGCTGTGCAATTCGTTCCATTTTTTTTGTAGGTTACTGTTGCATAGCAGACTTGTTGTGAAAGGGTGACAGAGTGTCCAAGAATGCACATGATGACTTATCACAACCATATGGTCAAATTTTGATCACGATCAATGATTGTAAAAAATATTTTGGTTACGATTATGATTTGGCAAAGTTGGGTTTTCTATTTTTAGTAAATCTGCTAAAGTTATTGTTCTCTTTCAAAGAAATCAGATCCATGATTCTAGGGGAGAGTAGTTCGACCCTAGTAGCAAAGGGTGAAATTAGTTTTCTATATATTGGGATCATTTTCATGTAAAAGGGGTTGGTTGGAAAAACAATGTAGATAATGACTATTGAATGTAGCTTTTGAATTCAATTGAAACTTAATACAAAGGTCCTGAAGCTTTGAAAAAAAGATTATAATGGTGGAAGTTTGATGTATTGTACTCTTTCTTTGCGTACGTGATTTCCTATGTTCTTTATATTCATATCTGTATTTTTTTCTAAATAGGAACGTGATTCGAATCTAGGATTCATTGCGTGGTGCTCTAGATTTGCGCCATTTAGACGACTATGTTTCTTCTAAGTAAACTTTGAATTCATCCCCAACGGTGTTCTTAGTTGCTTCATGTGTTTTTCTCTCACCATACACAACGATTTTTAACTGAAATATTGTCGCTTACTTAGCCTTTATCCTCTCAAGTTTAGTCACTAAGTCATTTGTTTCTATCATTTTCTTAAATTGACTCCATAGCCCAAGGTCTTGCTTTCTTTCGCCAATAGAACTAGAAATATTGTATAAACGTGTTAAATCTAGAAAACAGTGTAAAGCCATAACTTGTATAGAGATGAAGTCTCAGAGAGAGCTCTCTCCAGGCCGGAAAGGCTAGTTTCCGTCCTCAAAGTTGGTTTGTAAGTTGCCTTTGTCATTCATTTTCTCAGCCGAATGAAGTTTATAGAGCGCTAACAGACTACAGAGCTCCAAAGAAATAAAGAGATGGACAACAAGAGAAAAATCAGGAAGAAAATGTAACAGGTGATGCGTTACAAGATTCTTTGATTATTTCTTTAGATAATATTATTGAATCTTGGGTAGTATATTTAGGGGCTTCATTTCATGCCACATCCCATAGGAAATATTTCCAAGATTATGTTCAAGGTGATTTTGAAATTTTTTATTTGGGTGATGATGAACAATGTAAAATTGTTGGAATGGGTAAGGTACAAATAAAGAAAAAGAATGGAAACCAATGGTTATTGAAAGAGGTGATACATATACCAGATCTGAGAAGAAATATGATTTCAACATGACAGTTGGCAAGTGAAGGCTGTATATCTACATTTACAGATAAGGCATGGAAGGTGTACTGTGAAAGTAAGAGTGCCATTCATATTGCAAATAAATCAACCTTCCATTCTACGAATAATAATATACAACTCAGGTACCATTTCATATGATCCATTTTGGAAGATGGACAATTGAAGTTGGAAAAGATACATACTAGCCAAAATCCTACAGACATGTTAATAAAGGTAGTAACTAGGTAGAAACAAATTTCCTGCTTAGTTTTAGTTGGCCTTCAAGCATGAAGGTGAAGATGAGAATTTTTCCAGGTCCAAGGTGGATCATATTCCAACAGGTACAACAATAGTGGAGTTTTTATGATCAGTCTCTAAGTGGGAGATTGTTGGTTGTGGAGCCTGATTATCTTCCTGATTTAGAGGTCTTGTTTCAGCCGTGTTTGGGCCCCATTACCTAACGAGGGGTGTGGGGGGGCAGGCTTACCCCCAACACCTCTTTCTAGGGGGGGGGGGGGTGGAAATAAATTTTTGAGTCCCCCCTTTGCGGGAGTTCAGGGGTAGCACCCTCGAAGGGAAATTTTTGGGAAATTTGCCAATATTGTAATTTTGTAGTCAATCTAGACTGTTCATTATAAGGTTGCAGATATGATAGTAGAAGTTATTTTAGGGTTTTTTTCCTAGAAGGAAACCCTATTTTATGAGGGAGTTGTATTACGACTATGTATGTGAGTGAATATTATATTCTAAGAGAGGATATAGTGAGAGAAATAAGAGGAAGTTGCAGTGGGTATGTTGTAGGTTGTATCCCTTCATTTGCTGGATAATAATAAAGGAAGGGCCTAGAAATTTATCTGGTGGACGTAGCCCACACTGTGTGAACCATGTATATCTGTGTCTCTATTGTATTGTGTATATTCTGTGTTTTATTTCCGCATTTATTTAATTTTATTACTCCGCGATCTTGTTTTTCTAATAACTTCTGTGAAAAATCCTGCCCAGATCTGTTGTCATGGAGTCCAAAATACCCAATGTCCCCTTTGAAGTTTGTGGTACTTGGGTTTATCCCAAGTCTACTAGCTTATCCATCAAAGTAGGTTACACTTGGAATTCCTCCAAGTTTCCCAACTTCATCTTCAAAGAACAAACCATTGTGACAATATGAAAATATAAGAAACAAGGAACATGCATACCTCTGATCGAAGGGAAACTTGACTGCATAAATGAATCATCTCTTCCTTATTGTCTCAAGTCTGCAACATGTTTGAGCCAATAAGAATGCTCCATGTGGGTCTGTCTTGGCTTCCTTCCATACCAAGGCATAAGTCTGCCCTTTTATTTTTCAACTTTGAAGCCAATCTGCATCATGTATTAAAATTATCCTCAAAGTCTCCCACTCTCCAAGTTCGTCTAAGTGACGAGAGTTCTTGAACAAATTTGAAGTCTTTCTTGTATCAGTATCTCTGATACTAACTATCATAGATGTGGTAGTGGTGAGAGCACAAATATATCCTCAAACAACTATGATACCAACTATCACAGAAGTGGTAGTGGTGAAGATTGCAAAAACTCTGCACTGATACTAATCGTCATAGAAGTGGCAATGGTGAAGATAAACAATCTATTCTAAAAATAGATTTGATTCCACCTATGATGTACCTATAATCCACCCATATTTTTTTTGTGACTTGGTGTACCGAAGTTGTTTTGACACCTATGACACTACCTTGCCTTGGTTGCAGTGGCTTGGCCAACCTGTGCTTACTATAACTAGACTAGCCCTCTTCACTTAAGGTTTTCCCATAACTTTGCCTTAGAATACACCAATTTAGATGCACAACCAAGTCTAACACACTTAGTTCATCCAACAAGAACATTGGCATGCGTCCAACCACAACCTTAAAACATTTTTCAACAATAATACACTTAGCGAATTTTACAATATTCAAGGAGCAAAAACATCCAATATACAATAATAATTTGTAATACATAACACAAGTATGATGGTTGAGACCCAAGCCAAGGTCCCAAACACTCGATTAGATAGAGAATGTTTACATGATACAATGGGGGAGCACAACTTACAACTCAATTACAAAGTATAAAGAAATTCAAGGAAAAACAACCTCATGCCAAACTACCCAAAAACCTTGTATAAACCAACCCAAGGAGATTCCACAGGATTGTCTCCTACATTCCACTCTCCATCTCACCAAGGGAAGAAAAATCATTCCGTTGTGCCCAACCTTGCACAGTTGCAGAACCCCTTGTCCTCCTTGTTGTGTGAACTCTTCTTGATTCCACTTCTTGTATGCATTTTCACTTTGAGGTGGACCCTTATTTATATGAGTCTTGCCATGCTTACAAGCCCCATCTTCCTAAGGTGGAACCAAGTGTTGTTGATTCGACTTGCTCATCTTCGGTGACTTAGCCACCGAGTCATATGTTGCATCGCTCCAAACTGTGCCAAGTCTTCTCAAATCATTTTGAGCCTACCCAAGTCATCCCATTTGCCTAGGTCATCCCATTCACAAGGTTGTCTCAAGCATGTTGATGTTGTCCTATTTTCTCGATCATTCGTCTGTATACACCCAAGTGGACCCAAATTCTCCTAAGTGGGTCAAATCATTTGATCTATCTCATGTCCATCAAAGGAAACTCCTTCCAAGTCAATCCAGTCACACCCAAGTGAGCCCAAGGAACCTAAGGAATTTGGTATGTCTACATCCAATGGATTCCCT
Source organism: Picea engelmannii (assembly GCA_009831015.1). Taxonomy (NCBI): domain Eukaryota; kingdom Viridiplantae; phylum Streptophyta; class Pinopsida; order Pinales; family Pinaceae; genus Picea; species Picea engelmannii. The sequence goes on along the minus strand of ML777332.1, from coordinate 1,030,775 downwards.
CCCAAGGGAGTACGCTCGATGAGTGTGATCCACGAGGACTTGTGATTGATGGAACCTGGATGGTTCATGATATAGGAGCATCGATCCACCTCAGGAAATTCACCAGTATGCCAACACGCAGATGCACAATGGAGAAAGGGAGAGGCACCGACCCTCCCATTTTTAAAATTTGAAATATGATTTACTACATATTTTTGTGTAGTAAGGCTATAAGAGCTAGGCCATACCTTTGTATAGGTAGTGGATAGGGTTGCCTTAAATGGTTTCCTATAGTAGGTCCAGATCGTAGTAAGGTCTAGACGTTCATTTATGGAATGAGCCTTAGGAGTATGTTTCCATAACTGAGATAGTGATAGCACTAAGGCGGTGAAGAGGATAAGCTCTTAGAGCCCTCTTTTGTAATTAGGAGACTTGAGAGAGAGATATTGGGTAGAGAGTCTTAGGAGACATAGGAGGTAGAATATTTCTGAGAGAGATCTTGAGAGAACTAGGACTCTGTTGCAGTCCAGTTCTTGTAAACATCTGCATACACACACAAATATAATAGAAAAGCAATTTTTCCTGCATATGGTGTGTTTATGTATTTGTATTCATTGTTATTATTTTATATGTCATTCATGTTTGAATGTATGAACTGGTGAAGTATTGTATGAGTTTCAATTGTTTCTCGTCTTAGAGTTTCTGAGTGCAAGAAGTGCACACATTCTGCAAGGAGTGTGTTGACAGAGGTGAGTTAACCTCAAGGAAAGCTCAGGAGGGATACTGTTGAACATTCATCAACAAAAGTCTAAGGAGTGCACTGGAAGAAATCTTTGTTGAGTTCAGAGAGAAGCAGATTTACTGAGAAATCTGTATATCTCTTCCAAGTGGGCATCGAGCGAGTGCAAGTGTGCACAGGAAGAACTCTGTGTTGAGTTCGGGAAGAAAATAGTTACTGAATACTCTGTAGAAGAAGCTCTACAAGGTGTGTATTGAGCAAGGGGAATGCCAGGAGGGCGAGAATTATTTCTTTTCAAGAAATCCTTAGGATCTGAGTTTGACGAAATCCTAGAAATGCAAGGAGTGCATGGGAGATCGAAATCTCCGAGAAGATCAAGCTCAGAAGGAATAACGAAAGGAGTGCATGGGTGACAGACTTATTCTAAGTCCTAAAGCTCAGAAGAGATAATGAAAAGAGAGCATAAGAGATAGACTTATGCCAAGTCCAAAATCTCAGGAGAGATAACGTTTTCAAATGCACAGGCAAGACCCAGAGGCCGGGTTCACAGGAGAAAGTACAAAGGAAAAAAAAATCTTTGAACACTTTCAAAATCTTCCAAGTAGGGAGAAGGTGGAAGCTTAGGATGAGGAGTGAAAACAACCATTAGATTGGTTGTGGGAAAGGATCCTGGACCGTTAATCAATGTCCAATGATATAAGGAAGCGCAAAGGAGGAAACATATCTCAAGCGTTGGATCTGAGCACAGAGTATTAGCCACCATATGATCACGAGAAGGTGCATGATATTTAATGCTTTGTGTAGATGTAGGAGGGTGGACTCATAAAAGTCCCGAAGTCCCGAAGTCATTTGGGACCATCCATCATTTGGGAGGACGTGTGGTGGAAATCCATCAAGTTCGGCTGAAGGCGCTCCGGGAGGAACAAGTGCACAGAAGGTTGAAACACTTGAAGCCCGAAGAGATGAAGGGCCGAGAGTCGTCGATCTACAAAGGTACACTTGTCAAAATATCATGAGCTCTAGGCAAGTTGTAGTGAAGTTTTAGTTGAGAATTGATATTGCTGAAGCCCGAAGAGTCGAAGAAAAGTTGGACTGTTATATCCAGGAGGGCACGTGGCAAGAGATTGTGAATTTTGGGTGAAGTCACTCCGGGAGAATGTGAAGGAGAAAGGTTTGACATCGCCAAATACCAAATAGTAGAAAAAAATGATAGCCATCGATATAGAAGAGGACAAGTGTCACCAGATCATGGAATTCAGAGGATTCCACTTCGGGGTTTTTATGGAAAGAATTTTCAGAAAGTTCTGAAGCGCCGAAGGCCAAAGTGGTTAAGGGCCGTTGATCCCACAAGGAGCATGTGGATCGTTGATCTATGAAGGGACACATGGAGGTTGGGGATTCACTCTGTTAGACAACCATTGAACAACTGTTGGATCAAGAGAGGACAGGTGTCAGAATATCCAACACTTTAGAAGATTTCACTTTGGATATTTTTGGTTGTTGAGATTTGAGAATACCAAAGGCCGAAATCCTGGAAACAAAGAGAGCCGTCAACGCGAAGGAGGACACATGATGCCAGATCTAGATCTCGATTGTTGATCAAGGAGGGAGTGGAAGGACCGTCGATCTGATTGAGGAGGCCAAAGTCCCGAAGCGGGAGCGTAACTATTGATCGGGGAGACACGCGTCAATAGATATTCCACTCTGGGAGATACCCAGTCATCATAGGTGAGAATTTGAGAATCAAGATCCCCAAAGTCTGGATTCACGGAGGGAATCCTAGCCATAGGTTCAGGGAGACAGGTGGCAACAAATCTTCCACTCTAGAATATTTCCATACAGAGGAAGCAAAAGTTTGAGAGTCAAAAATCTCGAAGGCCGGAAAGACAGAATCGATGACAGTCATTTATTTATAGGGGAGTTATGTGGCGACAGATCATGAAGGTCTGAGATCATGTGTAAAGGGAGAAGAGGTCGCTAATTGGATAGTTGACCAGAGACAGGTAAAGATTTGATAACAACCATTGATGGAGGAGTAGCAACGAGAGGTTGAATATTGACAGTGGGGAAGAATTGCGGGGCCAGGACAAGCTCGAAAGATAATATTTCTTGAGTGGGCTACAATTTCAACCATTGTTTCAATGAAGGGATACATGGCAGCTAGAGGTGAATTGTGGGGAAAAAAGTGGGTTGGTCTAAACCACTCTTTCCCACACCCTCAATCGCATATTTCCACAAGGTTATATCCCAAGGACATATTGAAGGAAGGGGCTAGTGTAAAGGATCTAGCGCCCAAAAATTGAAGAGCGCTAGAGCGCGTAGACAGAGGGTGCGAGTATTCATAGGACCTGTGCCTAAAGAGGAAAAAGGGACATGTGTAGATTTGTTTCAGGTTCAATTAGGAGCCTGAAAATTTGATCCGACTTAGAAGAAGGAAAGATCCAAAGACCGGGAGGTTGCGCAGCCCCAGGAGGGAAGGGGGTCTGCATCAGTTCATCGCAATCACAAAATGTGGAATCCATAAATTCACTGATCTGTATAAGTCTAGGAACCCACTCTCATCAATAATCTAGCCAAGTACGCCCAACTTTTCCAACTCGTATTTAGTCTGTAGAATGCCTTGTCTATCTACAGGTGCACTTGAGTCTATCAATATTCAATTTGTGGAGTTGATCCTTGTTTTTTTGTAGGTGTGCTTGAGTCTATCTTCCCAATGGGCCAATATGTCCATCCAACATGTTCCTCGCCAATGGGTCAAGGTTGTCGTCCATTGTGTGCCTTAACAACATGCCAAGGCTATCATCCAAGGTGCACCTTTCCATGGGCCAAGGTGATTTAGTTGTCTGAAATACCCACCCACATCAGTGTAGAGGAGGTGCTCTATGCCCCACTAGGCGAGGGCCTTATGTGATCTTATGTTTTATATTCTTTTATTATTTATTTTTTAAATAAAATATTTTTTATATAAATAACAATTCTGTTTTTTAACATAAATGGTTGTATTTATATAAGCAAAGTGTTGCAACCTCACTAGTTAGCAGTCTAATACATTTTTTTTCAAAAGGGCTAATACAAGACTATTTTGGATAAAAAATGCATCCAACCTACATAATGCTTTACTAGGTAAACCAATTTTCCATTTGAAGAAGATTCTACATGTATATATTCTAACATATACTCCTAACATTGAACATACTTTGAAATACATTAAAAAACAAAGTTAGAAGAGTTCAAGCTCTGTATCCACATTGTTATAACTAATTTTTTCCATGCTTGTCCCAGAGCGACGCTACTGCAACTATTCTCCCTATATCACTGTAGATGAGCCCATTGATAGAGTCCCCATGCCTATGCCATGTTTTGAAAATTCAATAACTTAGTGTCAGTCTACCTAAGGAGATTATTCTTTCACCTCAATTCCTATATTGCATTCCCTTGGTGATTTACTGTTTACAGGATTATGGCAGTCTACCCATCTCATGCCTCTTGTTGGATTTGATTACGAGCCTCCAAATTAGCAATGGCATTTTTTTTGTCCACAATCACCAATTTATGATTCCTCAATTTTCTCTTTACCTTTTAAATTTTCCATCCAACACAATTTTTCTGCATGTTTGTGTCCAAACCACATTTCTAAATCCATCTACACAACAAGGAAGTCTCTTCACTCCCTGGATTCTCCTTCAATTCTCAGCCTATTCTTGGTTCCAGCCTCTGAAATACTTGATAAAAAACTCAAATATTTGTACCAAAAATCCGTATCCTTGCACAATGTAACCTTAAGCTAGGGTAGATCCCCTTCCTTCCATTAATACCTCCGCTGAATTCTTCTAGCATAGAGTCTCACACACCTATAAGACAAACACATAGTGGCCCAACAAATAATGAAAAAACACAACACATCCAACAACCAAGACTCCACATGTACCTGAAGAATTTATGTCATTATATGCCATCGTAACCCAAATTCTAACATGGGGAAGAGATTTCTCACCTTATTTAGTGATGAAGTTAGGGGATGGTTGATTAAACCTCCCCCACTACATCCTCATGCATGTGATACTCCACACCATGTGTAATGTGGATGATGAGGCAACTGAGGTGTGTCCCATTCAAGTGGCACACTTGTAAACATTGATTTATTAATTCTACCATCACTATACAGATGGGGTCAAAATTCGACAAAAAATTCTAACGATAAGAACAAATTCAATCATATCGTCACAAATTATGACATAATATTAAAATTTTAATATTTTTTTTTCTTTGGGTTCCTTGATGAACATTGGATTTCCAATGCACATATATATCCATTGATATTTCAATGAACCTAGAGGATAGTTCATCGATCTATCGACGAACCTAAAGGAAGCCAACTACCTGTTTGAAAATGGTTTAATAGTCACTGACTTTACTGACTTGGTCAACTTTGACATAGTCAACGTTCATCAGAAGATCGACAAAGGTTAGTAATTTTGACTATTTTGTTGTAGGTGTGATGATTATAAAATATTTTTATGCTCATTGTTCGTTGCATGATTTATTAGTCTTTTTTCTATGTGCTACTTGCCTCAAATCCAATTCTTGATCTGCATAGCTCAGGTTTTATACTTTGGAGGTTACAAATTTTTAATATTACTTTCTCTCTTTTTTAAATACCTAGATTGGATCCCTAACCCTTGGACCCTCTTTCATTTGGGGGCAGACATGTTTCCCTAGGAAATAGGTATGAACATGTCTACTCAATTCCATTTAGTTACTATGCAATTTGTATTGGTGTAGTTCTCTTTTATTGTTCTCTTTTATTACTTGCTTATAGTCAAGATTTGGAACTTATGTGGTAAAAATGTATGGTCTTGATTTGTTGATTATTGTTATAAACCTTTGATAAATCTATGACAAAATGGATTAATTCTCTAGTACATATGGGGTCAATATGATTCGATGACATTTGTACCGTAAGAATATATAATTTGTATATTAATGTACTTATGTTGCTTCAATGGATTTTGTTGTAAATATAGGAAATCCCAATGCCAACACTTGATGAGAGTCAAAGGAAGATTGCTAGGTTAAGGGCTACATTGGAGGCACATGTCGGTACTGATGGGAAATTTTATTTCCCTTGCAATCAATGCAGGGGCTTGAAAAGAAGAAGACTTGTAATGAAAATAACTGAAAGACATTGTTTTATGTATGGGCATTCTGAAGGGGGGGATACATTTTGTCTCATGGTAAGTTAGTCATTATATATGTCTTTGTATTGATTGTATTTATACATTTTTATTTTGTTTTAATATTTGTAATATACACTAATGTTATTGATTGTTTGTAATTGTAAAGATAAATCCTCCTAGGTGTCTGTCACCGGATAAATATTTTCCAAGTAGTAGTAGAAATACTATTGTACAAGATGTGGAAGATGGTATGGATATTGAATATCAAGTCAATCCTATGGAAGCATACGACACCAATAATATTGTTGAGCCGGATTATGGGACAAATATATTGATGTAAGAAATATTTGCTCCTATCGATGAGGAAAATGATGATGATATTTATTATGTACCTCTACTTGAGAAGGCAGAACAACCCCTTTATGAAGGCTCAAGAAAAAATATTCTCTTTGCTATAATGTTATTGGTGAACTTGAAGGTTTTGAATGGTTTGTAAAATACTTGTATCACGCAGATCCTAAGGTACATAATATAATTCATCACATATTATACGTAAAAGTAAACTTTTTTTTTCTTTATTGTTAGTGTCAATTAATGTGTAAATTACGGATGCAATATTTTTTATTACTATTATTTACATTAACTAGTTATTTTTTATGCTGTAGATTGTTAGGTAAATTTTTCTTACCACCATCAAATAATTTACCTCGCACATATCGAGAGATGTGTGCCATTATGAAAGATATTGGAATGGAGTATCATGCTATTGATGCATGTCCAAATTATCGTATTATATATTATGGAAAATATGCATCTATAACGAAATTCCTTCAATGTCAAATCAACAGATATCGAACTGATCAAGTAATAAAAAATGTGCCTCACAAGGTCCTTTGTCATATTCCGATAATTCCACATTTGCAATGATTGTTCATGTGCCAAAGCATTGCACATTTTATGGATTACCATGCACGAAACAAAAGTGAATATGGTGTTCTTCAAATGCCTATAGATGGTTCTGCATTTAGGAACATCGAAGAAAGATGGACAATTTTTAAAGAAGAACCTCGTAATGTTAGGCTTTCATTGGCAACTGAGGATGTCAATGCATTTGGTGAGCTCAAGTCTATTTACTCAGTGTGGCCTATTTTTTTATAAACAATAACCTTCCTCCTTGGATGTCAATAAAGAGGGATCACACAATGTTGGCAATGCTTATTCTAGGTATTTGTTTACAAAATTGGTTTGAGCGTTGTATTTTGTTTTTCTTATTCATTACATAATTACTTATATATATATATATATATATATATATATATACAAGGTAGTGATTATCTGTACTTTCACCCAATTAGGTAAGTATCAAGTAAAATATATGAATGTATATATTGAACCTCTTTTCAAAGATCTAATAAAGTTATGAGATGACATAATTATGTACGACATCTCTATACCAATAGAGAAAAATCAATTTCAATTCCATGGAAAATTCATGATGCCCCAGGGCTAACACATTTCTGTGGTATGTAACATACTGATGCACTTTAATTGTATATAATTTTATGAAAATATGATGCATGCTTATTTAATATCAATTCCTTGTTATATAAATAATACTGACATTAATCCATATAATCTTGCAAGTCTTAAAACAAAGGGTAAATTTACATGTCTAGTTTGTGGTCCTAGGATGAAATCGCGTCATTCAAAAAGTCTAGGAAAGGAGGTATTTTATGAGTATAGACACTTTCTCCCTAAGAACCATATGTATTGAACTACATAAAAACATCTTTTCAATTTGAAAGAAGAGACTGGAATACAACCACAAAGAATGAAACCTCACCTATAGAAGTTGGAATATAATAAAAATCGTCAAGGTAAGTATTTAGCCTATCTATCTGCATATATATTAATGTTTTAGAATTTTATTTTGTATTGAATTCTATTTATTGTATCTAAAAATTATTGTTGTAATCTTGTTGGCCCTTGGGTATGGAAGTAAGCGAATATTAAGGCAGAAAAGATGGAATGCGGACTGCGCGGAAGACACAGTGACTGATACTGGGTCGAAGTGAGCAGAAAAGGCGGTGCGAAGAAAGAGAAAGAAAGCCATTGTACGAGGATATCGAGGATGACAGATCAACAAGGAAGATGGATTGTGGAAAACTCAACAAGCAGAAAATCCCACCGTTGGATTCTTTAGATCACCGTGCAAGAAGGAAGGAAAGACAGGCTGGCGAAGCCCTGAAAATGCGGGTCAAGTTCCTAGGGTTTTAGACACCTAGGGTTTTGACACTTAGGTTTCACCCTAAGGATGTCTAAGAGCTATTGTAATGTATAAATAAAGGTCTAAAGGACATGGGATGGGGTGGTGTTAAGTTGGTTGAGAGTTCATTGTTATTGTGTGATTGAGTGAGTACTACTGTGTCAGTGATAAGTGCTGGTGTGAGGGCCTTTTGTATTGTAAGATCTTCAACTAGGTGTGAATATCAACCCTGCAGTTGGGTGCGTAAGGAGGGGAGAGAGAGGAAGAGAGAGATATCTGCAAGCTAAGAGCGCATATAAGAATTGTATGATTTCATCTTAATATATTATAAAGCACAGTTTTGTGGACGTAGCCCTAAAGAGAGGGTGAACCACGTATATCTTGTGTTATGTGTGATTGATGCTGGGTTCTTTGTCATTTGATATGTTGCTATTGTGATATTGTGTTAGATTTGATAGGTAGTTGTGCGAAGTAGATCTAAGATGGTAATTGATATCTAGATGTTGTGTTGTGCTTGTATCGGATCCACTTTGTATTCCCTTGGTTGTAGACATCTGTGCCTTGCAACCCCCCATAGCTAATTCAGGCGAGATTGCATCTGCCTCGCAGGTGTTACCGAAAGGGCCAATAGTTAGGGCTTGTTGGTGCGCTCTTGGAGCTGAACCCTGGGTCTGCCCTTGTGCCAACAAATGCTTCCATTTCCAAGACTTGAATCTTCTTGAGGGAATTTCAAGGTGGTTTCCATCGAAGACAGAGATTTATAAGTGGATAAAGGATCAAGAAAAGGACTTCGCTGAAGCCCAAAACAAGAACCCTAATCTTAGTACAAAGGATTGGCTGGGAAGATATATCTTTACTGATATACATGATATTTTCTTTGGAGGAACCATCAGGAGTTAGACGAGTGGCTAACTAGGTTAGAAAACACCCAATTTGAGATCAGACATAGACCACTTGTGGTTTGGACGTCAACGCTAATCAAGAAGGTCAAGAGAATTGATAACATCATGTCAAGAGTAGTAGATCACTGGTTCGATAGTACCATTGGAGGGTATATCATCGAGTTTGTTGTTGACATAGTAGAGTCATATAACCAAGCTGAGAGGTATTTATTTAAGGGACCAAGATGAAAATTTATACACTTTTTGAGGTTGAATATCAAGATTCTATTGCATGAGAAGATTATCTTGAAGATACAATAGTTGGTTGGATTGGAAAAGGCTAATGTTCAAGAACTTTGATAGTGACAAAGACACATAGGCTGGACATATGCACAATGGGAGAGTGTTCAAAGAAGTACCTCTTGTGAACTTGTTTAAGAAGAAATACGAGGACGAGGGATTCTACAGTGGAGAAGAGGCAGATCTGATAGACAAAGACAACAGGGAAAAGGATCCAGTGAGAAGCGTTTCCAATCCCCGACCAACACTCCCAAGAGCACGACATCACAGAGCATCACTTCAACGACCCACCCTGGTAAGAAAGCAACCCAAAAATATTCAAATGGAGGAGGAGATAAGAACCCTCCTCATAGAAAAATTGATAGTTCTCACAAGATTCCCATGATGAAGAAGAGAAAAAACATTGTAGGGCAGGCGGAAGAGACCGAAACTGAAAGTGAGGACATGCAACTTGAAACTTCCGTGGATGCTGAGTTCCACAAAGTTGATCCACCTGCGAATGTGATGCACCATATTTCGACAATGGAAATAGACGAGACCAACATTTTTGATGAAGATGGATCCTTTGTATTCTAGAGCGCTGTTTTTGACAACCAATCTAAAAATTTAATTATTGAAAAGAGAGATGTAACAAATAAGAAAGGGAAATCTCATTCAAAGATTAACCTTAGGAAAATGAAGCAGTCCCAAATCTCCCGATTTAACCTCACAACCATATATTCTCTTGATGATTCCATTGGAGGAATTGAAGCGAAGAATGCCAGACTGAACGAACGAATCAAGGAATTGGAGGAGGCTTTGATTCCTACCCCAGTGTTTGCAAGTCCTTTAGAAAAAACCGTGCCTACCATCCCTGCAACCAAGTTAAAAGGATCCTCCAGCCTCTTCACATCCTGCAGAGGCTATGTAGATAAGAATATCAAGAAAATAATGCATCTAATTACTGAAGCTTGGGAAATATCATGAAATATAGCTTCCTTTTGAACGAGGGAAAATTTTTTGCATGAAAATTTACAGACAAATTTAAAAAATGAAGAACGTTTATATCTATAGATGGTGATCCCTTTTGTCAACCATGTCATCAACATCTCGGATATGAAACGAAGACAAGAGGATCTCCCCTCCCCAAACTGGATCAAACAATCAAAAGTATGATGGAAAGAGAAAGTTAAGAACCTACAACTCATTGTTGAATCATGTGAACAAGCCATATTAGAGAAAGAAGAATTATTCAGAAACTTGACCCAAATAGACTTAGCCATAAGTACCAACAAGGTTCAAGACCCAAACTTAATCCTCAAATCCTTGTCCTTAACCAAGCAATCCTTCGATGACCAAGTTGATATTTTAAAGGGGTTGTCTTTAGAAAAGTTTTATGGCATCCTTGAATATGGTGAAGATGACGTCGAGAACTAGCTAGTGGACTATTCGACACACAATGAAGAAATTGAACATGCTCTACATAGTATTTCTATGGATCTAAGGAAATTAGAAAACAAGCTTTTCAACATAGAAATATGGCATGAAATCAACGTGGCTCCCATGAGAAGCTACAGTGAAGAACGACTCCAAAGGAGAATGGAAAAGCTCACCGACGAAGGGCAACAACCGGTTGGCATGATTCCAGTGGCCGTCAACGAGAGAAACAAAAAGGCATCAGATTCATAGTAATTCTATACCGATCACATCTTGCTTTCTTTATCAATCCATTTATTCTACCTCTTTAAATATAAATCTCTAACCAAAGACTCATAACTTCCAATTTCTTCTTTTCAAGTCTTCCTCTCTACCATCTCGCACTTCTTCTTTCTACAGTCCTATTTATTGTACTTATTTATTTTATGGTCTGTAGGATCCCCAATCTCAGTCTATATGACAAACACATTTAAATTTCCAGAAATATGTAACAAACATTATTAATTTTTGATAAATTTCAAAGAAAACTAATTCGGGAATAATTTCGACAGTGTCTTGTGGGATGCTTTCAGAGTGCTAAATTTTTTTTCTTCAACTATGCTAGATGTCAAGAAATTGTGTTTATTATATTTGAATGTTTAATGTTTGTGATTCTTGTTCCTTTTTTCCAGGAACCTTTATTTCAAGTCACTGAGACAAAATTTTTCTAAGTCCCATATTCGAACTATACATTCCCTAGGAAAAAACTGCCTCATTCACATATTAACCACATATTAATATAATTTTATGATTAAATATTTTGAGAGGTTCTTTGGGGGTCATCTACTAGTCCAATGTCTTATGGCTAGCATGTGACACACTGGCACGAGTCATGCTCTCCATGGATACCACCTGTACTTCAAGCTGCTTCCCACATGTCTCTGTTGTTTTAGACTTCTATTTATCCCCTGGTCCCGCCATAGTAGTGCATTTATTCCCATTCCAACCTGGCAGGGACTATGCTTCCATGCAACACTTGTTTGTATATAGATATCAAAGTATATTTTATTATCAAACTGCAATAAATTAAAAATCAACTTTAGTTAGCATCACTAAGTAATTACATAACAATGTTATGGTATGATATCAAATCAAGTGTGCCTATGTTTGAGAGAATAGTTAATGAACCATATAATTGAAATTTGGAAGAGTCATAAAAGTGGAAATGTTTTTTATTTTATTTTTTGACCATCATATTTTAGGAGAGAATAATTTGTGAAATAAAGATAATATTGAGAAGTGAATCACATAATTTTTTTTTTCAAGTATATGACAAAGACATTTGTAAAATTTTTAATTTGAGATATCATTGAGAGTTTTTTGTTACACACATATCAAAGCATACTTTGTTAATGTTAGCACCACGATTTTTGCAGTTACAGTTAATCCTAGATGAGTCATAGTTTATGCCTCAAAGTTTGTAAGGTGAGTGGCCAAATAAAGAGTGGTTTGAAATCATCGAGTAAAAGGTCTGGTTATAAGTCGGTTAAAAGCATGTTTAAATCATAAGGGTCCATATCCCTAAGTCTTAAGTCATGTCGAACAGGTGGGAATTACGTACCAAAAGTCGAATCAAGTGGTTGGGATAAAGGTCACATCGAAAGATATTATGTGCATCATTCACTAATCATGAAGTCAGAAAAGTAAAAATCATGACACTCTTATCATTTGTACTTTGCACACATCAAAGTGTACCCATTGCACGAGTCTGCTTCACAAATCTTCAATCTGCTTTCTAACTTCTCGCCGCCATGGATTTACTGTTCTTTCCCATGATTTCATTCCGTATTCGTTCAAGCATAAATACTGGTCACCCTTCATGCCTCTCCTTCACTTTCATAGTTTATGCGTTATCCGTAGTTTTTTTAGCAAGCTCCGGAGCCCTTTGCTACATAAAATTTATTTGTTGCCAATCATTACGTAAGTTTGCAGTGTTGAATTCGCACGGTCTCCTCTATTGTTTTCAACCATTACTTAAAGTCTTTGGAGCTCGCTGCAATCTAGCATTTTGGACGAATTGTTTATTCTCACAGTCAACCTTCTTCCTTCTGAATTTTTTCATGCTGTGCCGAGTTTTCCCACTGCACTAAAATTTTCTGTCTCACGCTAAGTCTCCCAGTACTTTGTCACCATGCCCAGTTTTTGACTGTGCCGAAATTTTTCGTCTCGCGCCAATTCTCCCAATACTTTTCCATTGTGCCAGAATTTTTTGTCACAATTCCCTACCGTGTGAAGTCTCCCGTTGTTGTTTTCTACCGTGCCAAGTTTCTCCACTGTGAAATTTTTTTTTGTTGCGCTTTACTACCGCGCCAGGAATTTCTGTGGTTGATTTTGTTTGTCGCGCAAAGTTTTATGTTACTACTTTTTCTTGTAGTCTTTGCAAAGTTCTTCATTTTTATTTGACATGTAGAAAGAGCATGACAATTCATTACTGTGTGCGTGAAATTAATATATACCAACTTCATGGCAGTTTCCCAAAGCATAAGAAAGAAGACGAGGAGTGACATGGCCGTGAGGTTTGAACCTCAATTTCTGGAGTTAATAAATGAAGACTCGACAATGAGGACGTCTTTTGAATAAGCTGGATGTATGCATTTCTATGAAAGTATCAAAGGGTATAATGTGAAACTGGCTGAGCTGTTCGACCTCAATTTTACTAGGGTTAGCGTGACAATTGCGGGAATCACTTTCCGAGTAACGGAGGAAAATTTGTCAGCTATGACGAAGATCCCTCCGCGTGGAGAAAATTGGTATAAAGGCATGGCTTTATAAATTTCATGCTATATGGATTTCATCAAGACCGAATGTCGAAATCAAAAAATTGGAGCCAACATTCCAAGCCAATATCTCCTGGAGCCTTTCGAGAAACTTCTAAAGATAATCATAAGATATTTCACCTGTGAAGGAAGGTTCGATAAGGTGTATCCATATCACATCAGGCTATTGATGCACTTCACAGGGAAAAATCCCTTGACTCTACCTTTGTTCTTGTGTTGAACCTTGGGAAAGATGGCGGACAACGTCTAGGCCAAGGTCGATCAGCCGGGGAACAATTTATTCCATTTTTCATTAATTAATATGTTAGTGGTTGAAGAATTGATACATTTGAATGAGGACTGGGATTCTTTTATGATTTCAGCTAACATTCCCAGAGACCCCAAAGGAGACATTCCTCTATCTGCAGATAAATCAATGCTTCATAGTGTCGAGGCGAGAAAGGAAGATGTTACGGGAAAAAAAAAGGAAAATAAGTAGAAGAACCATCATCCAGTCAACCAACATCCCATAAGAAAAGCATATCAAGGTTGACTAATAAAATTGAGGAGATCCATGCTCCTAGTAAATCGCGCACCAAGTCTTCTGCCAAGAGATTTCCCATGTGCACCATTCAACTAGAGCTTGTTGGAGGTTCAAACGAGGGAATTGATGAAAGACAAGAGGAGTTAGGAGAAGAGAATGAAAATTGTCAGCACTCTATAAATTTTGTCCGACTGATAGACAAACAATAGAGGTAATTGTTTCAACCTAAATTGGAGTTGGGCACTAGGCTGCTCAAATCAGAGAGGGCTCTCTTGTGTCACTGGATATTTCTTTGGCAATCGGTGGCTAGATTCAGTTTGTTTTGGGGGTTTTTATGAAGTTGATGGCAAGGAAGGGGAGGGACACTCAGGGATATGGAGTCAAAATTATGAAAGTGGATGAAAACAATGACTGGCTAGTAGAACTCCCCAGAAGATAAAGGCTAAATGAGGCAATGAATCTGAGTTATAAATTGAATTTAAGCAGAGTGTAGGAAGAAGTAGAAAACAAATAACTGCATCAGAGCATTACTGAAATGAATTCTAAATTAGTTAGGAAGAAAAATACACAGTTTAAATTTCTTAAGCCGAGAGCGTCACAAGAAAAATTCTGGGCCTTTGAATCTCCAATTTAAACAAAAGAAGATGCAAATGAAATTTTAAAGACACAGGAAATACATACAATGAAAGGAGACAAAACTCATATCACCACCATTAGAATATTTTCATAGAGACTTTAAAATCTTCTGCATATGTATTCAATTCAGCTCTAGAAAATTACAATTGAGTTCAGAAATAACAAAAGGTGCCCTTGCACTTTTGCCAACATTAATTCATTTGGAACCTCTAACACTTATAAAATTCGAGTTCCTTCAATGTGCAACCGATTAAAATAATTGAAATGAAATGTTTTAGCTTCTTCCCCAAAATAGAAACAGTTACAAATAGAACATGTCACGTTTTAACTGATCTCATGTTTTTCAGGAGAAAAAATAGGCTTCAAAAATCCACCTATAATTATCAAACCGTAATAGCTGTGTAAAATATGAGAATGGTTTTTGTATATAATATTGTTTTGAAGAAAATCCTCTCTCATTTTCTTGAAATTCATCTCCAACTGGCTGTAATATGTGTCACAAAATCATGTCTCGAACAAGAAATCATAACAAAAAAACATGGCTCCAATATTCCATCGAATCTCCCAATCCCTGACACCTGTGTGAAAAATGAAGGAGGTTAATGTTCTAGGGTCCGTTCTTGACAATAACCTCCTTTGGATTTTCAAAAATCATTCTATTTCATCCAGAAATCGTCATGTAAATATCAACTGCTACGGAAACTGACTGCCACATCCTCTTTGAAATGTCACTTGTGCTTTTTCCAAATCTAATTTTATTTATCCATATTTTCCTTAAATATTTGGGAATAATATATTTGAATAAAAATAATCCCCAAATATTTTTTATCCTTTAAAATTAAATTTCCATAATTTAATTCATGCCCATGGTTTTAAAAAACCATTTATTGCTTGCTTCCGGTGGTTTGGAAACCATGTCTTGTTTTGCCCAATTTACCATTTCATTGTAAAAAACATTTACTGTTACCATTTCACTGTGAAAAACATTTACTGTGTCATGTTTTTTCCAATTTATTGTTTCACTGTGAAAACCATTTACTGGTTTCTTTCCCATGGTTTTGAAAACCATGTCTTGTTTACCATATTTGGTAAAATACTTTTGATCTTCTTCTTTTACTTCTGTAAAACCTTTGGATAAATAATTATCCAAGTCTTCCTTTCACGTTAATCTTCCCATTTAATTATTTTCCATGGAATTAAACATTAATCTCTTTAATTTGTAAAACTTAAATTTTACCTCTATAAAACCTTTTCACCGTGAGGAAGAATCTCATTTATTGGAAATTCCATAATTATTATTGAAATGCATTCTTGGAAAATATGCCACACATAAACTATATGATAAATGGTTGCATTTATTATATTGGGCTTGGCTGGAGTGGTTTAATCCACACTAATTTTACCCCAGATATTGACCATGTAAGGACACGTCTCCCCAACCAAAAACCACGGTTTATATATCGGCCTGCCTTCACATAATTAACCTCCGTGTTAATTTTATGCCCGATATGTATGTGCGCCCTCCATCCAATCTTTGAATTTTCCATATTATAAATCGAGATTAATGCCCATGATTTGAGGTGATGCCATAAATTAAATATTGGATCAAATATTAATATAAATATTTTAATATAAAATATTTATATTAATAATAATAAACCTTTTTTTCTATTTCCTAAGGACTTTGGGCATATGAGGCTTAACACATGACTTTGTGGATAGGATAAGGGTGCTTAATAAAAGGAATATTTTTTATTGTCAACGAGAATATGAAAATAAGGGTAAAAATGAATGAAGTGATGGAACTAAGGGATTTAGATAAGCATTAAGGCTAGGTATAGGTTTGGGATATTTGCCAAATTTTTGACTCATGGAGGACATGACTATTTTGGATGATCAGTTGAGTGAAGGATTTAGGTGATGGGAGATTGAAGGAGCTGGTGAATTTTTTTTTAAATTTGAGTTGAAAGATAACACAAGGACAAGATGCTTTGGGAAAAATTAATGCAAATTAGTAGGTGATAACACAAATTTTCATGAATTGTCGTGGCAACTGAAGCAAGTGCAACACACTATCGCCCAAATTTATCAAGAGAAAAGAGAGTTAAGAAGAAAACTGGCAGAAAGTACTATTGAAACAACAACATCGTAGAGTTGAGCAGGTCAATTACCCCCTACCTCTCCCACAACAAGAGGAAGGAATGTAAATTGTCTTAAAAAACAACTCAGAGAGGCATAAGATGTAATTATTGAGTTTCAGAAGGAGCAGAGGATGTTAGAGGAAAAAATCACTGAGTATTTCAAAGAATGTAGACCAACCATTGATAACGCCTATGAATCTCTCACCATTGGCCAGTCAAAACTGAAAAGAAATGCGGTTTTGTTGTGACAGGGGAAGAGTTTGAACAAACATAATTGGTCTTTAAGAAAAACAATCAAAGATTTAAGGTTGTAGGTGATGCCTGAAGCATGAGTAAGAGAGACCCATTTTTGTCTTTTTGGGTCGTGGCATGGAATATTTCTTTGTACCTATCATGCTTTCTTACGTTAACAAGAAGTATGACACAACACTTTCACAATGAATATTCGTTGTGCAAATGTCGTAAGCTCACCTAATGAGAAAAAAGGTATTAATGAAACACATGCCAGTTTTGAAAGAGATGTAGGGTCCCCAACTGTTGCTTCCACCTGGAGTTGCACGAGCGACCACAAATGGATATCCACTACGCAAACTCTCCACATGCACGCTATAGCCAGTGATCGCGCAACAACAACCAGAGTCTGTTATACAAAGGTGACAGATTTTCCAGCAGTACACATGATTACTCAGACACCTCTTGAAAGAAAATGCCGATTTATCACAACCTGATGGATGAATCTTACTCATGACCAAATGATTTAAATGAATGTGTCGGTTATGTTATTATATGGCGCAGTCAAGTTTCTATTTTTAGTAAACTCTGTTGAAAATGTTGTCTAGGGGGAAAGTAATAGAATCCAGGATTCTAGGGGAAATTAGTTTGAGCATAGCAGCCCAGGTGATCCAGGTGGATATCGATGGCCACCCACCTTTTCCAACTAGCTCAAAATTTTTTTCTGGCAACTTTGGCAATTTACTATTTTTAGCAGATTTTAACTTCCAGGGCCATTTTGAGGGCCTAAATGAGGGTTTTTCGGGATCGATATTCTTAATGATATCTGAAGGCTCTGATTGATCCCCCAAAATGAATCTCTTCGACGATACCTTTCGAATGATCTATCGTGCACCCCAAACGGAGACCGTATGCCAAAGTTACGCCCCGGGAAAGTTGATACACCAAACTACCCAAAACAGGGTCCACAAAACTGTTGGATTTTCATCTTCCGGGGTTAGGGTTTTGGATTTTATTTATGATAAAAATGACTTTGGAGCCTCATTGTAAAATCATCTTCTTGTGAATGCGAGTAGCGGACACATCTCTTCTCAGAGATAAGCTGCCACCATTATAGCGAGTCTTTCACTCTGTATTTTTACAGTCTTTGTACATTTTCGCTCATTAATAGAAAATTATGTATTAATGTATCTATGTTTCTATGGTTGCATATTTGATACATTTCTGTTATATTATTGTATATTCGAGATATCTCTGTACATTTATTTAGTGTATATCCGCTCTCATTTCGTGCCGAAAATAATCTGGATCAATGATATCAGAGAAGGTTGCTCTTGATCATTTTTTAATGAAGGTCCCCGATGAGGTATGAGTATATAAATTTGGGTCTCGATATTGTCTCTCTTGAAGAAAATCGCTCTTGCATGTCCAAGAAACCTTCCATGGCGGAAGAAAATAAAAATGACAGAGCATACAATTCTATTAATCTTTTTCTTGAGCAAGCTCTCACGCGACAGAGGGACAAAATGATGGAGAATTTTTCCCACATCCTTCAACGCCTGTCAATAACAACAGGGGCGTCTTCATTAAGAAGACACTTTGGAAGTACCTCTCCTTTCAAGGTACAAGTTAATTTTGATATTCCCATATTTGAAGGACAGATAGATGTAGATGCCTTAGAAAAATGGTTAAATATGCTAGAAGGTTATTTCTCTATTTATAATTTCTTCGATAGGGAAAATATCACCTTCGCACTCCTTAAGGATCTCCCCCATGTCAAACATTGGTGGAAAACTTACTGGGAGAAAATTTCCACAGAGGAGTCTGGAATATATGGGGCAGAGCCCACTTTGGATTTTTTTGTGGATGCCATAAAGGAACAATATTACCCTGTTGGAAACTATGAGGACCAATATATGAGATGGACCACACTGCGGAAATAAAGGGGCCAAGCAGTTTTGGAGTTCACCAATACCTTCCATACCTTGCGCACCAAGCTGGGTATCAAAGAATCCAAGCGAAATTTGGTTCTGAAATGCCGTGGGGCTCTACACAGATACATCCAAACTGAAATGGATTTTCTAGACATCTCATCACTCAGTTCTGCTTATCAATATGTTGTTAAAATTAAGTAGAATTTTAAGCACCAGAAAAAATGGAAGTTTGGGTCTGCAAATCTGCAAAAACCAAAGTATGATAAAGACGACCCTAACAAACAACATCCCAAAAACCAGTCCAAGCAACATGAAAATAAGGGTCACGAGAAGACGAAGAAGGAAACTGGAAAATGATGCGATTTCCACAAAATCCCCTAGAACAACACAGATGAATGTCATTCAAAATAGTCATTGGTAGCCAAGTTCAAAGACAAGGAGACGAACCCTGATTCAGAATATGATTATGAAAATACTAGTAAAAGACAGATCATCGACGCAGACCCCACTGTTATTTTCGTGACTGCAAAAATTCAACCAGAAGAACCAACTGATCCTGAAGAGGGGGAGCCCCTTTTTCATTCACAAATGTGGGTGAAGGGGACCCCACTGCATTTTATTGTTTATAGCAGAAGAAATAAGAATCTCATCTCAACATAGGTCATCAAACAGTTGGGATTGTTGACAACACCACACCCACAACCATACAACATTGGGTGGCTTCACCAAGGATGAGATATTCGTGTTAGCCAACAGTGTCGATTGTCATATGATATCCAAACCTTCAAGGATGAGGTATTATGTGATGTTACCCCATTGGATGTCTGTGATGTTCTCTTGGGCCAACCATATATGTGGAAGCACCATGATATTTATGAGTCTCAACCCCGTAGTGTAATTGTTAATCTAGGAGGTCATCTCTACAGGATACCAAAGGTAATTCCGACTACTATCCCACCTAAACAGTGCCACAAGGTAGTATCTCATACAACAAAATTCAGCTTCTTCACAATCTGTTCAAAAGGTGAACATAAGGACACTACAACCATGACAACCACAGACCAAGCACCTTCTATCCAACAGAAGAAAGTCAACAAGATTGCAACAAAGTGTAAATATTCCTTCTACACACATGCATATCATGTAGCCAGACTGGTTAAAAATGTCCAACCCTTCCAGCCACAGGTTCGTGACAACCTTCAACAAGCTAAGCAATGCAACTTCTCCAACAAGGCAAGTAGCTCATCAAGATGCATATTCAACAAACTATTTTCACCCTCCCTCGGGAACCCAACGCAATGCATACCATTTCTTCCTAATGAAGGAGGATTGATCTAGGTGGATATCGGTGGCCACCCACCTTTTCCAACTGGCTCAAAACAATTTTTTGACAATTTACTATTTTTAATAGTTTTTAACTTCCGAGGCCATTTTGAGGGCCTAAATGAAGGTTTTTTTGGATTGATATTCTCAATTATGACCAAAATCTATGATTGATCCCCAAAAATGAATCTCCTCGATGATACCTTTCCAACGAGCTATCATGTGCCCCAAACAAATATCGTATTCCAAAGTTATGCCCCCGGGAAGTTGATACACCAAACTACCCAAAACGGGGTCCACAAAACTGTTGGATTTTCATCTTCTGAGGTTAGGGTTTTGGATTTTCTTTATGATAAAAATGCCTTTGGATCCTCATTGTAAAATCATCTTCTTGTGAATGAGAGCAACAGACACATATCTTTTCAGAGATAAGCTGCCACCATTCTAGTGAGTCTTTTACTTTGTATTTTTACAGTCTTTGTACATTTTCGTTCATTAATAGAAAATTGGGTATTAATGTATCTTTTTTATGGTTGCATCTATGATACATTTCTGTTATATTGTTGGATATTCAATATACCTCTGTAAATTTCTTTAGTATATCTCCACTCTCATTTCGTGTTGAAAATAATCCAGATCACCAGGAGGGCATTGGTTTTCTATATATTTGATCTTTTTGATGTAATCCAGGTTGGAAAAGTAGGGTAGACAGAGGAATATTGAATGCAAATTACTGAATCTGATGGAAATATAATGCAGAGGTCCTGAAGCTTTGATGAAAATATTCTAGTGGTGGTGGTTTGATGTATTGTGATCCTATCTTCGTATGTACTTCCTGTTTCCTACAAATTCATGTTTGTTTCATTTGTTTAAATTGGAAATATTTAAAGGGTTTAAAATTCATCTCATGGTGCTTTAGACTCAACCATTTAAACTTTGTGTTTTTATTCTAAGTTAAGTCAAAATTCATCTTTAATGGTGCTTTGATTTGCTTTATGTTTCTTCTTTCTTCCACCAAATACAACAACGTTGAAACTAAAAGAGCATTACCTATTTAGCCTTTATCCTCTCAAAGATTCCCTTACCAATCATTGATTTCTCTTGTTTTTAGGGGGTTGACTCCATAGCCCAAAATGTACTATACTTCTTTTCCATCGAAACTAGAAAAAACTTCCTCAAGCACCAAAATCTACCAATCAATCCAAAGTTATCACCTATCAGAGACTACGTCTCAGAGAGAGCCCTCTCTGGATTGGAAAGGCTAGTTTCCAGTCTTAAAGTTGGTTTGTAGGTTACCTTGGTAGTGATGGAAAATATTGAACAAGCAACGAGTGCGTGTTGATGGTTGTTGTCATTAATGGCAACAGTGGAGACGACAGGATAAGAAGGATAAAACCCCTTGGGGATTCGGACGTAAAAGCTCAGGAGAAACAACATTGATGAAAACGCGCGCAGCAAGAGCTTACAGAGAAGAAGGAAGACACAGATCCAGTGACCGTTAGATTCCATTCAAATTTCCCGAAAGGCCGACAACCGTCAGATGGATGTTAAGTCAGCGTTTCTTAATGGAGATCTAGAGGAAGAAGTGTATATGGAGCAACCTGAAGGATTCTCATTGACAGACAACCCTAATTATGTTTGTAAGCTGAAGAAGGCCTTATATGGACTAAAACAAGCACCATGAGCCTGGTATTCCAGACTAGACAAATTTCTACAAGTAAAAGGGTTCAAGAAAGGTACTGTTGACAGTAACCTTTACATTAAGTTTGAAGGTGATGATTTACTAGTTGTTCTGGTTTATGTAGATGATATTATTTTTGGTTGTACTAATGAATCATCTGTCCAGTG
>ML777332.1:970061-1008465 GCA_009831015.1 Picea engelmannii | reverse complement strand
TAAAAGAATTGCAGAACAGTTTGTTGAAGATCAAATACAAAGAAAGATTGGTAAGAATTGATTTATCTGTGTAATTGTATGTGTATTCATTATTTGATATTTTAAGGGTGGTTGGGAGGTGCTCGGGAGGACTGTAGTCCTCATAAGTTCAAGTGGGTGCTTGAATACAGGAAGTTGTAGCTTCCATCTGGTTGCAGCCAGAGAAACCAGGGTGGCAGGGTGGTGCTAGGGAGAACAAGTGTTCTCTGTTATGCAGGTTGGAGCCTGTGTAACGGGAAGTTGGTGCTTCCATCCAGTTGGTGCTGGAACTTTCAGGAAGTTGGTGCTTCCATCGAGTTGGTGCTGGAGTACTCAGGGAGTTGGTGCTTCCTTCTAGTGGGTGCTAGAGAAACCAGAGAGTTGGAGCTCTCAAACAAGTTGCAGCTTGTAAAATAGAGGTAGCAACCTCACATTGAGTTGGTGCTCAATTTTAAATGATGTACAGAACATAAAAATACTGCCTATCATTTCGAAGAAGAAGAGGTTTTCTCGCTTCATGGGTTTCCTCGTGAAAATCTATCTCTGTGTGTATTTTATGTGTGACTGATGATCTTTACTTTTACTTTCCATATGTTGTATGTTGTTGATGACACATGAAGAAAGAGTAATAATGTTTTAAAAGGTATAAAATTGTTTAAGCTCACATACAGCTGATTCACCCCCCCCCCTCTCAGTTGTTTTAGTATTTCCAACAGGTAGATCGTTTCCTTCATCCCAATAATTTACCAAGTGCTAACATTTTGGCGTCGTTGTCAGGGATGGAATTGAAGACTTTCCCTGGGTAAAAAAGACTAAAGATGTAGATTTGATTCCTGTGGGTAACAATGAATCAAATACATATATTGGATGAAACATATTTTACCCTGGAAACTTCCTTGAATAAGATTAGTAGCATAAATTAGTCCAAATCATAAATCCCGGCTCCTAAGAAAGTTTACACTAGAGAGAACCCTAATATATAGTCTGTAGCGTCTGTGTCTGATCTTGAAAAACTTCTACACAAAAGAAAGAAAGGATAACAGACCCATTATGTTACCTGGACATAAAACTATCTTTACCTAAAGACAGGGTAAAAAGCATTGACGACCTTGACTTTGATTTATTATTTGAACAAACCCTGTTCATCTCCAGATCATAATCTTATCTGGATGAAATCATCTTTAATGAGAAAAAGTTCCAATCTTTGATACCAACCAACCCCCCTCAAGCTACTGTAATTTCCACCCAGACTATTTAGCCAGTTCAAATTCCTCCTAGAGTCATGGCTGCTAGATTCACCCCTCTCACCTTGCCTGCCCAATTACACAATTTTCCTCATAATTATAATCAGAGAATTAAACTATACCATGCTGAAGGGAATGCTTCAGCTCAAAAACACTTAGATTGGTTTAATGACTTTGTCGAATTGGAAGAGGTAGATTATGAGGATGCAAAGATGAGGTTGTTTTCATAAAGTCTCTCATGCGAGGTCAAAAAATGGTTCAAATATCTTCTAGCAGCGAGTATCCTTGATTTTGCATCTTTTGAAACACTTTTTCTTGCTAGGTGGAGTGAAAACAAGAATCCTCTTCAGTTACTATCTCATTACATTAATACAAAAAGATCACCAAATGAAACAGTTCAAAAGTTCTCAACCAGGTTTATGAAATTTTATAATTCAATTCCCACAGAATTCAAACCTCCTCCCGTAACTTCCCAACTTCGATATGATGATTCTTTTGACAATGAATTTTCCTTGTTGTTAAGAGAAAGAATATATAATACATTAGATGATATGATGAGCGACACAATTGAAGTATAAGTGAATATGATGGCATCAGGGAAGAGCAAACCAAATATTGATAGAAGTGTGAAGAATCTCCAAGGGGAAGCACAACCCTCTACATCTCAATCATCAGATAGAAAATTTGACTTGATGATGAAGACTATGGAAAGACTCATGGAGAGGATGTCCGTGGAAAATAAGCCTGCCACCAGGGATCAAGCTAATTTTCAGCCTAGAAATCAAAATTTTAGAAGAGTCCCAGTTCCATAGACCAGGAAAAGAGACCAGAGAGATCAAGGTGATCAACAAATAAAACCTCCTTTCCAAAAAAACTATGAAAACAAAGATTTTGATCAAATAATCGAAGACTAGATGCATTTCTGTGACAATACATAAAAAAATGTGTTCTTAACAAAAGGATAACATGATCAATTTATGGATGCACATGATGAGTTTATGTAGTAAAATGTTGATATGTTTTCAGTGGAAACAAAAGAGTTTAGGAAAGGATACCACAATGCTATTATGCATCTACAAAAGCAATATAACATCAGAAGTAAAAGGGCGCTTGCAAATCTTCCAAAGGAAAATCCTACAAGGGAACTTCAGAAAAATACCCTTTCTTCAAGCCAACCGAAGAAAGATAATTCAGTAAGGGATGTAATGGAGAAAGGAAAATCAAAAGAAGAACCCCCAAATAAAGTACCTAAGGCAAGAAAGGAAATGATCATCACAGAGGTAGAAAAAGCTCTGTCTCCTTTTAATTTTGAAAGAGAAATGGCTAAAATCAAAATTTATGTTTCGTTTAATGAGCTGATCAAGAATGAAGAATATAGAAATTAGATCATTAAAATGCTAAAAATGGAAGAATCCCTTGACACCTTGAACATACAATATGATCACCTTTCTATCTTGTTTGGCCCGCGCATGGAAGAGAGTGGCGATGTTGATGACGTTCCTCCTTTCTATGTTAGCCTTAAAATTCATGACATTACCTTACATAATGCCATGTTAGATCCAAGAGCATCACATAATCTCATGCCAAAGGTGGTCATGGATGAGTTGGGCCTATACATTACAAGACCTTATAAGGATATTTTTTCTTGTGACTCAAGGAAGGTGAAATTCTTAGGTTTTATCAAATATTTGGTCATATCATTGTCTCAAATCCCATCGAAAAATATGATCATGGACGTGGTGGTTGCCGACATCCCTCCGAAATTTGGCATGCTATTATCTAGATCTTGGGATGCAAAGTTGAAAGGAACTTTGCAAATGGACATGTCATATGATACTATCCCTATTTTTGGCCAAGAAAGGAGGTCGTATAGAGAAGTATTGCTCAAGTACATGGTGAGTAGAAAAACTCAACCAAATAATCATCGTATTTACTCTGTTGATACCGAATTTGGTTCCTATATTTTCTATAATAACTTGAGTTTTGAAGAGGGGAGGCCAACAACTGTCATGACTATCAAAGACAAAACTGATCATCAAACAAAGGAAATTACAGATCAACAAAACAACGCAAAAGATGAAATGTGGAATATGATTTTTGACAGAGCTGCTAGTAGGGAAGGAGATGGAGCTGGTGTGTGGATTAACCCTCCCAATATAGGTACAAAACTCTGTTCATAAAAGCTCGCTTTCGATTGTACCAATAATATGGCCGAATATGAGGCACCAATTTTGGGATTGAAGACTTTAAAGGAATTGGGAGCTAGAAGGATAGTTGTACATGGGGATTTTGAGCTTGTCATTAACCAGGTAAAAGGTATATATCAATCCAAGCATCCTAGATTGAGAGCGTATAGGAATTCAATGCTTGATCTTCTTGAAGAGTTTTCATAATACAATTTGTCAGTGATTCCTAGGGGGGGAAATAAAATTGTTGATGCTTTGGCTGCTTCAGCTTCGGTTTTCAAAATTCCATTTTTTCCTAATAAAAAGTAAGAAATTAAAGTCAAACATAGGCCAGTAGTACCTGATAACATTAATTATTGGCAAGTGTTTGAAGATGAAAAACATGTATAAATATTCCTTTAGATGAGTGATGAATTTGCTAATGTAAATATTGATGATGAGTTTTGTTGTGAAGTAAATGAAGATGCAACTGTGTTCAACAATAATGACCTTCTTTGGAATCAGATTGCTGGAAGAGATATAATGTAGCTGGAAAACAACATTATTCCCAAAGGCTTGGTCCCATTGGAATTTTTTTTTGACAACAATGATGTAGCCAGAAATCCTAAAATCACTACAAATGATGAGGATATAGAACATTGCAACATTGGAACTCAATAAGACCCCAATATCATCAAACTATAAAAAACTCTTAGTCCAGAAATAAAAAAGAGGTATACCAGCCTTATGAAAGACTTCCATGATGTCTTTGCATGGAGTTATGAATATTTAAAGGTCTAGGATACTAAGGTAATTCAAGATGTAATTCCCATAAAGGATGATCATAAACCTTTCAAGAAAAAGTTGAGAAGAATCAACCCTTTGTTGTTGCCATTGATTGAAAAGGAGGTAAGGAAACTATTTTATGCCAAGATTATTGTGTCCTTAAGATTTTCAAAGTGGGTGGCTAACCTAGTGCCTCTCAGGAAGAAAAGTGGTGAGATAAGATTATGTGTATATTTTCATAATCTAAATAGAGTGTCTCTCAAAGACAATTATCCACTTCCTAATATGGGTTACATCCTACAGAATGTGGTGGGATATAAAAATATGTCAATGCTTGGTGGTTTTTCTGGATACAACTAGATTATGGTGCATCCAGATGACCAAAAGAAGACAACTTTTACAACACCTTGGGGCACTTTCATGTATGAAAAAATTCCTTTTGGGCTCATGAATACCGGAATGACTTTACAAAGAGCCATGGAAATAGATTTTGATGATGAAAAGGATAATTTTATTACTGTATTTTCAAATTCTGATGATCAACATCTCGAACATTTAAGAAAGGTTTTCCAGAAATGTAGGAAGTTTGGCATCTCATTAAATCCAAAAAAATCAAACTTTGGAATGAAAGAAAGAAAATTGCTTGGAAACATCAATTCAAAATAAGGAATAAAAATAGACCCCAACAGAGTGGAATCAATTCTGAATATCAACACTCCCAGGAGCAAGAAAGATGTACAATCTTTCCTAGGAAAAGTAAATTTTCCGAGGAGGTTCATTCCCAACTTGGATGCGATCATAAAGTATATCACAAATATGCTCAAGAAAGGAAATTAAATAAAATGGACTCCAGAATCTAAGAATTTGTTTGAAGATATTAAAGTGGCACTGACCAAGGCTCCAGTGTTAGCCAACCCAAATTTTGCAAAATATTTTATCTTATTTTCCTTTGCCTCAAAACGCCAACAATTCAAAACACACCATTGTTGGCGTTTTGCTGCAAAAAGATGATCATAACTTTGAAAAACCCATAGAATATTATATAAGGACATTGAGAGACTCCCCACTAAGGTATAACATCATGGAAAAACAAGCGTATTTCTTGGTGAAGGCCCTTAAAGAATTCAGAACTTATATTTTACATTCCCATTTCATTGCTTATGTGCCTACCAATTCTGTAAAGGATATTTTGACTCAGCCTAATCCTGAAGGGAGAAGGGGCAAGTGCATAGTAGTAATGTTGGTGTATGACCTCAAAATCAAGCCTACAAAGATGATTAAGGGTTAAGGTCTTGTAAAATTAATGGCGTAGTCAAATTGTGATGTTTTGGGAATCAATTTTATTGCCGATTTGTCGGAAAATTCACAAGAAGAAGCAGTCCCACAGATATCCCAAAAGTTCCTTTATTCTCCTTGGTATGCTAATGTTATTTATATATTAAGGAACTTACAAGCTCCTCCCAGATTAAGCAAAACCAAAGCCATATTTTTGAAGTTGAAAATAACAAAGTTTTGCATTCTAGACAATTCTCTGTATTGGAAAGATCCAGGTGGGATCTTACTAAATTGTTTGCTGGAGGAAGAAATGAAAAATGTTATTAAAGAGTTTCACAAAGGCGACCATGGGGGGCATCATTATTGGAAGACCACTCTGCACAAAATACTATGGGCATGGTTCTATTGGCCCAGTATTTTTTATGACGTATACAAGGAATTTTCCAGCTGCCATGAATTCTAGATCTTTTATGGGAAAAGAAAGCTGCAACCCCTACCTTTAAAGCCTATCTCTGTTGAAGCACCATTTATGCAATGGGGCCTTGATTTTATAGGAGAAATTCATCCACCTTCCTCATATTAGCATAGGTGGATACTGAAAGCCATAGACTACTTCACCAAATGGATTGAAGTGGTTCCCACAAGGAAATCTATTGATACTGTCATCATTCAATTTTTAGAGAGTAATATCTTGTCTATATTTGGTTGTCCAGTCAACATCATCACTGAAAATGCAGCTACATTCAAATCTAAGAAGATGGAGAAATTCTGCAGTGACTATAAAATAACTCTGGGCCATTCCACAACTTATTACCCACAGCGTAATGGGTTGGATGAATCATCTAACAAAAGCTTGACCATGATTATTAAGAAGCTTTTGCAGGAAAACAAGAAAGCTTGGCACAAAAATCTCATCTATGCATTGTGGGATGAAAAAATCACCACTAAAAAGTCTATCTCCACATCATCTTTTCAGATTGTATATGGTATAGAGGAAGTTTTTCCTACCTCATTAGGACCGCCAGTGAGGATACTGCTGCAAGAGAAAGAGGTTGAACCAAATGACGCTCTAAGGAGAATAAACCAATTTCTCCATGCAAAACAAATGAGAGAACATTTATTCAATAAATCATAGCTGCACCAAGTTAAAATGAAAAGAATTTTCGACAGACACACCAAAGAAGATGATTTCAAGGTGAATGATTTGGTACTAAAGTGGGACACAATAAATGAAGAGAGAGGGAGGCATGGGATGTTCGATCATATTTGGATGGGGCCATTCAAGATTGTTGCATACCATGGGAACAATGCCTATTTGTTGAAAAAGATTAATGGAGATATTATTGGTGGGGGACCTGTGAATGGTAGGTTTCTCAAACATTATCTTGTTTAGAAAAAAAATTCAGTGTCTTCATGTCACTGTAAATAACCATTTTTTTTCCAGTTAAAGCATTTGGAATTAGTAGTCAACAGAAAATTGAAGCCTGAAGTGAAGGCCCTAATTTTATGCTGAGTTTAGTCATAGCTATGTCAAGAGGTTCTGGATAAATAAAGCCCAATGGTCAAATTTGTTTTGTTTTGTCATTTTAGAGTCTTTGAGTCAAATAAATCCCAATGGACAAGCACTTGGTCTTCTTTTCTTTGCTTCCTCGCTGGGAAGATAAAATCCCCATTGGAGCTAGCTGTTAGCACCGTGATTTTTGTAGTTAGAGTTAGTCCTAGATGAGTCATAGTTTTTGCGCCAAAGTTTGTAAGGTTAGTGGCCAAATAAAGAGTGGTTCGAAATCATCGAGTAATGGGTCTGGTTATAAGTTGGTTAAAAGGGTGTAAGTTTCGCCACATTTAAATCATAAGTGTCCATTTCCCTAAGTCTTGAGTCATGTCGAACAGGTGGGGATTATGTACCAAAATTCGAGTCAAGTGGTTGGGATAAATTTCACGTCAAAAGATATTATGAGCATCATTCCCCAATCATGAAGTGAAAAAAATAAACAATCATGGAACTCCTATAATTTGTACTTTTCACACTTCAAAGTGTACCCATTTCACGAGTCTGCTACGCAAATATTCAACCTGCTTTCTAACTTCTCCCTGCCATGGATTTACTGTCCTTTCCCATGATTTCATTCTGTATTTGCTCAAGAATAAATACCGGTCACCCTTCATGCCTCTCCTTCACTTTCAGAGTTTATGCGTTATCTGTAGTTTTTTCAGCAAGTTCTGGAGCCCTTCGCCGCGTAAAATTTATTTGTTTCCAATTGTTACGTAAGTCTGTTGTGTTGATTTCGTTGCGTCTCCTCCATTGTTTTCAGCCATTGCTTAAAGTCTTTGGAGCTCGCTGCAAACTAGCGTTTTGGATGAATTATTTCTTCTCACAGTTATCCTTCTTCCTTATGAAGTTCCTCCCGTTGTGCCGAGTTTTCCCACTACGCTGAAATTTTCTGTCTCGGGCCAAGTCTCCCAATACTTTTCCACTGCGCCTAGTTTTCCATTGCACTGAAATTTTGCATCTCACATCAAGTCTCCCGGTACTTTTCCACCGCACCTAGTTTTCCTCTGCATGGGAATTTTCCGTTACAATTCCCTACCGCGTCAAGTCTCCTGTTGTTGTTTGCTACCACGCCGAGTTTCTCCACTGCGCCAAAATCTTCTGTCATGCTTTACTTCCACACCATGAATTTCTGTGGATGATTTTGTTTGTTGGGAAAAGTTTTATGTTACTGCCTTTTCTTGCAGTCTCTGCAAAGTTCGTCATTCTTATTTTCTTCACAGAGAGAGAATTACAATTCATTACTGCGCATGTGAAAGTAATATATACCAACATCATGGTAGTTTCAAAAAGCATAAGAAAGAAGACGAGGAGTGGCAGGGCCATGAGGTTTGAATCTTAGGATCTGGAGTTAATAAATTAAGACCCAACAATTAGGATGTCTTTTGAGAAAGACAGATGTATTTGTTTTTGCGAAAGGATCAGAGGGTATAATGTGAAACTGGCTGAGCAGTTCACCCTCAATTTTACTGGGGTCAACGCGACAATTGTGAGAATCAATTTCCGAGTAATGGAGGAAAGTTTGTCAGATGCAACAGAGATCCCTTCGCGTGGAGAAAAATGGTCTAAAGGAATGCATTTAGAAATTTTGTGCTATATGGATTTCATCAAGCCCGAAT
Organism: Picea engelmannii; assembly: GCA_009831015.1. NCBI lineage: Eukaryota > Viridiplantae > Streptophyta > Pinopsida > Pinales > Pinaceae > Picea > Picea engelmannii. The sequence continues at coordinate 999,809 of ML777332.1, read as the reverse complement.
GTCGAAATCGAGAAATTGGAGCCGACATTCCAAGCCAGTATCTCCTGGAGCCTTTCGAGATACTTCTAAAGATAATCACAAGATATTTCACTTGTGAAGGAAGGTTTGACAGTGTGTATCCATATGCCATCAGGTTACTGATGCACTTCACAGGGAAAAATCCCTTGAATCTACCTTTCTTCTTGTGTCGAATGTTGGGAAAGATGGTAGACAACGTCCAGTTAGGGAAAAATTTATTCCTTTTTTCATTAATCAAGATGTTAGTGGTTGAAGAATTGAGACATTTGAATGAGGACTAGGATTCTTTTCTGATTTCAGCTAACATTCCCAAAGACCCCAAAGGATACATTCCTCTATTTGCAGATGAATAAACGCTTCATAGTGCAGAGGCGAGAAAGGAAGATGTTACGGGAAAAAGAAAAGGAAAATAAGTAGAAGACTCGTCATTTAGTCAGGAAACATCCCAGAAGAAAACTAGATCAAGGTTGACTAATAAAACTGAGGAGATCCAAGCTCCTAGTAAACTGTGCACCAATTATTCTGCCAAGCGATTTCCCATGCGCACTTTTCAGCTAGAACTTGTTGGAGGTGCAAACAAGGGAATTGATGAAAGAAATGATGATTTAGGAGAAGAGAATGAAATTTTTTATGAATTGTTGTAGCAACTGAAGAAAGTGCAACACACTATCGCCCAACATTATCAAGAGAAAAAAAGAGTTAATAAGAAATATGGAATAAAGTACTATTGAAACACTAACGTCGCAGAGTCGAGCAAGTCAATTACCCCCCACCTTGCCCACAACGAGAGTAAGGAATGAAAATTGGCTTAAAAAACAACGCAGAGAGGCACAATACATAATTATTAAGTTTCAGGAGGAGCAACGAATGTCAGATGAAAAAATCACTGAGAATTTCAAAGAATGTAGACCAACCATTGATAACCTCTATGCATCTCTTTCCAATGCCCAATCAAAACTGAAAATAAACGTGGTTTTTTTGAGACATGTGAAGAGTTTGAAAAAATGGAACTGGTCTTTAAGAAAAACAATTAGTTATTTAAGGTTGTAGGTGACGCCTGAAACATGAGTAAGAGAGCCCCATTTTTGTCTTTTTGGGTCATGGCATGGAATATTTCTTTGTACCTATCCTATTTTATTACGTTAACAAGAAGTCTGATGCAACACCTGCGTAGTGAATATTTGCTTCGCAAACGCTGTAAGCTCACCTAATGAGAAAGGAGGTATTAATGAAACACATGCCAATTTTGAAAGAGATGCAGGGTCCCTAACCGTTGCTACCACTTGGAGTTGCATGAATGACCACAAATGGATATCCACTACGCAAACTCGCCATGCACACACTATATCCAATGATCACGCAACACCAACCAAAGTCCATTATACAAAGGTGACATAGTTTCCAACAATACACATGATTACTCAGACACCCCTTGAAAGAAAACGTCGATTTATCACAACCTGATGGTCGAATCTTACTCATGACCAAATGATTGAAAAAAACGTGTCAGTTATTTTATGATTGGGCGTTGTCGGGTTTCTATTTTTCATAAAATTTGTTGAAAAGGTTGTCCAGGGGGAAAGTAGTCGAATCCAGGATTCTAGGGGAAAGTAGTTCAAGCATAGAAGCCCAAGAGGGAATCAATTTTCTATATATTTCATCTTTTTTATGTAATCCAGGTTGGAAAAGTAGGGTAGACAAAGGACTCTTGAATGTAACTTTCTGAATATGATGGAAATATAATGCAGAGGTCCTGAAGCTTTGATGAAAATATTCTAGTGGTGGTGGTTTGATGTATTGTGATCCTATCTTCGTATGTACTTCTTGTTTCCTGCAAATTCATGTATTTTTCATTTGTTTAAATTAGAAATATTTAAAGGGTTTAAAATTCATCTCATGGTGCTTTAGACTCAACCATTTAAACTCTGTGTTTTTCTTCTAAGTTAATTCATAATTCATCTTTAATGGTGTTGTGATTTGCTTTATGTTTCTCCTTTCTTCCACCATACACAACGATATTGAAACTGAAATACCATTACCTATTTAACCTTTGTCCTCTCGAATATTCCCTTACCATTCATTGATTTCTCTTTTTTTTTAGGGGGTTGACTCCATAGCCCAAAAGGTATTGTACTTCCTTTCCAGCGAAACTAGAAAGAACTTCCTCAATCACCTAAATCTAACCGTCAATCCAAAGTTATCACCTATTAGATACTAGGTCTCAAAGAGAGCCCTCTCTAGATTGGAAAGGCTAGTTTCCAGTCTTAAATTTGGTTTGTAGGTTACCTTGGTAGATCGTTCCCTTCAACCCAACAATTTAACAAGTGCTAACAATTACCATATTGTAATAAATCAAAAGCAACTTTAATTAGCATAACTATTTAATTACTAGAAAATACAAAATGATGTCATTGATGTTATTTAAAACTAAATTTACATTGATTGTTTGTAAGATAAATTCTTCATATCTTCTACAAATAGAAAATCCCTATGTATTCCTCACATTGTTGTCTAATTACATCTCTAAGAACTATACTAGTGCATAAATGCCATGCATATAATACAATCGTCAATGATATTTGCACTTGGTGAATTGCATCATTTGAGAAAACATTTCATGTATATAAGTATGTTCAAAACATAGAAGAAGCTACAACATTGTGCCCTCCCTTATTCCTATTAGAGAATGGCTTGGGGGGGCATAGGGATCAAGGCTGCAAATGGTAATTGTGCAAGTGAAAACAAATACACATGCACCTCTTCTCTTTTCAGAGTGAGACATAAGTAGTATCTTTCATTTTTGCACAATGTTCAAAGGATAATGATGGTGTGATTCACATTCCTTCTATAGTTGTGATGCGTGAAATTGTTGTGAAGGTCAATCCCTAATGTTTTGTGTTACCGATGTAAATGGTATACCTTCTTAATTTCAATCCTTCATATTATGTATAATCAATTTCCAAGCCATGTTTAGGGGGATTTGCTTCTTGTTACTCTATTTTGTGGGTGGAATTAGTACATGCTTTTGTTGGGTTTGGTCCCATGGAGGGCCAATGTATCGGCATATGCTGGAAAATTTGGAGGCATAGATCCAGGTGTGTATGAAATTTGCATGACCAACCCAAGAGATCCATTCACTAATTCTACTTGGACCCACAATTTGCAGGATAACTTGTTTCCTTACACATAGTAACATATGTTTTTCTAGTTGGTGGTTTCCCTCTTGGTGTTCTTCTAAACCACTAATGAATTCTATGACAGTTCACATGATGGGAATATTCAATGGTTGGAGCATCTACTTGCTATGATTTTTAGTAAGAAATTTTGTTGCAAATATATGTTTCGATTTGTCAAATATTGTACACTCTTATGTGGACTAAAATATGTTAGTCTATAACACCCTACTACGTTATACATGTGTAACAAGGTGATATTATCTCACTAAGTAAATGATCTAGGTGGAAATCAGTGGCCATCCACCTATTCCACCAAATCAACATTTCTGAGCCCGTTTTTGTAAACCATGGTATCCACCCATGGTATTTGAAGGGAGGAAAGAAATAAAATAAATAACAATAATAAAATGGTAAAAATATGTTTGCACAATTATTAATTAAGTTTTTACCATTGGTGGTATGAGCCCATGGTATTGTAAAATGAGATAAAGAAAATAAAAACATATAGCAATATTAAAATAATTGAAACGATATGAATTTTGAGGGAAAGGGCATCTGTAAGTATTATATATACGAGCCCCCCCATTTGTAAAAGGACATAATATTATTCCTTCATGATGTATCCAACAAGGTCATTCTTTGGACCTCTTGTAATATATTTTTGTGAATGCACGTAACCGACATCTCTTTCTCTTCAGAGATAAGTTGCCACCATTCTATCCAATTTGTATTCTACACCATTCTGGTATTTTATTCATTAATAAAAGTTGGGTTTTCACTGTACTTATGTGTTCTCTACTATAGTTTTGTTTGTATCTCATTTCGTTCTTAATACAATTTGGATCAGTGGTATCAAAGCAGTATGCTCCTTTTCATTTCTTAGTGCATGTGCTCGATGAGGTCACGGTATAGAGAGTTGGGTCTTGAGCTATTTTCTCTTGGGGGTGACTGCTCTCACTAGCCCAAGCGACCTCCCATGGAGGAAGAAAAGAGATATGACAAAGAAAGAAATCCTTTCAATATGTTTCTTGAGGAAGACCTCTCATGATAGAGGAATGAGATGTTGGATAACTTCACTCATATAATTTGATGACTACCAATGGTGGCTAAGGCATCTTTGACAAGAAACCATTTCAGAGGTGCAACACCCTTCAAGGTACAAGTTAATTTTGATATCCCCTTATTTGAAGGAAAAATATATGCATATACTCTAGAGAAATGATTGAACCTACTAGAAGGTTATTAATTTTTCCAAAAAAATTTCGACGCCGAAAAGATCACCTTCGCACTCCTTAAATCCCTTCCCCATGTCAAAGCTTGGTTGGAAGGTTATTGGAAGAGACACACCATGGATGAATCTATTCCATTTGGGAAATAAACCACTTGGGAGGCCTTTGTGGATGCCCTCAAGGAGGAGTTCTACCCTGTTAGAAGCTATGATGACCAATATATGAGATGGACAACATTGCGTCAGGGGAGAGACCAGACAATGCCAGAGTATACCAACATCTTCCATACCATGCACTCAAAGATGGGTATTCAATATTCTAAGAGACACATGGTTCTAAAGTACTGTAGTGGACTACACAGGTACATGCAAACACATGGATTTCTTGGACATCTCCTCACTAGGATAAAATACTTATCGATATGCTCTCAAAATCAAGTATAGATTTAAGCAACGAAATAAGAAGAAGTTCGGGTTTACAAATACACCACAAAGAAAGCATGGTAAAGGAAATCCTAAATTTTAGAAAAAATGATAGAGAAAGGAGAGCCAATATCATGAAAAATAGTCCAAGACAGAGGTAAAGAAGGGTGATGGGAAGTCAAATAAGCACACTGGAAAGTGGTGTGAGTTCCACAAAATCCCTTGGAACAAAACCGATGAATGTCGCTCGAAACAATCATTGTTGGTCAATCTCCCATGGCTCAAAATATTATTCAGAGAACAATAAATGGAAATATATCATCGATGTAGAACCCGCTGCTACCATCACAACCAAAAAATGAAACCAAAAGAACTAGAGGAGCCTGAGGAGGAGGAACAACTTTTCCACTCACAAATGTGGGTCAATGGGACCCCACTACATTTCATTTTTGAATGAGGGATTTAAAAGAGCCTAATTTCAGCCAAGGTTGTAAAAATAATGAAGTTGTCAATAATGCCACACCCCCAACCATAAACCATCAGATGGTTGAGAAAGGGATGAGACATCCTCACCAAACAACAATGTCACCTGTCCTATGATATCAAGCCCTTCAAAGATGAGGTACTATGTGATGTTTCCCCATTGAAAGATTGTGATGTTATTTTGGGACAACCATATATGTGGAAACATCATGTTGTTTATGTGTATCAACCCTGTAGTTTCATTGTTACTTTTGGGGTCAACTCTATAGGGTACGAGAGGTAGTTCTGACTACTACTATTTCATTGATGTTGGAAAAACAATGCCACAAAGTAATCTCTCAGACCACAATTTTTTCTCTCTTCATGATCCAGTCAGAAGGAGAGTAGAAGGTCACTACAACCACTACAACCTCGATCGAAGACCTTTCTATACCATAAAAGCAGGTCGAAAAGATTGTATAGGATCACAAAGATATTTTTTCTTCACCTATGGGGGTGCATTTTCACTGCCAAGTCAAGCATTCCATTGAATTGGTACCTGATGCTCCCTTACTCAATGGTCCAATCTATAGACACTGCTTCCAGAGAATGATAATATTCCATATGTTCAACAAAGATATAACACAACCATTCATATCTCTATTGGCCACAACCAGTTTTAGGTGTGCTTGGGGTTCCAACCATTATCCCCCATTGAAGTAGCCCTTCCCGTTGCATCTTCACCAAAAACTTCCTCCCACACTTAGATCGAGGAAAATTGTGCAGTCAAATTTGTTGAACGAATCCAACACCTCCAACAATAGTTTCATGACATCCTTCAAAAGGTTAATGCCAAGTACAAGTAGTGACACAACCAACATTAGTGTAACACACCCAACCCCCTAAGTACCCTTTTAAGGGATGGGGTATACAAATTTCTCTTTCTCTCAAATTTATCTAAACCTCTTCTTGAGGGAACCATCATCTTCTACTTGTCAGGAGATTTCCAACGACTGTTGTCCTGCTCAAAACCGAGCCATGTATCAAAATTTATGGAACCTTAAGTTTCTGGGTCCTTACCATATACACCTCAAGTCACTTAATTTCCATGTGGCTCTTGCCACTTATATTCCTGCATGGCGTATATGTGGCATCCACCACCTAACCCTTCAACTCTTGTCCTATTGGACCCTCGACCTTACTCCATATAGACGATTCTGATTCATTAGGGCCTCTCACGTTGGACGTATTTCTCCATAGAGTTTTATCCTGCTCCGAACGACATACCTTGACCATTCATATTCTGACAGATATGATGACTCTCAGGGTTAGTCAATCAATGACCTTGACTGCATCAGAGTCTTTACCCACATGAAAGTTAACATTCATTCCTTTTTAACCCTTTATCCTTGACCATGTTAGGCCCACATGGATCGATGATTGATATCCCATCTCACCTATTCATTGATCTGCATTTGTGATCACCTCTCAGATTCCCTCCTATCAGAGTGCCTCATAGATCCTGTGACAAATCAATGACTTTTGTTTCCTTGCGGTCTTCTCTGATCAATGGTTCAGATCTCCCCTTGGGTATTCACCTACATGTGCCAAATATTATTGACACATGATTCCATGTAATCATGACACATGGCACCACTGCCCCTTGACACATAGCTCTTATTTTTCTCACAGACGTTCACCTACATGTGCCAAATCACTATGCCACATGGCACCTTCTATGCTTGATATGTGGCACCATCCATGTCATCCTCTTGATCCATTAAATAAATTTCAACAATCTAGATCATACGCTAAGTATTTATAATATTGGCAGATCGACAATACAGATTGAATCTTAGATCTTCTTCGATCTCGATGGATCAATGGTCGTTATTGTGTCTTAGAGTTCCTTTGTTTTTAGCAGATCAACGATCCAGGTCTTCTCCCAGAACTTCTTCGTTGGAGTATATATCTGTAAATAACTCCCAATAGAACCCAATGATGAATGGTGAGGATGTTTTCACCTGAGATATAATGGTAAGGGTTAAGACACCTGTCCCCAGGAACGAACCCGACGTGGCTTGTATTAGGCCTATCCTATGAATTAAAAATTGACATGTGTCCACCTCTGTACACACTAGTTTCCACCTGTCTGGACACGTATCCCTTCCACCTATTCATTGTTGGGTTGTTTTATTCTTTGCAGTGAAATTCTAGTCAAGGTGGATCGACTGAAGGTTGAGGTTGAGGTGGATTGACAACACATTGAAGTCTAGGTAGATCGAAAACAAATCAAAGGTCGAGGTTAGTCGACCAAGTACAGTTGAAGTTGAAGGTCGAGGCAGTTAGACACAGTAAAGGCATCAAAAAAAAGTTGAAGAGGTCAACCAAAAATAGGTTAACAAGTGGGCGTGTGGCGACCGCCTAAAGATTGAATGAAGGTTGATTGGTAGTTGAATGGTAATTCGACTTGGAGTCAACTGTAACAGAATCCCGATATTTGTAGCCAATGATCTGCATGGATCTATAACTATTTTGGGCGCCATTTCTTTAGGGTTTATCTTGTTGTAAAGCCTATAAATAGGTGTTTTGTAAGGCTGAAAAGGTTAATAATAGTCAATGAATCATAAGATAGTCAATATTTAAAGAAATATTTAGATGTAGGTTACTAGTCATGTAGATGTAAGCCATATTGGCTACAAGTGTTTTCTTGCATAGGAAAGAGGGTATGATGTCGATTGTGTCTTAGGTGTGGACCAAGGTTAGATATGTAACCTTTTATTCAGATTGAATAAGACAAGAAGAGAGCATAACACTCAAGGAATGATGGTTTTCTTAGTTTGGGTTTCCAGGGTAAAATCTTTGTGTATTGTGTGATTGCTTTGTCATTTATGTTCTTGATTAAATTCTTCTTCTCTTCTACTAGGTTTAGTGTGGAAGTGTGTCTCATTTCTTGACAAGTGGTATCAAGGTTGTGTTAAGATTTGACAGTTGTATCACATCTCGATTTACCAATCTTGAATCTGAAAGCTAAACCCTAGGTACAATAAGAGTTGTAAGTCATAAATTGTGTTAAAGATTGTTGTAAAGAATGGAGAGTAGTTCAAGAATAGAGGAAGAAAAATTCAATGGCTATAATTTTGAGCTTTGGAAGATTAAAATGGGAGATATTCTTGTAGGTCAAGAACAATGGACAACGATCTATCCAGGTAACTAGCTGGAAGGCATGTCGACAGAGGAATGGGAGAAACTCAAAAGAAGAACAAGAAGTACAATTCTACTTTGTATTGCATATTTGGTATTGTTGAATGTATCAAGTGAATAGTTGGCCAAGAAACTGTGGGACAAGATGAGGAGATTATACCAGTTGAAATATCTAGTAAATAATATGTTTCTCAGAAAGAAATTGTATCTTCTAAGAATGAGTGATGGCAGTTCAGTGTCTGAGAATTTAAATTCATTTACTACCATTTTAAGCCAATTATCACGTGTGGATATTAAAATCACTTAGGAGGAGAAGTGCATAAGCCTATTATGTTCTTTTATAGACTTCTAGGGTATCTTAGTCATGGATACAGGGAGTAATACAACCACACTAGCACTAGAAGACGTGGTTTCTTCTCTATTGTCAGAAGAAATGAGAAGAAAAAACATGGAAGGATCGACCGATTGAAAGAGATAAAGGAAAATTCTCTAGTATAAAGTCTAAGTCAAAAGGTAGATCTAAATCCTTGGTTCAATAGACAAGAATATGTTGGAAATGTGGTAAATTTGGGAAATAAAAAAAGGACTGCAAGACGAGGGCGATGGAAGTCAGTACATGATATGACGAGAGGCAGTCGACTGAGAGAAATATGATCCCAAATAAGGGAGGTGATGTGTACTTTGCATCGACTCAGGAGAATCCTATCATATGACACCACATATATAATGTTTTTGCGAGTATGAACGATATGATGGAGGTGATGTGTTCTTGGGGGACGACTTGACAACCAAAATTTTCAGACGAGGAAGAGCTCGACTGATACTTTAGGATGGGAAGAAAAGAACCCTTCCATGTGTGCTACACATTCTGGGTTTGGAAAGAAACCTGCTATTTGTTAGAAAGATGAGTGATGATGGAGTGCACACTCTTTTTCATAAGGATTCTTGCGAGATGGTCAGAGGTGATATGGTATTAATGAAAGGAGTTCAGATTGGAACCCTATATTACAAATTTCTCAATAGTGTTGAATTGACTGGATGCAACAACAACATTTCTCTTTAATTCGACTTGACTTCGACTCAAATTGGGATGAGTCGATTCAAACCAACTCGACAAGACATGATAAAGTTGAACCGACCATGCTATGGCACAAGAGGATGGGACACATTGGATAAAAAGGAATTTGATCTATGCACAAAAAAGGTATGGTTGAAGGTTTTCTTGAATGTGATTTATAAGTCGACTTTTGTGGACATTTCATGTATGAAAAAAAAAATCGGGTGAGGTTCCCATCGGGAGCAACAAGGGAAAATGGGATTCTAGAATTGGTGCATAGTGATGTGTTTGTCCCTGTTACAATGCATTCACTTGGTGGATCCCTGTATTATGTCTCATTTATACATGATTTTTCTAGGAAGACATGGATATATTCCCTGAGGAAGAAATCAAAGTTTTTCGAGAAATTTAAAGAGTTTAAAGCTCTTGTAGAAAACTAGACAGATAAGAGGATTAATATGTTGAGGACCGATGACAATGGTGAATTATGTGGAAAATAATTTGATTAGTTCTGCAATAAGTGTGGTATATCACGCCAAACTACCACACCATATACCCCACACCAAAATGGAGTTGCCAAGAGAATGAACATAACGTTGATGGACAAGGAAAGGAGCATGCTCAGTGGTGTTGGGATCGCACAAGAATTCTGGGTGGAGGTAGTCGACACTGGAGGATATCTGGTGTATATGTTTCCTTCATTGATGCTATTTGGCACGAATCGAAATGAGGTATGGTCTACTAAGAAGCCTTCAGTTTCAAATCTCAAAATATTTGGTTGTGATGCATTTGTGCACATTCCCAAGGAAAAGCGGAGCAAGATGGACAATAAGACAGTCAAATGTATTTTCATTGGATACAAAGAAGGAATGAAAGGATATAAGCTCTGGGATCCTGCATCAAGGAGAACAATGTACAGTCGATATGTGGTCTTCAGAGAAGTTGGAGGTAAGTCCAAGCCCGAGAAAATTGTCTGGAATGAGAATAATCATGAGATGGTGTGGTTTGAAATGAGGAACGAAGAAGATGATTTAGATAAGTCGACTGAATCAAAGGAAGAGGTGGAACAACCGACTCTGGTGGTAAGGAGGTCATAAAGAGTAATAAAACTAGTTGAAAGGTATAGTCCACTCGAATTTCATTCCACATTCATGTTGAATTCCATCGACGATGAGCCCAAGTCAGTCGGTGAGGCAGTTGAATTAGAAGAGGGTAAACTTTGGAAGGATGCCATGGTCGAAGAGATGGAATCCTTTCACAAGAATGAGACATGGGACCTAGTCAAGTTTCCTAATGGAAGAAATACCATCGATAACAAGTGGTTATTAGAGAAGAAGATGAATTCCAGAGGACAAGTTGAGAAGTTCAAAGCTCGACTGGTAGTGAAATAATATGCCCAAGTCGAGGTAGTCGACGTCGGTGAGATTTTTTCCCCTGTTGTAAAATTAAATTACATTAGAGTACTAATGTCTCTGGATGCAACATTTGATATGGAAATAGAATAGATGGATGTGAAGAAATCATTCCTACATGGGGACCTAGAAGAGGAAATCTACATAAAACAACCTGAAGGATTTGTAGTAAAGGGAAAGAAAGAGTTGGTGTGTAAATTGAAAAGATCCTTTTATGGTATAAATAAATCACCAAGGAAGTGGTACCAAAAATTCGACACATACATACTTAGTTTGGGATTTGTGAGAAGAAATGATAATCATTGCATATATTCCAAGGAAGAAGGTGGACGTTTCATATATGTAGATTTGTATGTCGATGACATGTTTCTGATTGGAAACAACATGGATGAAACAAAGGAGGTGAAGAAGAAACTATCCTTCAAGTTTAACACGAAGGATATCGATGTAGATAAATTCATTATGGGAATGGAGATTAAGAGATATTGAGTCTCTAGAAAGCTCTGGTTGAATCAGACGAAGTATATAGAAACAGTTTTGAAATGTTTCAAAATGCAATATTGCAAACTGGTGAAGGTGCCAATTCTTGTGGTAGCAAGGCTAACTATTGAATAGTGTCCAACGACATAGAAATAAATAGAGGACATGGCACATGTTCCCTATGCAAGTGATATTGGTAGTATAATGTATGTGATGATATGCACTCGACCAGACATTGTCCATGCAATGGGAGTGTTGAGAAGGTACATGTCAACACCTGGAAAGGAGCACTAGACAACTGTGAAGAGAGTATTCAGGTATTTGTGTGGCATGAAGGACTATGCTATATGATACCAAGGAAAACGTGGAGGTGGCAGTGGTAAATTAAATGTACATGGATTTCTCAACACCGACTGGTTTGGAGATCTGGATTGATGGAGGTCGACTAGTGGATATGTCTTCAAGATGTTCATTGGAGTAATAAGCGGGATGAGTAGGTGACAAGTGGTCGTAGCCTTCTCAACAACATAAGCTTAATACATGGCAGCTACTCATGGAAGAAAATAAGCAGTATGGATGCAAAGGATGTGTTCAGGAATTGGGTTTGAGCAAGGAGCTATGAATATAAGTTGCGATAGTCAAAGCACAAAATTTTTGGAAAAGGACCTTGCTTATCATTCAAATACTAAGCACATTTATGTATGATACCATTTCGTGAGAGACATGGTGAAAGGTAACAAGGTTCTACTGGAGAAAGTATACACGTTGGAAAACATAGCAGACTCGTTGACGAAGTCTGTGAGTGTTGTGAAGTTCTCTTGGTGCATAGAGGAACAAGGAATTGTTTCCATGGGTCTGTGAATGAAATTTTAGGAATATTTTGGTTTCAACAAATAATAAAACAAGTGGGATAATGTTGGGTTGTTATATTCTTTGCAGTGAAATTCTAGTTGAGGTGGATTGACTGACAGTCAAATTCGAGGTGGATCGAAAACAGGTCGAAGCCAAAGTAGATCAATAGAAAGTCAAAGGTCGAGGTGGTTTGACATGGTAAAGGCATAAAAAACAAGTCAAAGAGGTCAACCGATAAGAGGTCAACATGCAGGAGTGTGGCAACCGACTGAAGACCGAATGAAGGTCAACTGGTAGTCAAATGGTAATCCGACTTGGAGTCGACTATAACAGAATCCAAAGATTCGTGGGATTTGTAGAAAATGATCTATATGGATTTGTAACCATTTTTGGGAACCATTTATTTAGGGTTTTTCCTATTGTAAATCCTATAAAGAGGCATTTTGTAAGGATTAAAAGGATAATAATAATCGATAAATCGTAATATATCCAATCTTTAGAGAAATCATTAGATGTAGGTTACTGGTCATGCAGATGTAATCCAGATTGGATATAGGGTTTTCTTGCATAAGAAAGAGGGTATGGTGTCGATTGTGTCTTAGGTGTGGAACAAGGATAGACATGTAACCTTTTATTCAGATTGAATAAGACAACAAGAGAGAAGAAATCTCAAGGAATGTTGGTTTTCCTAGTTTGGGTTTCTAGGGTAAAATCTGTGTGTATTGTGTGATTACTTTGTCATTTACGTTCTTGATTAAATTCTTCTTCTCTTCTACTAGGTTTAGTGTGGAAGTGTGTCTCATTTCTTGACAGTCATGACACGTGGCACTCAAATACCTTTACAAGTTCCTACCTAAGAACTCAATTCTACTTGACACGTGGCACAATGCTCGCATGACACGTGGACCAATCTATGTATGCCACGTGGGACAATTGCAATTTGACACGTCACCGTCGGGTGTATGACCCTACTAAGTTCATAGGATTAAATATTATAACTAATGACTAGGATCAAATTTTCCTTTCATGGATCTATTGTCTTAGTTGTCTCTCAAAGTACTCCCATCAGGGTTTCTTCCCTACCAGGGCCACCACTCATTCTGATCATCCCTCTCCGATGAACGGTCAAGATTTTTCGATGCTTAGATATAAATACTAATGTTAAAGCGGATTTTTAAAGGCCCTTCTCACCCAATTGGGCCACACTCATCCCATCGACCAATTGACTATCGCCACATGTTGGCGCAAAAGTGTTCATACCAGGGTCCTTCTTAGGTTACCAACAAAAGGGTACCGAAGTAGTCTAGAGAACTGACATTTTCATCTTCCTGAAAGGGAAGAAGTCTCACCCAAAGCGCAACCGAGACACGAAAGAGAAGGGTAAGAAGAATGCTTAGAAAAACCTTGGAGATCAAGATTCATCTTAGTCTCGTGCAATATAGGTTAAACCTGTAACAATTTTGAGCAATTCCTAACTGGGAATATAGAAACATAGTTGCATTTCCATTCATAAAGAAACATTTAAGTATATCAAACATAAATATAATACATAACAACATTCCATTAATGCATTAAGACTCAATACACAAGATATGTATATTCAAAATTTAGGCCTCCAATTATATTAACATATCAAATTCTTCTCCATATATGGGACAATGTTACAGTCTCTTACTTGTTTAAATCTAAACTGATACAGAACTCTGATACATTGATAATATGGTTCTTTCCCAGATATCCTAAACTTATCTATGCTAATAGTATAGACTATTACAACAATGAATCTCATCCTAACAACAATAAAAACAACTATGATGATGATATTAACCCTTTTTCAATGCTATCAGTCTCATATATATAATTCGATCAATTTAGGTTTGTTGGTTGAGAACCCGAAAGTTCTCTCTTCTTCTTGATCTTGTTGCAACTTCTTTCCTCAAAACTAATGTTGCACTGTACTTCTAATTGATTTATGTTTCTCTCCTTAGCTCATTGTCCATCTCCTTAGCAGCTTGTGTGACTTTTTTTCTCCAAAATGAAGCTGCAATGTGTTGCACACAACTTCTATTCAACAAAAATGAAGGGCCCAACAAGCTCCAACCACAATCCTTGACTCACCCTAAGTCAAGTCTTCATCTCTTCCATGGTCTTTGGGTTATCTTATTGTTATTCCTTGCCTTCTGGTTCTGAGTTTGTTTCATTTTCATCTTGGAATGTTTCTTCTTTCTCTTCTTCAAATGAAGGCCCCAACTCAGGTACTAGTTCGAGGGATCTCTTCCTGACATCTTGGAAGTTTTCCACTTTGTCCTGCTATTTCCTGGCAATCAGTGAAGCTTCAACGACAAATTTTTGAGTGGCATCTTTGATGCACTCTTTTGTCTTTGATGCAACTAAAGAGTTCCATTATGAGTCAGCTATGGCATCCACTTGATGCATCTATAAGTAGCCTGTGTGAACTACAAGTCAAAACTCTCATAGTTCTTTCTTAGCTACAGTTTGAGCTTCATACAATGCATTCAAATCATTGTCTGCTTGTTGGATCTTATCAGATTTCTCTTGTTGTGCCAGTGGAGATAGGGTGTTGGATGATTCGTTGTTGAGTGATTGGATCTTCACATGAAAGTAATCCAATGTTTGGTTGCGCCTTGAAATTATTCCCATCCAATCACTGATTTCTCTGAATATTTTTGTGCATTCTGTAGTCCTTTTGTGCAAGGTTTCTCTTACGTTGTTCCCTTCCAAGACGATTTTCTCCATTTTCTCTCGTAACTTCTTGGGTTGCAGTTCAACTTGTTTCTTACTATCTCACAACTGTGCCTAGATATTTGCTTCTCTTTCTACCAGTTCTGACCAGCATACATGAATTAATTCGATTTGCTCCACATGATCGCTTGTTGTGATGGATTCTGGAAGTTGAGGCGCTATATTCCTGACCATTGTACAAGCCTCTGTGAGTTTTTCCTTGACCTTTTCCACCTTTTGTTCTGCATGAATATTGGAGTATTCCTCTTGCATTTAATGTGCTTACGCAAGGAGTCCTTACTCTTTCCATAACTTGACTTCTCGTTCGGCCTACTGGATCCTCTGCTCCAATTGCTCAGTTGAGACTCTCATTATTCCTACTAGCTATGCTGTTGGAAATTGAACAAGCTTGCCTGATGAAGGAGAAACATCCAAGGGTACTCAGACTTGCGGTGGTATTCCGTTGTCCATCGATTATGTGGAGGGTGTCTCCACCTCTTCTTCCCCTGGGGATGGACCTTGCAGTTGATGTGCAAGTCTAACCTTAACAGCCGTTGGGAGTAGAGGGAAAACTTTTGTCTTTTCCAAGAAAAGATGAAATAGTTCCACGCATCACTATTGTTATAACCCTAAATTTCTCTACATATGCATACCTGTAATTTGGCCCTCTTACTTTCATTTTTTTCCAAGCCATCACTGAGTTTCTCTTCTTAAAAACTCAATTTTTGAAGATGTACGCGCCTTGCACCAATACTGTTCACGTACATATGCTTGTTGCACCACTACATCCCATGCACGTATGCATGCTGCACCATTACAACCCACGTATACTTGCAAAAGTTGCAAAAAATAAAAAGTTGTAAGGAATTCGTTGAGATTATGGGCTATTGGGTAGTTTCCCAACTAATCCACCGCCTATAGCCCGTCACACAACCAAATAACCATCCTTTTTTCATATAAAAGGAGGTGTTGGGGTCTCATTCCACATCTAGACATAAGAACAGTGAAACTCTGCCCATTTCACATCCCCTCCTTGCCCCAAGTATTTGCAGCCCTTTTGTGAGAATTGCCTCGGAATTCCCCAATTTGCCTTCCTTCCACCATCATAAATCCATCATATTTCCCAAGAAGAAGGTTGAGAGGAGAATCCATATGGAGGTGCACTTGAAGCTTCTTGAAGAGGAGCCTGGACTAGGTTCGTGGAGTAGTAGCTGATTTTGGTTGTAAGTGATCATTGTATTATCAATAAAAGAAGTACTTTTCATGTCCCAAAACATGATGTGTCGAATGTTTGCATTTGATTTATGTTATTATTCTAACATCTAACCCTTATTTATGTATGAAATGTATGCATGTATCTTTCTGTTTGTTTGTATTTGAATGTAGGCCATCCTTGGGAGGAGGTTTGCAGTCAACGAAGCCTTCAAGCATGAGAGGATCGTCACCAGACGCGGAGTAAAGGTACAGTTACCCGATCCTTCTCATTTTTATTTTCTTGCATAAGTTTGGGGTATGTTTGGGGTAGTTAGAAAAGTAGGAGACTTTTAAATGGTTATTGATCTTCCTACATTGTAAACCTTGGTGTAGCCATAGGGGGGTTTTTCCTGCTAGCCAAAATGGCGATCGTACTGGGGAAGCCTCTAGGGTTTTAGGGTATTTTTTGGGTGTTTGACTAGTTTTATAACTTTTGAGTTTATGTTGAGTCTGCTGAGTCTTTTAATGGATTCTGGTCACTTGTTGGTGCCATACCAGTTCTCCCTTCCCTGTCAATCAGTCTGTTTATTTTCTTTTTTCAAGAAGTATAGAGGTGTACGTGACCTGCTGTGGGTCAGCACACGTACATACACACCCTAATTTATAGACAACCCACGTACATACACATGTTTCTTAAGCATCGGTAGCGTACCTGGTTCAAGGGATTGTTTTTAAGAAGAGGCAGTCAACCTCTTCCCTGATTGAGGTTTTTCACTTCTCAAGATCTCTTGAAAGAGTTCAGTGCCACTATTTTTACAGTCAAAGCCTGGGTTAGATGTCAGTTTGCTTGTCTTTTTGAATATTTCTTGTGTTTACTTTGGAAAGGGATTTAGGAAAGTATTTGAGTTGTTGATCAACCTGTTCGGTGTCTTTAGTGACTCCCTGCAATCCACAGTGGGCCAAAGATCAATTTCAATCTTGTCTTGTATTTTTCTTTTTTCCCTTTCATTTTCTTTAAAAAAAAGAAGAAAAGGATTTATTTTGAGTTTTTCTTGTTTGAATCATTTTTCAAATAAAAAAAATCATTTTCCTTTCTTAGTTTGGTAAAGTAGTTGGAGTCAGTTATCTTACTTGTTAGAAAAAATAGTTCATTTTTAAAGTTCTTTATTGATTTCTTAGAACATTAAGTAGCTCGTAGTCGAGTGAAATTTCGTTTTAGGTCTTCCTTTTAAAGATCTTGAAAAAATTTAATTATGAAAAATTTGGTTTAAATATTTAGTTGCAAATATTTATTGTTAACTAGAAGTAATTTTGCTTTCAGTTTCATTTATTTCTCCTCTTTTCATCTCTCATACACATCACTAGTTTCACTGCCATATCCTTTGAGTTAAAACAAGCCATTTAAAACGAACGCTAATTTAAAATTAATTAGACTTTTATTTTTGTAGGGGTCAATCAACTATTTTAGGGTAGATCCTTGAATTAGGTTGGAGATGAAACTCGTCAAGGCTTATAAAAAAACATTGGAGTCAGAGCTAGGGAGTGTAAAAGTCCAGTAACATGAAAGTTATTTAGGACCCCGCTCTAACACAAGGGATAAACACGAGGTCGTGTGAGGAAAGGTAGCAGAGATAACCCCTCCAAATCTGGACCAAACGTAGTGGGGAACACATATTGAGGATATGTCATGGGATACTGTTGTTTGCATTTGCCTACGGAGCTTCGTGGAACTTGAATCTGTTCGAGATCCTCAGTTGTCTTCTAGAACACTTACTTTCGATACCCTCGATAGGTTTCAAACTTGTTATCCTTCTCATTGCGGTCCACCCAACTGTCGACTATACCCTCCCGGTGACTGTTTACGAGTTGGCAACTTAGTTTCCTTTATTCTAGGGACTTACACATGTGACTACGGGGGTATACTGCGGTACCTAGTGTTATCACACTAAGTTTCCTTGGGTCTTTATCCTTTAGTTTTAATTTTTCTAAGCCTTTAGATTTTTTAATTTCGATTTGTTTCTTAAAGGTGTGATTTACTTAGTTTATCTTGATAAATAAAGTCTTAAGCCATGACTCAAGTTTTGATCCTCACATAAAATTTTGGCCTAGGTTCATTTTCTTGGCTTATGTTTTGACCCCCTTCATGACTTGAAACTAAGCTTGACTCACCCCATGACCAGCTTGAATTGACATGTCACCTTCCTCACTCATGCCTCCGTAGCCTTGCCATGTTGTCCCTTTTTCCTATGCTTAATGGTCAAATCATTTTTTGAAAAGGGAGCGCTGCCAACTCACCAGGAGTTTCCGTAGCGCACTCCCAGTCCTTCATATTTTACCATGATTTGTTATCATAATACGGATGTCATGTTTGCCTTGTTTTCAACACCATGGTTAGTTAAAATATTCCTTTGAGGATTCATCTTTATGAGATTTTCTAACGGTTTTCAAATTTTGAAAGATCAAAACTCTGCATTGCAAAAACTACCAGTTCGGACCAGTTGGTAGTGGCGCTACAGGATCGATTGTTGAGGTGGATTTGGATGCCGATATGCTCATGATACTCTCCTAAAAATCTACAACACTCCATGTTATCATCGAATTTCCTGGTATCCCATGGTTTCCCCCCTCTGCATATCAATTTCAAGGAGTAATTCTCGCTTGGAGTTTTGGTAGCGATCATGCCTGCATAATTGAAGGAGGTATTTTCCCTCACACTTTCCTATCAGTCTCTCTTTCACTCAAAACTGAAATCACCATCACCTGGTTATCAGTATTAATACATCTACTTTCCTTTCTCCCGAGTTTTTAATGCCCAAGAAAATGTTACCTCTTATATGCATGTTGTGCTACCTAAAATCACTGCTAAAACGATGTTTCCTTTTCCCCTACTTCCTCTACCTTTTGAATTAGACTGTTTTTGACCTAGTTTTCAAAGACAATTGCAGTGATCTCCTTCTTCACCTTATTGTTCCTCAGTTTTAATATTTATGAACAGAAAAGGGAGGGAAATTCACAACCATTGTTTCCTAAGGTAGAAACTAGTTTGAGTTAGAGGAGATTCTTGGAAAGGGGAAACCATTATTCACTATCAAATTCTTATTGAAGTCTAACTCTTTGTTTTCCTGGCCATCACTGCACCATAGATTTTAAACCTTTCATCCTAAACTATGGAGACTCCTAAGAAGAAGAAGTCACACAAGGGAGGTACTGTGGTTAGAACTGAGCTTGCAGACATGCATTTATTTGAGGCAGAGCCCATGGCTAGAGAAGTTTTTCAAAGGGTGGGCTGCCTTACTTTCTGCCAAAACATGCAGAGGGGTCATCCTGAGGTGGTGAGGCAATTTTCCTTAAATTTTAATGGCCTGAAGACTAAGGTAGGGGACCTAGAATTTGAGGTGTCTGAGACCTCTATTTCAACAGCTAAAGGGATCCCTATCACAAGAGAGAAATGGTTTAAATCCATGGCATTGAATGCAGCCTTTTCCAAAGACTTTCTTAAGCCAGAATATCAAGCTGACAATCTATCCAAAGGGGTACCAAGAAGTCATTTGGTTGGAGAGTTTGATAAAATGTTGAAAATCATTCAAAGGTACATCACATGTGATGGGGAGGTTTAATAAACTATACCAATACCATATAAGGTTTCTGCTGCATTTTACTGGCAAAGATGAAATGAACACTCCCTTCTATTTGTTGAGAAGCATAGAGAAAATGTCAGATAGAGTTCAATCCAAATCTAAGGCTGTGGATACTAGTATTTTTCATTCTGGGTTGATTAGAATGTTGGTTTCTGAAGAGCCGAGAAAGAGGAACATCTCATGGGAAAATTTCATCGCTTCTCCTCAAATGAAATTGGACATAGCAACGACTCCTCAGTCACAGATACCAAGTCCTTTTCCATCCACTAGTACTTCTCCAACATGAGCCAGCAGGAAAAGAAAGAGTAAGGCCCCTGTTCAAGACCAAGAAGCCATTAAGAAAGTTGTAGAAACAGAGAGGGAGGCCTACCATTCTCCACACAGAGACCTTTCACCCCCTCCTACACCAGAATTAGAAGAGGTCCCTTCCTCTACTAAAGCCACAACCAAGAAAGGAAGGAAACTACACGTATCTTCATCTCCTTCAACAACTAGTACAAAAGTCAGAAGACCTTTCACAAGATCATCAGTTGTCGAGGAGGCTGTTGCAACACAAGCCCTATCAAAGGTTTCCATTTTTAAGAAGAAGAGGGATAAGGGAAAACTCATTGAGAAGCATGTGGCTTACATTCTAAAGAAGAATAGGGATAAGGGAAATGCCATTGAGAAACCTGTTGAGATGGAAGAGGTATTCCCTGTGTAGCTGGAAGTTGAAGCCACAAAGAAGCCTGCTAAGACTATTCACATCACCACTCCACCTAGCAACCAGAACTTCAAAATATCGATTAGACAACTCAGGGAAGCTAGGAAGGAGGTGGCTCGTTTAAAAGAAGAAGGCATGTCTGACAATATTAATATGAAATAACTCATGGATGACTACAACCACACTCTTGATTTAGCAGGATTTGCAGCAAGATTAGCCCAACCTCTTTATAAGCAACTCAAGAACCTTTATAGGCAAAACAAAGACTTTCAGTCTCAGAAAAGAAATGTCAAAGCAGAGTTGCAACAATTCTAGGATGAGATGGCTCAAAGAAACTTGAATGTGTTGGTTGAAGCTGCTATTGAAAAGGAGAATCCAATAGCCAAGGAAAGCATAAATCCAGAGAAGAAGCCAGTTACTACTAAAAGGAAGCATGCTGATGTGCCAAAGGGAAGTCCTCTTTCCATAAGAAGGAGTGTCAGTTTGATGAAGTAATTGGTGAAATGTGAGCTCCATTTTTGAAGATGGCCCCTTTTTGCAAGGATACGTGATTAAGGAAATATTAATTTTTTCCACCTATATAGGCTATACAGGCTTCTAATGCATACTGCTAAGGGTTTTTGGTGTTTTGAAAAGAGTTAATATTTTCAACAAAAGTAGCACAGACCTTCTGTAGCTCTATGGTTCTATGGAATTGTCTAATTTTCATATACTATCAGTCAGCTACCTACGACGCTACCTAATTGCCCAAGACTATTGTAGCGATGGTGCTGCTAACTTCCAGGGGTGCTACCAAATCTGTCAACAATGAAATGATGGTGTTGTGAATTCAGTTGGGTGATACCGAAGCACGAAGATACACATGCATGCACTACCCAATTTTTAACAGAGAGTGAATTACACAGGTAGGCGCTACTGAAATTTTGACAGAGGTTGAATTCTGCACATAGACACATAGGCCTGTAGCTATCCATTCGACATGCCTATTTTGGAGGTTGTGCTACAAAACAATAGGGAATTTGGTGGAGGCGCTACAAAGGCTCGCTACTGAGAGCGCTACCGAAGGATGCTACCAACAGGTACCAAGAATCAAGGGGTCTGAATTATCATCCTTGTGAGTGGATGAAAATGTGGAGAAAGGAAGAGATGGTAGCTGGCAACATGATGACAATTTACAAGCCTCTGAAGGACACATAGCATGCAGGGAGATGTGCATCAAAGAAGATCAAGTCAGTTCAAAGTTGGTTGGATCAATGGCCAACATTTTCCCTTTTTATAGCATAGTTGTTAGTTTAAGCTGTTAGATGAAATAACTGTTTGGAGATTTTCATGGGAGGAAGGCCAACTCACACCTCCAGTTGTTGGCTTCCCTTTTGTTAAAAACAAATAGTTCAAATTCTTTAGTAGGTTGGAATGGTTGAGCTAGGCTCCCTTATTTTGTAATATTTTTTTGAAGCTACTGGTTAATTGGTTATGTAATTGATTTGAGACTTCATAATTAATATAAGTCATATTTCTTACTCCAACTTATTTGCCTCTAATACTGAAGTAT
Source organism: Picea engelmannii (assembly GCA_009831015.1). Lineage (NCBI taxonomy): Eukaryota > Viridiplantae > Streptophyta > Pinopsida > Pinales > Pinaceae > Picea > Picea engelmannii. The sequence goes on along the minus strand of ML777332.1, from coordinate 977,668 downwards.
TCATGCTTGAATGATTCACATGGATTGTTGTAGTGATATTATGATGAATGTTTGATTATAGTATTATTATGATGTTCTTCAGTTTCCTTAAACTTTGAATTCAAGAAGATCTTGTGTTTGAGTTTTTCTTCCTTAGGCCAATTGAATACCTGATGTCCATAGCAGACCTCTACATTTTCCTCACCAAAGTCTTCCCTCTATTCACCTTTACTCCCACTTACTGACTAAATTTAATCAAGACCTCAATTGCTTGTGCATGTTAGCCCAGATTTATGAGTTAGAACATTATTATCTCAAGTCTTGTCCATTTGACCTCTTTAAAACTCATTTACATTTACACATGACCTGATGGGTATTGGGCTTACCTTCTATGCAATCTGAGGGTGATTCCTAGTGCTAACACCTAGGGAATATGTTGGGTCACACTTTGCAGAGTATACCCAGAGGGTGATTTCGTGTTCGAGTTGCACTTGCACCGGTAAGTTGATCTAGTGTTGGTGTCACACACCCCGCTGCGGCGTAATAAATTTTCGCCTTTTCTCGAGGGATAGAACCCCTGAAAACCTTAGGAGCTTAGCATAGGTTGTATATGCCACCTCTGCCTCGATAGAGTCTCTGCACGACCTTTTGGTCTTAAGGATCGTTCAGTTCCTTCTATGAGCCGAAGCGGCCTCTTTTGATTTCCAGCTGAAAATATTCTTCCAATCAATCCACAGGTCTTTTCGAAAGTTACCCTATGCGAATAGCACTAAGTGAAAGCTCCACCCTCTCCAAGCGACCTCAGTGCTATGACCAAGGTCTATTCCCGAAGGCACTTGTCGCAACTCGCAATCTTATGAGTTCACAAATCGAAACTCCCGACTCTTATTTTCCAATCTCGCGATACTCGAGATCACGAAATGGGTATAGCTCTCCTCTGTCAGCGCCTTCCACGCGTGATCACCGGCTAAGCCTAACACTAGCTCCTCTCTCTACTCACCACTTTGCAAGTTGTAGTGTCTAACCTTGGCACATTCCCTTCACGAAACCCATAGAAGTGATGTTAGATTTCCCTCTCGCGTTCTTACTACTCACCACTTCGCAAGTTGTAGTGTCTAACCTTGGCACATTCCCTTCACGAAACCCATAGAAGTGATGTTAGATTTCCCTCTTGCGTTCTTGCTACTCACGACTTCGCAAGTCGAAGGGTTGAACTCTCATTCCCTTATCTCACAAATCCCTGAGATGCGAGAGGTCAACGCGTGACCACTAACCACCCTCGAGATGAGACCACGATGCTGTGAGACTGCGTCTCTCCTTGCCAGTGACTGAGAATGAAGGTTACTCTCCTTCTTCTCTGCTATCACTCACTCTGTGTTTTTCCAGAGTTCCTCTTCCTCTTTCCCTCACGTCTGCCCTTGATCACCCACACTTCCTGCCTTTTCTCTGTTCGACTAGGTTGCGTGTGGCATGATTTTCCTTGCAGTGGTCAGGTCTGAGGACTCTACGGATGGGTGGTTCACCCCCATCCCTCATTACTCATGAGGAGCCCTTTACCTACCAATCCCGATGAGTCATTTAATTTGGGGCCAACGAGCCGCTCTTGGTTCTATGGGCCAGTGAAGTCCAAATACGGTATTGGTTTCGGTGGAAGTTAATGCCACCATTCCAGGTGCCTTCCACCACCTTTCTCCAGCCATCGTGGTCTCTTTTTCAACATATCCTCTCTCAGTAGTCCTGCAATATATACTTATAATATTATTCACATTCATCGACCTTTTTCACAAGGTCCATTCATATCACACATTCACAATTTTGGGTTTGCCACAGTTCTTGGCCAGTATAGTTATTTTTACAAATTGGGGGAAACATGGTGTTACAATTCCCTCCCCCTTAAAGGAACATCATCCTCGATTTTCTTATCTATCAACATGAAATGCATGTACAGAAGTAAACAAAATCAGATATGCCTGTCTCATGGCATCCTCCATTTCCCATGTAGCCTCATCTGGGCCAAAATGTCTCCACTGCACCTTGACCCGTGCAATGGTTCGGTTCTGGAGAGGGGTTTCCTTTCTGTCCAATATGCATTGGGGTTCTGGTAGAAATTATAACTCCAGTTCCACCTGGATCATAGACAAGTCAATTATATGATTAGCATCATGTACATATTTCTTCAACAATGAAACATGGAAAACATTATGTGCTCTGACTGTGGGGGGAAGTGCTAGCCTATGGGCTACAGGTCCCACTCTATCTAGAACCTCAAAGAGTCCACAATAACAAGGTGCCAACTTGGCACAAGCTCCCATTTTCAGAGAACTCTTCTGGGGTCTAACTCTAAGATATACATGGTCTCCCGTTTTGAACTCTCTTGGAGTTCTCTTTTGGTTGGCATAACTTTTCTATTGGTTGTGGGCGACCTTTAGGTTTTGTTTTATCTGAGTCACCTGTTGTTCAATTTATTTCAACATGTCAGGTCCAAAAGAAATCTTATTTATGGGATTACTCCAGCTGACTGGAGTGTTACACGGTCTACCATAGAGGGCTTCGAAGGGGCTCATCTTCAAGGATGTTTGGTAGCCGTTGTTATAGGCGAATTATACCAGTGGCAGGTAGTCTTCCCACTTCCTGGGTTGATGCATTACATGCATTCTTAACATGTATTCAATTATTTGGTTCACTCGTTCTGTTTTTCCATTGGTTTGAGGGTGATAGGTGGTGCTAAACAACAATTTGGTCTCTAAGCCAACCATCAGTGATTTCCAAAAGTTAGAAGTAAATTTCGTGTCTCTGTCAGACACGATCTCTTTTGGCATACCATGCAGTCTAAATATCTCCTTCATGAATACCTGGGCGATGTCTATTTCCTTGCAAGTCGACCCGACAGGGATGAAGTGAGCAGACTTTCTCAATTTATCCACTACCACCATAATGGCATCATTTTGTTTGTTTGAGGTTGGTAATCCAGTGATGAAATCCATGGAGATGGTTTCCCATTTCCATTCTGGGATTGGTAGAGGTTGTAATAATCCTGCTAGGTGTCGATGTTATGCTTTAACTTGTTGACACTCTATGCATTTGGACAAGTACTCGTCTATGTCTTTCTTCATTCTAGGCCAATATAATTGTCTCCTAGTGGTCATGATCATCTTCTTGTATCCTGGATGACCAAAGTAGGGTCTTTTATGTAGTTCATCCAGTATGAACCTCTTGAAGTCGTCACAATATGGGATATAAAATATGCTTATGTAAGTGAGAAAACCTACTTCAGTCATCTGGTAGCCTTCATATTTTACTCCAGTGAGTTCTCGTTGTAGGTACATGGTCACAGTCTGGACAAATGGATCTGTCTTTTGTGCATTTCTGACTCTTTATTTGACATCTGTCTCGCAGGTGCTCACTGCTGCTAGGTGAATTGTTTTCATACTTCTACTAAGGGCATCAACCACCCTATTTTCCTTTCCTTTAATGTGTTTAATCTCAAAATCAAACTCGCTAAGGAGGGCCATCCACCTAGCTTGTCTAGCATTGAGCTTTGGTTGATCAAACATGTATCATAATCCACAATGATCTGTCATAAGTACAAATTTTCTCCCCAGGAGGCAATGCCTCCACATTTTCAAGGCATGCACTATGGTAGCTAGCTCTAGATCATGGGTCACATAGTTGACTTCATTCTCATTCAATTTTCGGGATTCATAGCAGATCACACTTCCTCCTTGCATAAGGACTCCTCCGAGCCCTTCCTTACAAGAATCTGTGCACATGAGGAAGTCAGCTTTTGGATCAACGATTTTCAGCATGGGTGCATGGGTCAGTAGATTTTTTAGGGGTTGAAATCTTTCTTCACATTTCTGTGTCCACAGGAATTTCGTCCCCTTCTTCTGGAGGGCAGTGATTGGACAACCAATCTTGGAGAATCCTTTTATAAATCTCCTATAGTATCCTGCTAGTCCCATAAAGTATTTGATGTCTGAAACATCCTTTAGGGTAGGCCATTCCATGATAGACCTAATTTTGTCAGGGTCTACCGCTACTTCTTCTTCGGAGAGAACATGGCCTAAGTAATGTATTTTCTTCTTGAAGAATTCACATTTACTGAATTTGGCATAGAGCTAATGTTCTCTTAGCACCTGCAGCACAAGTCTAAGATGCTATTCATGCTCTTTTCTATTCTTGGAGTAAATTAATATATCGTCAATAAAAAAAGCACAAATTTGTCTAGGAATTTTCTGACTACATTGTTCATCAAGCACATAAAAGTGGCAGGGGCATTGGTCAACCCAGATGGCACTACCACAAACTCATAGTGACCATACCTCGTTCGGAAGGCAGTTTTATGGATGTCTTCACCCTTGATTCGGACTTGATGGTATCCCAACCTCAAATCAATATTTGAGAAAATAGACGCACCCCCCAATTGATCGAACAGGTCATCGATCCCAGGCAAGGGGTATTTGTTCTTTATGGTTACCTTATCGAGTTGCCTATAATATATACACAATCTAAGGGTACCGTCCTTCTTTTTCACGAACAGGACTGGTGCTCCCCATGGAGACACGCTGGGCCGAATATAGCCCTTATCCATCATTTCTTTTAATTGCAACTTGAGTTCAACTAACTCGGGTGTGCTCATCCGGTAGGGTGTCCTAGACACCGACACTGCTCCCGGTGCAAGTTCTATCGAGAAGTCTATGTCCCTTCTCGGAGGTAAACCCAGTACCTCTTCCGGAAACACATCTCTGTATTCTCTCAGGATAGGGTGATCGTCAAGGCTTGGTTTTTCACCTTCGATTGTTTTCAACACCTGTATTTCATATAGGGGACATCCCTTTCGACAATACTTTCTCATTTGCAGAGCTGATATTTGTCTCACCGAAACAGGTTTTCAGATCCGTTGAAGGGTTATCTTTTTCCCTTCTTTACTTACACATTCTAAGGTTTTGTGGTAACATTCCAATCTAGCTTTATGGGTGACCAACTAGTCCATACCAATCAACAGATCATACGATCCCAGGGGTAATAAGTTAAGGGTTGTTTGGGTGGGGAATCTACCCAACATCAATTGGCAGGCTGGTATAACCTCTGCTACCCTTCTTTTGGTGCCAGTGGCTAAATGTACCAACCATGGCTTGGTATGTTTTTGTGGCTATAGTTTACACTTATCAACAGCTTTAGGGGCTATATAACTCAAATTTGAACTAGGGTCAATTAAAATAGACACTAGATGGTTGGAAATCATACCTTCTATTTCCAGTACTGAAGCTTGGTGGTCGGCTTGGTTATTATCCAAGGCTGCATAAATTTGTGGCTCACTCCTGGCCACATCATTGACGGTAGTAGCTTCTTAGATGTTATAAATCCTCCAACTATTCTGTTGTCAGTGTGGACAATCTCTCAATAGATGTTCTTCCCTGCAACCCCAACAATTCAAATGTTCTCTCTTTGGGTTATCAGTCTTCACTGATATGGGTCCAAAAGTTTTATTTCCGCTCAAGGAGAGAAAATTCTACAGGTGCATACTCCGGATTGGGAAGCTCATTCTTGGGTTCTTCTTATAGTTCTTAAATCCTGGGGATTTAATTCCCCTTTTCTGAAATCTTGAACTATTCTTCTGTTTCCATCCTTCACGAGGTTCTGCTCGATGCCCAAACTGTTCATGACAATAGTTTGCCTTTCAAAATGTGCCTTCTAGAGTCTTTGGCTCATCAAATTCAATTCTATTCCAATAGTCCTTAGGTAGTCCACTGATGAAGCGTTGCACCTTTGCCTTTTTCGCCTTGATATAGGGTACATACCTCAACAAATCAAGGAATTTGTTGACATATTCTTCTATAGTGAGTTGTCTCAGTTTGAGTTCATAAAACTCTTTATTCTTTTCGTCGAATTATTTTTCTGACAGATACTTCTTTCGAAAGTATTTCTCAAACCGTTCCCACGACAGGTCCTCTTCGCGAACCCCTTTCACATTCTGAAGGTCTTCCCACCAAATGGAAGCCTTTCCGTTCAAGTTGAAGGTGGCCACTCGGGCCTTCATATTTTCTGAAAAGTCATGGACTCTGAGTGATCCAGATTTTATGAGCAGAACGAAATGAATACCGATTATTAGCAGGTGCTTAACACAAAAATAACAGAGATACAGTAAAACTGGTTTTCTATTAAATAACGAAATAAGCTGAAACTATAAAATGCAGCGGAAACAAGCTTGTTGGAATGGTGGCGGCTTATCTCTGAGAAGAGATGTGACGACAGCGCGCATTCACAAGAAGATGATTAAAATGAGGCTCTGAAGGCCTTTTTACAATAAAAAGGAATGCCAAAAGTCCTAGACATCCAAAAACCTAACCCTAGGATATGAAGCGCCAAAAGTCATGTGGGCCCCGTTTGGGTAAGTGAGTACATCAACTTCCCGGGGTCGTAACTTTTGCATACGATCTCTGTTTTAGGAATATAATACCTGATTGGAAAGATCTATCCGAGAAATACAACATTTGAACAAAATTTCATGATGAAATTTTGGTACCGCAACATACCCCAAAAAACATCGTTTAGGGCCTCAAAACGGCTCCAGAAGTTCAGGACCCAAAAAAATGCTAAAAATAGTAAATTGCCAAAAATGTCAGAAAACTGTTTTGAGCCAGTTGGAAAAGGTGGGTGGCCACCGATATCCATCTGGATCAATCCTCCCTCCTTAGGAAGCAATGGTCTCCATTGCGTTGAGGTCCCCCATTAGATGAGGAAATTTCTGCTGAATTTGGCCTCGGGTGAGCCACTTGCCTTGGTGCAGGAGCTGCCCTGCTTTGACGACTCGATAAAGCTGGATCCTTTGTTGTCGAGTGCCCTTTATCTGTCTGTCCATAATCTGATCATTGGATGCCTGTTGTATGCAGCCAGGGTTGAGCTATGTTGGTGTCAGTTGTTCTGCTACTTCTGAGGTGTCCAATAATGGTGGGAAATAAGGGCGAAGTAGATCCACGTTGAACACTGGGTGCAGGCCAAGGAAAGGAGGAATGTTGAGCTCAAAATCATTATTCCCCATGGCCTTGGTGATAGTGTATGGTCCATAACGGAGTGGGCGAAGCTTCCGATGGGGTCCTGTAAGGCGTTCTTTCTGCAAGTGCAACCAAACTTTGTCGCCCACTTGAAACTTATGCAACACTCGATGTTGATCATGGCGTTGTTTGTACTTGTCATTAGACTTCTGTAAGATATCCTGAACCTATTGGCGAATGTGTTGGATCCTCTCTATGAAACGGGTGGCTTTGTCAGCTTGAGTTGGAGTAGGAGACGAGTCAGTCGAGGTGACCGCAAGGGGAAGTGCAACATCTATGGGACCCAATGGTTGGAATCCCAACCCCACTTGAAAGGGGCTATGGCCGGTGGAGATATGCAAGGCTCGGTTGTAGCTATGATGGACATTGGGAAGGCTCTCATCCCATGTGCGAGGGTTCTTTGAATTATACATGCGAAGGATATGCACACTCATTCGATTTACAACCTCGGTTTGGCCATCTGTCTGGGGGTGGAAGGCCGTGGATTTGGTGAGCTTGGTGTCCAGCAGTGACCAGAGGCTCGACCAGAATGTGCTGAGAAATTGACTATCCCGATCCGAGACAATGGTTTGT
>ML777332.1:927925-946628 GCA_009831015.1 Picea engelmannii | reverse complement strand
AAAACATCGTTTAGGGCCTCAAAACGGCTCCAGAAGTTCAGGACCCAAAAAACTGCTAAAAATAGTAAATTGCCAAAAATGTCAGAAAACTGTTTTGAGCCAGTTGGAAAAGGTGGGTGGCCACCGATATCCATCTGGATCACTGAGATACTTATTTAGTCCAAGTAGCCAGGCCTCTGCTTCCTCTCCCTTCTTTATTTCACAATTGAAGGAGGGTGGTTTGGATTTTCTGAATTCTTTGAATTTACGACCTTTGGAAGAATTTTGCTTCTTCTGTTTCCTTTGGGGATAGGAACTGGTTTTGCTGCTAGAAGAGCCCTCTGAATTGCCAGCTTCCTTCTCAGAGGAATCATCCGACGCTTGTCCTTTACCTCTGGGGCAGACCTTTTTTGAGGTGCTCTTCTCAGTGTGACCACTGATATGACCATGTTTCAGAGTTTCAGGTTCATGCTGCATTTGTCTTTGTAGATCAGATAAACTCTGCAGTAAAACTACGTTAATTTCTGTTTGTTTTTCTTGTTCTTTCATCATCCTTTCATTGTCATCCTTACAACTTTGTAATTTGACCATGAGGCTCCTCACAGTCTCGGCTAGACCTGGAGGGATCCCTGCTGCCATCCTTTCATTGGAATCTTCGTCTCTGTTGTGGGAGCCTTCTCCCACTTCATGGTGAGTCACCATACTATGCGTTGATAATTTCCCATGGTTGATCTTCCGCTTGTGTGCAAGAGGAAAAATGTTGGTTGTTAGTCAATATTTATATTTATTTATAACCAGTACATAATTCATATTTTCACATGTACACACACACAATAGGGATTTTTAATTCTCAACTTCGTCCTTTTGATTAGGAAGGTTAAGACAGGAGGTTACTCTTTTTAAGAGTGTTCTGAATGGAGCTTTTGCACAACCCGTTCATGAGCCCAAGCAGGCCAAGTGTTGTAACCATGCTCTGATACCAATTTGTCACACACCCAGCTGTGGCGTACTACATTTTTTCCTTTTCTCGAGGGACAGAACCCCTGAAAACCTTAGGAGCTTAGAACAGGATGTATACGCCACCTCTGCCTTGACATAGTCTCTGCGTGACCTCCCGGTCTTAAGGATCGTTAAATTCCTTCTACGAGCTGAAGCAGACTCTTTTGATTTCCAGTTGAAAATCTTCTTCCAATCGATCCACCGGTCCTTTTGGAAGCTCCCCTGTGCGAATAGCTATAGGCGCGATCTCCACCCTCTCCAAGCGACCACAATTCTATGACCAAGGCCTATTCTTGAATGTGCTTGTCGCAACTCGTAATCTCGCGAGTTCGCGAATCGAAACTCCCGACTCTTCTTTTCCAATATCGCGATACCTGAGATCACGAAATGGGTATAGCTCTCCTCTGTCAGCGCCCTCCACGTGTGACCACCGGCTAAGCTTAACACTATCTCCTCTCGCTACTTGCCACTTCGCAAGTTGTGGCATCCAACCTTGGCACCTTCCCTTCACAAAACCCCGAGAAGGGATGTTAGCTTTCCCTCTCACGTTCTCGCTACTCGCGACTTCGCAAGTCGAAGGGTTGAACTCTCGTTCCCTTATCTCACGAATCCCCGAGACGTGAGAGGTCAACGGGTGTTGAATTATTTCACTAGGTGACACATGTCTACCTATCTATCACACGGGCCCACCTAGTGGTTCTACCATGTGTCCCTCGTCCCCATCTTTGACACTTCACGACTTCACTTCCCGAAGCGCTACCTCCTTTGTATCCCGACACCCAAAGTGCCAAGATCCCGAACTCCTCATTACTCCTTATCGCAACTCGTGACTTCGGGAATTTCAGGACAAAATTCTCGACCTCCTATCCGTCAATATGCTGAAATTCTGAAATTCCGACACGTCATCAACGCGTGTCCCACAACAGAACTTCCCACCTTTTTGGAGTTTCGGACTTCGCGACTTCGCGAATCTTGATGCTAAGCTTTCGGTTCTTCAACCCACGAAACCCAGAAATACTGAGTTCCAATGCACTTCACCAATAACTGGCTCACACAAATCCTTTTTCCCCTTTAGGACTTCGCCTTTCATGACCTCGCGAATCTTGAGGCAAGGGTTTTAACCCTTCAACTCGCGAATCCAAGAAATGAGATTACGCGAGTGATCCAACGGTCCTTGTCGAATCAGATCCTATGGTCCAATTTCTCCCGAAATTAAAACTTGAAAATAGGCTTACCGTAAATCCCCTGCTCCTCTGCAAGATTTTACAACTCTCAGGACTTCGTGAATTCTCCACGGAGAATTCCGACCGTCCAATGCCTCCTTGACGACTCTTGCAAAGCAAACACGATATTCCTTCGCTGCTATTTCAGGATTTCAAGAGGATCATTCTTCATCGTATAGGGTTACTAAGACTTGCACCTTCAAATCCTTTTCCAGGTTCTTGGTGAGATTTCTAAGAAGGGTGTCTCTATGGGGAGATCTATCCAGGGTATTACCTGAGACGGATAAGGGTATAGATTTCCCGAGAACAGACTTGAAGTTTGAATTAATTCAATATGTGTATAAATAGCGAATTATAAAACATAAGCCATACGTAGTATTTCCATTATAAGTGTGAAACCACCATTTCTAAATCAAAACACTACATAGGCAGTCTTATACTCAAACCATTCATAAAACTGCACAGACTGTGAGCATACATGTCAGCATATAAATTTCAAGATGAAAAATGAAAAACACTTATCAGAAATAACACCAGATGTGATTGCAACTGCTGAGAGGGGTGCTCATTTCCTCCCAACCGTAGGCTCAGAGACTCCTAACAGATTTACCACTAGCCACCCCCGAGCCGAGACCACGATGTTGCGAGACTACGTCTCTACTTTCCAGTGACTGAGAACGAAGGTTACTCTCCTTCCTCTCTACTATCACTCACTCTGTGTTTTTCCAGAGTTCCTCTTCCTCTTTCCCTCGCGTCTGCCCTTGATTGCCCACACTTCCTTCCTTTTCTCTGTTTGGTGAGGTTGCATGTGGCATGATTTTCCTCACAGTGGTTAGGTCTGAGGACTCTACGGATGGGTGGTTCACCCCCATCCCTCATTACTCATGAGGAGCCCTTTACCTACCAATCCTGACGAGTCATTTAATTCGGGGCCAGTGAGCCGCTCTTGGTTCTCCGGGCCAGTAAAGTCCAAATATGGTATTGGTTTCGGTGGAAGTTAACGCCACCATTCTAGGTGCCTTCCACCACCTTTCTCCAACCATCGTGGTCTCTTTTTCAGCATATCCCCTCTCAACAATCCTGCAATATATATTTATAATATTATTCACATTCATCAACCTTTTTCACAAGGTCCATTCATATCACACATTCACAATTTTGGGTTTACCATAGTTTTTGGCCAGTATAATTATTTTTACAAACTGGGGGAAACAGGGTGTTATAGTTGGCTAGTGTAACTGTTCTTCCAACTAAATTCTGGTTTCCTTGGTTTATCTTGTAGGAACTTTTCTAGTGTGTGCTTGGTTTTAAACACTAGTTAAATCCTTACTGTGTCATTGATCTTTTCACAAAGTGGAAGATCAAGAGCTTCGTCTGTCGTGAAGGCTTCAAGGTATACCTTCGGTTACATTGGAGCCACCACCGCTATCGTTACAATGAATACTTGACCAGCAAGGGTCATTTGAAGCGACTGAGCCGCATGAAACTGTGCCTGAGGCATCTTCGAGAGGATATTACTCGAATCTGGAGGAACCTACTATTTCTAAATTTGGAGTGGAAGCTCTAGGGCCAGCCAACCCTCCGATCACTAACTTGTTGGCACCAATCTTGGTACAAGTTGTCCCTCTAAGGGTAACACATCACAAGCGTTAGATAGTCTTGCAAGCATCTATGGAAGAAAATGATTCTACTTCATCAAGGAGTCCTCACACTCCCTCAACGACTGCCACCAAAGGGGCTGTTCCACCTCCTAACCCACCTTCTCCAGTCCAAACCACAATGGTCTCGACCAACTCTACTTCGGTTAGTAGTACGTTACCGTCAACAGTGGCGACCACTGCCTCGTTCATGCAGAGTGCAATGGGACCTCCGTTTTCCTACTGGATTCCCGAATTTGATACAAACTTTGTCCTTACCTACTCCACCCTACAAAACATGGTTCTGGGGGTAGGGAGCTCAAATTATCCCTTGAAAGAGTCTATGGGGGGCACCTCAGCCTCCTATAATGATATCCCTTACAGTGGAGGTCATATACCTCCACCGTCCCCCTCGCTCGGTGGTGATTTCTAGCCACCTGTCGAGCCAAACATGAACTACAACTTGTTTGGAGAAGGAAGTCTAGGACCTTCTTATTACACCACACCGATGGGATCCATGCCATTATCTTTGTTCAACACATTTTGTAATAAATCTTTTTCATTAGCTGTCGTCTCGGCTGGGGGAAAACCTGGTTTTGGACAACAGAATCCTGTGCAGGGTACTATTCCTACACAAGGGGAAAGTACAAGAGTTTTTTCGTCATAAGGACATTGGAATCCTTGGCAGGGATCAATTCCCTTGTCAGGGATGCTGACCAGGGGAAACCCCTTCCATGGTCAATGGAACCCTGTTAAAGGCTCAATACCTATTCCCGTTGGATCGACAGGGGGAAACCCCTTCTAGAATCTTTGGAACACAACATAGGTAGCAATCCCCGCCCATCCCTTGGTGTCCAATTACAGGAATCAGCCGATGATGTCCCAACAAATGCGGTTTTTGTATGCTAGTCAAGGCCATGGTGTCTACCCGAACCCTGGCCAACAACCCAACTTTTCCTGGCAACCTGGTGCCAGTCAAACTCCAGGATCCCTTTTTCCTGTACATAGTACCCAACCGAAAATACCATTTCTTGCAACATTACACTTGATAGACTTGTCAAGGTTGCTTAACGACTCAATTTTTCATGATCCGCGTTGGCCCCCCATGCTGACTGAAGTTCCCTCGAACATTCTGAAATTCGAAGGCAAGCCTGGCGAAGACCCAGGTGATCATGTGACAACTTTCCATATATGGTGCTCGTCAAACTTGCTGTGAGATGACTCTGTACAATTGTGCTTGTTTTAACGCACTCTTATCGGGGGTGCCACAAAATGGTACATCGAGATCGACCGCTCAAGATACTCTTAATTTAGCGATTTGGCGATGATTTTTCTGAACCATTTCCAAATACCCGTGAGACATGATGTCGAAACCAAATCATTGGCCAACTTTGAGTAGACTAAGGCCAATCATATCTCAGATCACATTCAATAATGGCAGCATCAGAAGAGTTTGATTAAGGTACAAATCCCACTGGTTTTCTTGTTGGAGTCATTCATGAAGTTTTTGGTACCTCAGGCCTATGGTATAGTTGGTTCAACACATGGAAAGTCCACTGATCAACTGTTAAATCAATTGTAACAATTGTTTATACAACAGAAAACAACCAGCCAGACCTCTGGTTTAGCTACTCCTCCTACCCAAACGTCGGGCGTACACAATGTGCAGTTGATGAACCTGAAGGCCAACCAAAATCCTGATGGATAGAAGAAACAACGAAACAAGAAGGGTAAGGGGGATAAGAAACCCAACAATAATGATAGCGGGGGAAACACAGAGAAGATAAAGTCAAAGTACCCGTGTAACCTTTGCACAAAGGACCATTTGACTCACTTGTGCCCTTGAATTGCAGAGGCCCAAAAGTTATTGGTGCAACAACAACCTGTTGTTTTAATGAACCCATTTCCACATGGGGAAAATATGACTCAAGCCTCTTCAACATAGATGGGGGCAGTCAGGGACCCCCTCTGTCTTCTAGTAATCCCTCGGCCACAAGATTTTATATGATAAAAGGTGACACTTATATAACGACCAGGGCACACGATTACGAAATGCCAGAATCTGCTGAAAAGGGTAAAGAAGCCACAAACCCGCCTGTTCCTATCTAGATTGAGAGGACAATGGGAGAAACAATGACATGCATCCTGAAAGGGGTATTCAAGAAAGATTCATATAATCCAAGTGTGAGCTTCTCCCATAACTAATTTGTGGTGGAGGAATTGTCACAAACCCCTTGCCCGATGTTTGCTTTGGAGGTCCTCCAGAGCTGCCCTTCGCAGAGAAAGGCTCTGTTATCCACTTTGGGATCTGTAGAGACTTGTAATTTGGGAATGATCATTCTCGATATGACCAACTTGAAATCTCGTCTCCCTTACCATGTCGTGTTTCAGATAGTAGTGGCTTACACCATGAAAATTTTTACTTGAGATATTTTTTGCATTGTGGTTGATGAGGGTGCCTCGACTTGTGTGATGTCTTTGGTGTGTTGGAAGGCCATTGGCCAACCTATTTTGTCTCCGTCACCTACTTTTCTTACTTATTTCGATGGTCGTTCTTTCAGACCACATGGAATCATACCTTATTTCCTCGTGCATTTAGAAGGGAAGACCATGTGTGTCAAATTTGAAGTGGTCGATGCACCTCTCGACTACAACCTTTTGTTAAGAAGGAGTTTGAATTATGCAATGCATGCAATGGTTGCACAATTTTTTGGGGTCTTGTTGTTTCCACATGAGGGATAAATCGTAACCATTGACCAGTTGTCCTTCTCCAGGCCTGACCCTTCATCAGGGGCATCCACGGTCCCAATGATTGATAACCCTAAGCCCGACATCGTCAACGTGGGGGTTGGTTTGTTCCCACCTTTGATGGGTACTTTCAATTAATCGCCTCCTTCCGGCGATGTCAAATTTATATCGGTTGCCCCCGACCAGCCTAGGGTTGAAATATTTCAAGTGTCATCATTCCAAACGACTTACTTTAATGATCCATGGACTCTTCCTTCCCCATCGGCCTCGATGGAAGGAACAGGGAATCTTGGCATGGCCATGCCTTTGTATGCGAAAAAAGTTGCATACAGTATTGTCCAAAAAGCTTCGGTCGACCCTGATCTGATTCCTGCACAAGAGTTAGATCCAGTTCTCGAGCCTATTTGGGCTCAAGGTTCCCTCGCCACTACAGATTCTTTAGAATTGGTCTTGCCCTTTTCTGGGGTCATTATAAAGGCATTGATTGGTCCTAACATAACTTGGGATGATCTCCATCACAGGTCTTATTTTCTCCCAGAGTTAAGAAGAATAGAGGAAGGTGAATTCGTGTTGACTATGACTGGAGACAAGTCTTGTCCTGTTAATCCTCTGGCTACGCACATAGTTTACACTAAGGGTAATATGGAAACTATCGCTGAAACGATACCTATTGACATCTCGAGAACCCCTGGCATCGTGGAGATTTTTTTTGTCAGAGCGGACTACTCCCCCAAGGAGATTTGAATCTATACAAATTTATTTAAGGAATTCCATGACATTTTTGCCCGGTCTTCCGAGGAAATTCCAGGCATTGAGCCAAGAATCATCGAACATGAGATAACGACTTATCTTGATGCTAAGATGGTCCCACAAAAGTTTTGTCCAGTGAATCCTTAGAAAGTAGTAGCTATTAAGGCTGAAGTGGAGAAACTGCTTAAAGCCAATTTCATATACCCCGTATAGTTGACGCAATTTGTGTCAAATCCTGTTCCGGTTAACAAAAAGTAGGTTACGATTCATGTGTGCATGGAATTCCATGACTTGAACAAGGTCTGTCCAAAGGATAATTTCCCCACCCCATTCATTGATTAGATTATCGATGAATGCATAGTTTTTGAGGTATTTTCATTCATGGATGGTTTTTCAAGATATAACCAGATTCATATCAAACCCGAAGACAACCATAAAACAACTTTTATATTTCAGTGGGGCACATTTGCTTATCGTAAGATGCCTTTTGGCCTGAAGAATTCTAGAGCCACTTTTTAGTGGGCCATGTCTTTTTCTTTCCATGACCTTATACATATAGTCGAGGCCTATCTCGATGATCTAGCATCATGATCTCGCAAGAGAGTTGATCATCCCACACACCTCTGACTAATCTTCGAACGATGTCACTACTATCATATTCAATTGAATACTAACAAGTGCAGTTTCTATGTGACGTCGGGTCGTCTTCTAGGTTTCATAGTTTTGACAACATGGATCATGGTCGATCCTCTGAAGGTTGAGGCAATAGTTCAGTTGCCTCCCCTGTGCACAGTCCCTTGGCTTCAAATCTTACAGGGGAAAGCGAACTTTCTTCGACGTTTTATCGCAAACTATGCCGAGATCACTAAAGGGTTCATGCGTTTAGTTAAAAAGGGAGTTCCTTTCTATTGGGATGAAGCCTCTCAATTCTCTTTTGAAGCTTTGAAACACGCCCTTACGTCTTCCCCTCTACTCCAGCCTCCAAATTTTAATAAAGATTTCTTATTGTACTTTTCCACTACAGATTCGACCATCAATATGGTCTTGGTTCGAGAGGATGATATTCTCGAAGAGCATGTGATTTATTACCTGAGACGAGGCCTAGTTGGGATGAAACTCAACTATTCTCATGTTGAGAAGCTTGTGTTCGCAGTAGTGCATGCGTTCCAGTGGTTTTGTCATTATATCCTGTTTTGCAAGACCACCATCATTGTCGTGTGAATCCATTTCAATATGTGTTAACATGAAGTGTCATTGGCAGAAAGATCAGTAGATGGATTGTTATCCTCCAGGAATTTTACTTGGATTTTGTTTCCACGAAATCCAAAAAGTCACTGATCTTTGCGGAACTTATTTTAGAACTTCCGGTTGAATCTGGTGATGTCACGCCTGAAGAATTGCCTATTAAAGGAGATATTTTTCTGATTGCATCTTCAGACCCATGGTATGGATATATACTATTCTATCTCCAGAATTTGAAGTTCCCTGCTTCTGCTTCTCCCGACGAGCGTCGATGAATTCACCATTTGGCACGAAACTATCTCATACTCGATGACACTTTGTATCATTGAGGTGTAGATTGTGTTCTTCGTTGGTGCCTTATACATGAAGAAGTAGAACTCATTCCTAATGAGTGCCACACTAGAGCATGTGGTGGTCATTTTTCTGGGTTGGAAACAACCCAAAATATTCTATGAGCCAGTTACTTTTGGCCTAAGTTAATCAAGGATTGCATTGATTCAGTCAAGAAGTGCCACCTGTGTCATATCTTCTCTTGAGAGATGAGGGCACATCTCACTCCCATGTTTCTCATCATTTCTGTTGGTCCCTTCATAAAGTGGGGTATTGATTTTACTACATGCCACCTGGCCTCAACTAGCGGGAATCATTATATCATCGTAGCGATAGACTACTTCACAAAATGGTTCAAGGCTGTGTCAATGTTTAACAATGGTGGCGAAACAAAAACTCTCTTCATTTTTAACCAGATAGTAGCAAGGTTCAGCATCCCAAAGGATATTGTCACTGACCATGGAAGTCACTTTTAGAACAAAATGATGTCAAAGTTAACATCAAAGCTTGGGTTAAGGCAAGAGAATTCATCACCCTACTACCCACAAGAGAATGGTTAGGTGGAAGCTGTGAATAAGTCCCTCAAGACTATTTTGCAGCGAACGATCAATTATGCCAAGTCAAATTGGCATTTGATGTTGTACTTGGCGTTATGGGCCTACTGAACGTCTGTAAAGACTGCCACCAGTTTTTCACCTTTTCAACTCGTTTATAGGCTGGAAGCAGTATTTCCTATAGAGTGTCATATCTCGTCTTTAAAGTTGGTAGTAGAGTTATTGCCATACACTTCACTGCTCGAGGAACTCTTATTATATCTTGAGAAACTCGATGCAGCCTTGGCCAATGAGGCTCACAAGTAATGATTCAAGTGTCAATATGATCGATCCGTTCATCCTCGAATTTTCTTTGAAGGTGACCTTGTCTTGGTCTACGACAAAGATAAGGATCCCCTGGGGGTAGACAAGTTCAAACCCATGTAGTTTAGACCTTTCATTGTGAAAGAGGTTCTAAAGAAGGACACTTATCATCTGGTTGACTTTGAGGGAAATGATTTGGTGGAGCCTAGAAATGTTCTCTACCTAAAGAAGTATTACTCGTAGGTTGGTCACCTAGGTGACTTCTTGTACATATGTATAATTCTTATACAATTAGTTTTTTGTCTTTTTGTTTTATGGACATGTCATTATTTATGTCATCTTTTTACCGTGGTATATGTCAAGTGAATCAGAGGTGTTCTTTGGGTTCGTAGACAATGCTAGATGACACACTCTGAGGCTTTCTTTTGCATCTTGGGTGATTTTCACACCTCAAGGCCAGTTGTTATCTTCTGGAGGTATCTATCTAGGTGATGCTACAAACAATGTCGTCGAGTACAACGCAGTGATAGATTTTCTTTGTGACTCTTTGTCATGTGGAATTTATCACCTTCTGTTTTACCTAGATGCCCAGTTGGTTGTGTCCCAGTTAGCTGGGGTTTATCGTGTTTATGATCCTACTTTACACCAACGTTTCCTTAGGGTACGTCTCTTAGAACGTTTCTTTGATTATATTACGTACATCCATGTTCCTAGGAGATTAAATCAAATGAGAGATACTCTAGCTAATCAAGTATTAGATTGGCATGTTGCACAGACATAAAAAGAAGCACACACATACACATGTACATACATTTTTAAATAAATTTGATCCATAAGACATAAAATANATATATATATATATATATATATATATATATATATATATATATATATATATATATATATATATATATCAAAAAGTCTCAGAGTACATAGTTGGGCACAAACGCCTCAAACATAATAATCTGGTACACATCACGGGGCTTATTCCCTAAAACATATACAAAAAGAGTGCCCTCGACACATAATGAGTCCATCTTATCTAAGATTGGGGCCTATTGGCCCTGCCGTAGTGAACGACGATGTTTTCCAAACGTTGGAAGAGTTGGACCCAAGTCTGTGGAAGCCCAAATACATGAGGCTGCATCGATGGCGGGAGATCCTCGATCTCGGCCATGGGAACTGCATGAGTGAGCGCGGTGAGGTTCTTCTCCACCCGTCTCAACACTCTCATCCTCCTTAGCTGGAGGTCCCCCTATGTCTGCTAGTCCACCAGTTGTTGCTGGTACTACCTCTGGTTGAGGAAGTTTCCTAGTCCTCGAGAAGTCTGTCGGGCACACAGGTCCCACATTTGTACATAATAGATACATAGTTGTCAGATACTCTGATGCACATAAAAATGATATATATAAAAGAAACTTAAAAATAAATAACTTTAAAAACACACGTACATATCTCTCCTTGCTCCTTTCCAAGAGGTACGGGCATGTCGGGATCCTTAGGAAATTTGATTCCAGTGTAGGGGTAGTACTATATCGCTAGAATTTGTCATGCCCACCAGTCAAATAATGTGTCATCAAAGGCCTCTATGGTCCTTCCTCCCCCCTGTTGTGGCAATAATGCTTCCCATCTACACACTGATGGGAAGGAGTTCACATGCCCCTGCACCATTTCTCTTAGACTCAGGCTAGGTACCCTCTCAAAGAATAAAGAGCATAGAAAGGTATCGAACCCAAATTTCTTATTTCTATGATCACAACAATCTGGAAGCTGCCTCTTCATGCAAGTAAGCATGGCCGTGCTCCAGTCAAAATTGCGGGCATCAAGGAACTACATAAAAAAATACATGTGCACTCAGAAAGCTTGGTGGATGGCTGTGGATCTAGTGATCCACCCAATAAGAAGTAGGATCACCTTCAGTGATAGGTTGGTGATCTTGTTGATGGGCACTTGAGAGCTTACTTTCTTAGTATCTGCGTCATAGTGCATCCCAATGTAGTCAGTGATGTTGAAGGACCCAAGAGGAAATGTGTGCAGGTTGACTGGTTCCCCTCTCCTTGAGAGACCAATCAAGAAGTAAATATCCTCGATCATTGGAGTCAACGACTGCCCCTCAATCATGAATGCCTCTACGTCTGGGTTCTAGTAATCCACCAGGGAATTTAGAAGCCTAGGTTGTTCCCTCATAAGTGGACACTGGTAGAACTTCCATAGCCCACATTTTTTTAATGCGGCAATGGCGACAAGGTCCTCATCGACCAAGATATTGATCTCCTCATGTCCCCTCTCCCTCCAGTGGACATACATCCTGTTACATGACAAGTTCAAGGGGGAGTTAACTCTTGTATATTTTATTTTTCCATGCTTTTGAGGGTGTACGTGGGTTTTTTTGGACACAGTCACATACATCCATGGAAAGACTGTTTTCTGCCTGCGGATGTATGCGGATGTATGCGGATTGTCCTTAGACAACTCGCGTACACGTAGGGCCACCCTTTTTTAGGAGAGCGCACCCCCCAAAAAACTAAAAACAATGCATAATTGAAGAATAGAAATGCAAGAGGGGTGAGTTTATACTTACTTGGTCCAAGCGGAAGTTCTTTTCGTCCTCTGAATCTCCCAAAATCAACTCTTTTAGCAAAGGGTTTTTTTTAACCTTTTGGTTAATTTTCAAATTGCAATGGTGAAAATGAGCTGTCAGCTTCTATTTATAGACTTTTTTGGCCCCTTTTGTCTTTTTTTCTGGCTTGAAAATCATTTAATGTGGATCTTGAGTTTCTTATTGGATGTTATGATGCACTTCACTTTTGGTTTGGTAACCTTTTTGGGAGATGGCTCACTTTTGAAGGTCCTTTGGTAAGAGTTGTTTTTTCCAACTTTTTGCATATAAGTTAGGATTCTACCTCCACTTTCTGCATCTCATTGTCTTTTCTATTTTCCATATGATCAATCCCACTGAAGTGTGACACAGAACCATCTCTTTTGTTTTATAAGTGTCATGATTAGGTGGTAGATCTGACCTTTACATGGATGCCCTAGATATATCCTTGTTACTTCTTGGTGTCCATGTTATCTCTAATGACTTTAGGCTCGTGAGTCCTGTTATGATTACAAGATTGAGCATCATTTGCCTTATGCATCATCACCCTTGGCCTCACCCTCGGGACTCCCAAAAATGAGCATACTTTGTTGTCTTTCAAGCTCGCTTTGAGATCTGAAAGAAACAATCGATGAGACTACATTTATGATTTTCTATCTTATTTGGATTAACTGAGAAAAGTAACCTCTTGGAGTCTTCTTTAAGCCCTTTTCAGACTCTCTAAACATGAAAAGATTGTCGAGCAATCTTGTTGTCCTTCAGGATATCCAAACTAAAACTTGAAGGCACGTCTGTCCGGCTGTAGTTTACCCCTTTTTCGTTCCAGATGGTCATTTTTATGAACAAAGGTATACTCTAGGAACTTCGGTTCGCTAGAAGAGTATTCTCAGGTATACGTTTAACCCTTTTTCGGGCCTGAGGGACTAAATTTATGAAAAGGGAACCCCCACGAAGTCCATAGTTAATCTCTTTTCAGACTCCCTAAAATTGAAAAGATCGTTGAGTGACCTTGTTCCTTCACACTCATTAAATTGGTCCAGAAGAACATCCCCTACGAAGTCCATAGTTAATCTCTTTTCAGACTCCTTAAAATTGAAAATATCACCCAGTGACCTTGTTCCTTCACACTCGTTAAATTGGTACAAAATAACATATAATGGCATGATTTTACCCCTTTTTTATGGCCTGTTGATTATGGAGGAAAAAGGTACACCTCGGGAGATTGATCTCGTCGGGAGAGTTATCCTCGGTAAATTTTATACTTTTTTGGGCTAAGGAGACAAAATCTAGAAAAAGGTTGTGAGTCCAGAGTTAAGCTCTTTTCAGACTCCTTAAAATTGAAAAGATTTCCAAGTGATATTGTCTTTGTCACACTCGTTAAAATGGTTTTGAATAGACGTATTTTCGGTGCTACTTTACCCCTTTTTCGAACCAACTAGACTATTTTCGAAAAAGGTACCCCACTGGAGTCTTCTTTTACATTTTTTCAGACTCTCTAAATTTGAAAAAACTACCAAGCTTACCTTCTCTGGGCTCGTTAAAATTACATTTAAGGGGGTTTCATTGTGTCTTGCTAATCACGTCTACATATCTATGTCTTTGGCCTAATGACGACTCCGTATTTCTCTCAACTAAACCTTTGAAGCATGCATTATACATAAGCCTTATAACACTTTGCCTCTGTGATCTGACACCTTGACCCATGGAGGAATTTTCCTGAGTGTCCTTTTCATGCACACATCTCCTTGCTCTGAGCATTAGTGTGTTCCTTGCGCTTGGAAACAGTATGCTTGTGACACTCGTTCCTCCTTTGTAACGTAACATTCTTTTATTCTTTTTCAAGCTCTTTCAAAAATTGAAAAAGACAAAAAAAATAAAAAAACCCAAAAAGAGGGGACAGGAAATATATATTCTTTTTTGGCAGCACAATGAGTCTCCCTTGGACAAATCAAATCCTTTTGTTTGTTCGTCAAGCTTTGGGATTTAATATGACCTTAGGAAGTTGTTCTCGCTACATCGAGCTATGTCCTCCTCTGTTTGGTTACTCTTCCAAACACATGGAGAGTTTGTGTTGTCTCCTGCATCGTGAACTTATGTCAATGTCATGCTGCTTGAGTCTGATCATATTTTGTGCTATTGTCCAAGGGAATTTTCACCCAAAATAAGTCGACCTTTCTACAATTTTTCTCTTGCCCTCATGCCGGACCATCCCAAAAGTCCAATCAAGTCCTAGTTCTAAATCAATGAAGTTCTCTTCCGGATCACCGAGATCCTCTTGTCTTTTCTCGACGAGCCATCGAAGACCTCTAGGTAGTGAATTTATACACTCACATTACACTCCTACCCAATTTTTGAATATCTTGAAGTTGTTTCTCAAGCTCTGAAGGCCTCACCTCCAACCATCATGCGTCGTTGACTTCTTGAAGATGGATACTATACTTGTATATATTTGTTTTTGAGATGTAGATCCATTGTGTATTTCTCGCGGCTACACTTTATATAGTTATATGACATGGATCTGTAGTGTATTTGATTGGAAACCATGATTTATTTCATCCTGAGCATGGGTATGCCTGCCTCGGAGAGACAATTATTATTTTTGTAGATGACACCTCCCAAACTCTAGTCCCGGGCTCACTCGTTTTGTACATTGGTGAAGATTTTGTAATGTATTTCGGCCATCAGATGCTCTTCTGACCTCACACATTAGGGGGAATTTGTTATAACCCCAAATTGATCTACATATGCATACCTGGCATTTGGCCCTCTTACTTGCATTTTTTTTCCAAGCCATCATTGAGTTGCTCTTCTTAAAAAATCATTTTTTGAAGATGTACACACTCTGCACCAATACTTCCCATTTACATACGCTTTCTGCACCACTACAACCCATGCACGTACGCATGCTCCACCACTACAACCCGCGTATACTTGAAAAATTTGCAAAAAATAAAAAGTTGCAAGGAATTCGTTGAGATTACAGGCTATTGGGTAGTTTCCCAACTAATCCACTGCCTATAGCCCGTCACCCAACTGAATAACCATCCTTTTGTCATATAAGAGGAGGTGTTGGGGTCTCATTCCACATCTAGACATAAGAACAATGAAACTCTTCCCATTTCACATCCCCTCGCCCCAAGTATTTGTAGCCCTTTTGTGAGAATTGCCTCAGAATTCCCCAATTTGCCTTCCTTCCTCCATCATAAACCCATCATATGTCCCAAGAAGAAGGTTGAGATGAGAATCCATATGGAGGTGCACTTGGAGTTTGGTGAAGAGGATCCCAAACCAAGTTCGTGGAGCAGTAGTCGACTTTGGTTGTAAGTGATCATTGTATTATCAATAAAATAAGTACTTTTCCTGTCCCAAAACATGATGTGTCGAATGTTTTCATTTGATTTATGTTTTTATTCTAACATCTAACCATTATTTATGTATGAAATGTATGCTTGTAGCTTTCTGTTTGTCTATCTTTGAATGCAGGCTAGCCTTGGGAGGAGGTTTTTAGTTAGTGAATCCTTCAAGCGCAAGAGGATCATCACCAGATGCAGCGTAAAGGTACAGTTACCTGATCCTCCTCATTTTTCTTGTCTTGCATAAGTCTGGGGTATGTTTGGGGTAGTTATAAAAGTAGGATACTTTTAAACGGTTATTTATCTACCTACATTGTAAACCCTGGTGTAGCCATAGGGGGTTTTTCCCTCTAGCAACTATGGATCCTAGAATACTGGCTCCAGCTATTCTTTCAAAGATGTTGCGCTCTGCCTTGATGTAGTTTCAGGTTCTTTCTGAACCTTTTTTTCTCCTGCCTCTTTCTGTAACAAAACTTCTGAATTTTCACTTCTATTGATAGGAATCTCAACATTGACTGTTGAGAGAGGAGTTTGGGTGTTTGGAACTTGTAGTATCATAACAGTTTGACTCTCTGTCGAAGGTAGAGTGTCTTGAATGGGTACTAATGGAGTGACTAACTAGCTCGAAGCTTCATAGGTCAAGGTAATGTGTTCTGGTACATTATCAAGTGGGTCAGGGAGATCCAACTACATGGGCTTGGGAAAAGTGGGTTGGGGTTGAATGGTGGTGTCTTGCGGTGGCGATGGGGCTTGTGGGGGCGTTGGAGGTTGCTTAGTGATGATGGTTGTGGATGCAGTGGTATCTATCTCAGGGTCATCTTGGATATCGATCACAGTCTAAGCAACTCAATAAGCTACTCTAGTACAAGGTATAGTTGAGGATATCAGATGTGGATTCAAAATATTTGCAGGGGAAATCCTTGTTCATGGTTTCTTGACTAGGGGTTCCCCTATGAAAGAAATGACGAGGATGTCATTGACATCTTTACCTGATAACACGACTTGGTATGGGAGATGTGACGACATAGGTAATGTCCTCTTGTTGCGCTCTAGAGGTTCTGCATCCTCTTCTTCATCTCAGTCCTTTAGCATCTGGACCTTCTGCTTCTTTTCTAGTGGGCCGAAACTCAGCGGACTCATTCTTCCTATGCATTTTTCTTGAGGAGCTTTGTTGGCAAGAGGTAATGCATGCCAGACTTGTGTGGGTTGCACTTAACACCTTGCCATAACATATCCTCCTTGTCAAAGGCCTCTTTATCTAGGTAGAAAGGTAATGACCTCATATGTAAGTCCTCATACTTCGCATGCCTTGACCAGATAAGGGTATTGTGGCAATTTTGACCAAAGGACAAATTTCGGGTATTGAGGTTCAAAAAATTCTGTAGTATGCAACACCGTTGAGTTGCATCAATCGACTGAGTATACCATTTTGCAAAAGAGACGTTGAACTCCATGTTCTCCAGATATGGCCTTACATGCCACGACTCAAACATATTTGCAAGGCGACCTTTGTCTACTGGTGCCAACTATGTTCCCATGGGTGGCTTCCATTTCCACATTGCAAACACTACTAGTAGGTATCCATATGTGAAGGTTTCTCCCTTCTCCCGAGCTTCCTCATAAGAGACCATGAGTTCATCTAGTAGGTAGTTGTACTAGTTGAACATATCTCAATTTGTGAAAAATTATGCTATTGAAAGCGCATTTAAGGTGTACTCGCCCTTGTATTAGGAACGCATGACCTTGTTCGCAATTACATAGTAGGTCGTCCGGACTGTCTCCAAAATGATTGGGTCAATATTTTTTGTTCACCCACCTCTCTATGTGTGGAACTTCTCGTATAGGCTAACTTTGCCTTTCTTCTTCCTGTGCTTTCTTGGGCCTTGAAATCCTTTTGAGACATCCTCTCCCTCAATACATAATTTGGTGAGCTGGTGGATTTCATCTGCATGAATAAGATATCTTTGGTCGAGCCATAAGCTTCTGTCGTGCACTCGACTGATCAGAAACTTTGTGCATCTCACAACCTCACCACTGGTCCTAAAGACCGATAGATCCCTGAGGTGTATGATTGTGGAGTTGAATAGGTTGATGAAATCTATCTTTGAGACAAACTGCATGTCTCCCATTGCATCTGGGACCAATTCCCAGAACACGGTAATGTTCATCTATGGAAACAATATCAAATCCAGTTCTAGAAGTTTCACTTGCTCCATCTTCCCCTTGATATCCCCGAAGATCTCGATCCTAGGGTCATACGACTCATTTTGGATTGCTTCTTTGGGATTTGAACTCTGACCTCCTATTTCTTTCAGCATGGTAGCTCTGAAGTGTTGATAAGCTGGGTAAGTCGGGGTCGACTTTGTTAGGGTCCTATAATTATAGGAGATCTGATGATTCATATATCATTTGTGGGTCTCATGATGAAGTTCCTAGCTTGCTGGTCTCTCAATTATTTCCATTCCCCCCTCCATCCATTTCACCTGATCTTCCACCACCCTGCTACATCCTTCATCCATTGCTATGTCTTTCAGTCCCTCGTTCATTCGTCCCATTGGCTATATCTCGCCCGCCACTCATCCCTGCATGAATAAACAAACTTAGGCTAAAATAAAAATCAATAGGTTAATAATGTTAGTAATTAAATTTAGTATAGTTAGATTTATGTTAGACTTGTTAATAATTAATTAATTAATTAATGATTAATAATTAAATTAGTTTGTTAATAATCAAGTTAGTTTATTAGAATAAGCATTAATCAAATATTAATTGAAAACAATAGAACATTAATTAAAAAACATATAATTAAAAACAATTAAGAAATAAATAAAATAAAATCATTTAATAAAAATAAATAAAAAATAATTTAAATTAATTAAAATATATAAATTAATAAAATAAACTAAAATAAAAAACAATAAATACATCAAAAAAAAAATGAAAAAAGTAAAAAACAAACGATATATAAAAAAAACACCAAAATTCA
>ML777332.1:891391-923663 GCA_009831015.1 Picea engelmannii | reverse complement strand
CTTCAAGGGGGGTCCGATTAAGTGGTATATGGAGGGACACTTATCACTCCCTGGTTAAATCATAACCCCTCTTCCCAATACCACTTACCACCTCAGGGGGGTCCGAAAACCACCTTCCCCCTGCAAAATTGCTCACCCAAAAAAATTCAAAACCGTTATTTTTCCAGTTTCAACCAGTCAGCTTTCGAGAAGGATTCTGGGAAAAAGGAAAGTAATTTTGAAAAAAAGAGAGAGGTTTTTCTCTGTAACAGACCGAAAAACAAAAACCTCTCTCATTTTTTTCATAGATGCCACCTGTTGGGAGAATAGAAGCCATCTTTCAGCCCCTTTTTTCAGGTTTCCATTTTTTCCTGTTTTAGTCTTGATTTTGCGGGAGTTGTTTCGACGAGCTAGAGACAAGATTGGAGAAATAAAATGAGGATTTTTCTCCAAAACAAATCATCTACAATAACCTCCTACATTTTTTGTACAGGTGTAACCGTTGAGGAGAAACAAATGTCTGAGTTGACCCATTTCTCCAGCAGATTCGGCCCGGTTTTCAGTTCACATCTTTTTGGGATTTACTTGCTATTTTCGGCCATGAGGATCAAATTAGATCTCCTGAGTCTAAGGATTGTATTTGTTATTTATATCCATGTTTGTAATGGAATAGGTTGAACCTTGATGTATGTAAAATCCTATTATGCCCTCCTGGACCTGACTGTACATTTGGATGTAAATCATACACAGGGATGCTATTGAATAAATTACAACAACACACTGCCATATTATAGGATTCTTGTGTCAAACCCATGGGTGAAGTTTTACTCTGTAATTTTTTCTTTCTCTGTAACACCATCTTGTATTCTACATTCTTAATTATTATAAGAATTAAATAGGGTAGAACTTGTTGAGATATACACTTTGTCACCCGGTTCCAATTCGAAGACTCCACTAGAGGAAGAACCTGAAGCATGACCAAGCAATCTGGAAAGAGAAGGTATTCAAGATCAAATTGTAATCAAGACATTTTTGGTTTTATCTATAATTATGTCCTATCATTTTCCAATCTGAATCAAGAGTGTATCGCTGAAGTTTATATTGATCATCTGCAAATTGATGAACATCAAGAGACTAAGCCCCAAATTGTAGATCATGTACATACTCATACACATGTGCACATCCCAAATGCACCTATAAAAATACTAATGAGACATGAACCTAGTGCTTTATCTTCTACTTTTACCAAGTTGTCAAATGATTATAAGCCTCTTGCTTTGCCTCCTATACCTACAAAAATCCCAAACATATACAAGCCCCTAGATTTTCCTCCTATTCTCCATGGCCTCCCTGCCAATTATAACAACAATTTGCCCAGGTTTGATGGGGAAAATGTAAAGATCACTGCTGAAAATCGTATCCAAAGTGTCAAGGATTTTCTTGATCTGTTTGAGGTTGAAGATGATGATGTCTGCATTAGAATGCTTGCCCTATCATTGAAAGGTAAATTCAAAAATTGGTTTAAGAATCTTCCAGCTGCAAGCATTAGCAATTTCCATAAATTTGTAACAGTTTTCCTAGATCAATGGGTGATCATGATAAATGTATTTCTCATCCTAGAAGAGTATGGCCATTTGAAAAGGCAGTCAGGGGAAAAAGTACAACAATTTTCAACAAGTTTTAATAAGGTATATCATGTAATTCCTGCTGATATAAGGCCACCCCCAGGATTAGCCCTTTTGTATTACCTAGATGCCTTCGATCCTGAGATGGCATTCCAATTAAGAGAAAGGAACACTGCAACCCTTGAATAAATTCAAAAGATTACAGTTGATGTGGAAGATAACTTGTTGAACATAAAGGCAAAGTTAAAGGAAAAAGAGAAAAATAGAATGGAAAAGGAACATCTGATATCTTCAGAAGTGAAACTAGATGTCCTAGAAAACACTCTAAAAGAGATGATTTAGACGATTAGCAAGAAAGATAAACTTGTTGTTCAAAGACCACATGTTCCAATAGTTCTAGAACAAACAAGGATCCATGTCCCCAAACACTTTGCATCTCATCCTTGGTATCATGGTTTGGATAATGATTGTTTCATGTATTCAATTCACAACGTAGTCAAAGATGAAGTTCCAACTCAGCTTGTTGAAGAACCATCAGCTGATATGATGTGTATGGTGGGTGATTTTCCTTTCATGGATGATCTTCCCAATTGTGATGATGATTACATTCAGATGGATTTTCCAAAGCAATCAACAACATATTGTTGGGAGGAAGATGATCAGTTGCAATTTAAACAGGACAATCAATCTGTACATAGTAATTATGACAACAATGATCAAAATGAAGGAAGTCTCGTAGTAAGTGAGCAGACATTACCCTTATGTTTCTCCTCTTTTCAATTTCTGAGATAAATTTATGAACAAGTTGTAAATAGCGAAGAAGGAAAACCCTCTAATGAAATAGTCAAGGATTTCATTGATGATAAAGAGGCCTTTTCAGATCCAGAATTACACTCTCCAAGTTTCCCTGACTTTCAAACTCTAGATGAAAGTTCAGAGCCCGGAGCCAAATTTGAATCAGTGGAATGTAACTTTGTACCATTAGTTTTTGATTCATTTCAAATTTTGAAGACAATTCTTGAACATAGACTGAAAGATAAACACACAGAAAATCAAGAAGTTTCAGTGGAACCAATGCAACAGTCATCTCAATTTCTATATGATCCAATATCTGATGTGTTGGATGACTTGTGTTGTCAAATTCATTTTCCATCATCCATATATGGTCTGAAAACATGTTATGATATTGACATGATCAAGCAGACAACTTCATTGTCTTTTTCAATAGAAGTCTCATTACAAAGCCCATCATAACATTTGCAGCCATATCAGGGATTTTTTGAGGATCTAGACATCATACATATAGTACCAAATCATGAGGGTGAATTGGTTGAATTTTAACATCAGGAGATAGGTCATGTCCATTATGATCCTATAGTTGTCTATATTTAGGAGTTATTGTTTTTAGAATTCCCATTGATTCCCAAAATTTATGGAATTGTTCACAGTCCCAAAACTTTGTGTTGTGAAGATTAGGATGGAAATCAATTCATGATGCCTATGGAAGTTTTATTTCTGATATTGATTGAAAAAATTGAAAGAGAGGAGTCATTAGAGAAGTTGCTTGACTGGCTGCACTGGCATTATTGTATCATTTAGAAAACCAAAATTATCAGTAGTGTAGGGTAGGTAGCAGTCTTTAATAAGCTTAGTCATTTGAGCATCTTTTTTAGTATTGTATGGTTTCCAACAGAGTTTGCAGTTGATGATATCCAGTTTAGTGTTCATTCAAATCTGAGCCAGTTCGAAGATTGTAGCTGCAGTGAATCCATGGCCCAACGAATAAAGCATTGGTTTGCATGTTCAGAGATCTGAGATTCTTGACACCTCCTCAAGAGTTGCCATCCCTAGGTGGAGCCTATGTTAGGGTCCTATAATTATAGGAGATTTGATGACTCAGATATCATTTGTGGGTCTCATGATGAAGTTCTTGGCTTGTTGGTCTCTCGGTGCTTTCCATTTCCCCCTCCATCCATTTCGCCTGATCCTCCATCACCATGTTGCATCCTTCATCCACCGCTACATGTTTCAGTCCCTTGTTGATTCGTCCCATTGGCTATATCTTTCCTGCCACTCATCCTTGCATGAATAAACAAACTTAGGCTGAAATAAAAATCAATAGGTTAATCATGTTAGTAATTAAATTTAGTATAGTTAGATTTATGTTAGACTTGTTAATTATTAATTAATTAATTAATTAATTAATTAATTAATAATAATTAAGATAGTTTGTTAATAATTAGGTTAGTTTATTAGAATAAACATTAATCAAATATTAATTGAAAACAATAAAACATTAATTAAAAAACATATAATTAAAAACAATTAAGAAATAAATAAAATAAAACCATTTAATAAAACAAATATAAAATAATTAAAATTAGTTAAAATATATAAATTAATAAAATAAAACAAAATAATAAACAATAAATACATATGAAAAAAAAAATGAAAAAAGTAAAGAACAAACAATATAAAAACAAAAAACACCAAAATACACTCTTTCATAAGTTTTACCCACGCATTTTCCCTATACATATCAGACCCCCCCCCCGGTCCCTCACGTCACATCACCTCAAGGGTGTCCGATCAAGTGGTATTGGGAGGGACACTTATCACTCCCCGGTGAAATCAGACCCCCCCCTCCCAATACCACTTACCACCTCAGGGGGTCCGAAAACTAGCTTCCCCCCTGCAAAACCGCTCACCCAAAAAATTCAAAACCGCTATTTTTCCAGTTTCAACCAGTCGACTTCCGGGAAGGATTCTGGGCAAATGGAAATGATTTTTGAAAAACCGAGAGCCTTTTTTCTCCATAACGGTCTGAAAAACAAAAACCTCTCTCAGTGTTTTCACAGGGGCCACCAGTTGGGAGAATCGAAGCCATCTTTCAACCCATTTTTTCAGGTTTCTAGCTTTTCCTGTTTCAGTCTTGATTTTGTCGGATCTGTTTCGGTGAGATGGAGATGAAATTGGAGAAACCAAAGGAGGTTTTTTCTCCAGAAAAAATCATATACAATATCCTCTGACATTTTTTGCACAGGTGTCACTTTTGAGGAAAAACATATGTCTGAGTTGATCCCTTTTTCCAACAAATTCAGCCTGGTTTTCAATTCAGATCTTTTTGGGATTTACTTGCTATTTTCAGATAGGAGTATCGAATTCGATCTCCTGAGCCTAAGTATTGTATTTTTTTATTTATATCCATGTTTGTAATGGAATAGTTTGAACCCTAGTGGATGTAAAATCCTGTTAGGCCCTCCTGGACCTGACTGTACATTTGGATGTAAATCATACACAGGGATGCTATTGAATAAATTACAACAACACAATGCCATATTATAGGATTCTTGTGTCAAACCCACTGGTGAATTTTTCCTCTGTAGTTTTGTCTTCCTCTGTAACACCATCTTGTATTCTACAGTGTTAATTATTCTAAGAAGTAAATAGGGCAGAACTTGTTGAGATATACACTCTGTCACCTGGCTTGGAATAGTTTATATGTTTTCCTCTGAAATTTGAATTCATAATTCTTTCTTTCTCTGTCTTTAATTTGACCTTCTCAATCTTTTTCCCTTCTGCCATATCTCAAGCCTATGAAGATCCAATGATTTGCCTAACTTTCCCTACATTAATGGCCTGTCAAATATGTCTTATTTGATGCCATCTTTGACTCCATTGCCCAATGGCCTCTTCTCTCTTGTTCCAACCAAAACATTTAAAAACCAAACCCAAATCCATCATAACTAGCCTAATATCCTATTCCAAATCAAGCTAAATCAGATAGAGAGAGCCCTCTCTAAGTCTTGGAGGGCTAGATCCTCGACTCAAAGCAGTTTGTGGTTACCCTTGCTGATCTCCTCCTCAGCTTGGGAAATTACAGGGTGATAAAAAACTTTGTGACATGAGAATGGAAATCTCTCAGGGTATGCGTGATTGTAGAAAATTCAAAATCTAGCTAACAACAAGCAGTGATTCTCACTCACACATTCACGGGGTCTTATAAATGGGTAACTAGAAAACTCTGTAGACGCTTATAAATATACTCATCATTAGGTCATAAACACAAATTAAGGCTTAGGTGTCTAACGAGACGAATAACGGGGTAAGATCTTATCAACTGATCTTGGATTTTAATGAACAAACTGATAGGGACATGGTCGAGCTAAGGGGATTATCCTTTCAACGAATGAGAAGAAAGGCAGGGATATCGATGGCATCTACGCATATCATGCCTTTATGGATTAAAGAAAAAGTTCTGATGGGTTACAGTGGCTATAATAAAGTGTATGACTGGACTGGATGCGTGTGACACATGGGTTGTGATCTATTTTGGACTCTCCCTCCCTCTTACCACAATGGGGGTCCCCATCAAATTGACTGACTTCATTTAATGTAATGGTGGCTCTTTCGATCCTGTGCGGCTCAGTAAATAGTTATGTGCAAAAGAAACACTTAGACTGAAAAATAAGTTTATGTTGTGGAACAAGAATGCACACTCTGACATTATTGACTGAATTAAAGAAATTACATGAAATTAAAATCTAACTACTGTACATGCTCCTTTGGACTGGAGAAACTGTGCTTTGGCTCAATCATGAGAAATGTATGGTTTCAGGTGGGTGCCATTCATCCATCCTAGCCGAAGGATACCATCCAGTTGTGTGAGGCTAACTGCACCAAAGTGTCAGATTTCTGGAACTATGAATGGACCCAACCAATGCATGCACAACTTGCCTGGATGTTTATGATATTGGATGTCATAGAGGAGTACCTTGTCCCCTTGTGTGAATATTTTGGACTTAATATGCCTGTCATGCCAAGATTTTTGTCTATATTTTTCAATTGTCTAATCAAAATATGCTAAGATTCTTTCTTCCTCAAGCTCTTGCAAGTTTTCAATCCTCTGTGCCACCGATTCATCATCTATCATGTGTGTAGCCTATGCTATATAAAGACTAGGCGTAATAAATTTTGTAGGTACAACAAATTCTTTCCCATAAAAAAACTGAAATGGAGTGTACCTGTGTAGCTTCTTCGTGGTAGTCCTATAATCCCACAAGGATGCTGGAACTCTATCATCCCAGTCTTCCCTATTTGTGAAACATACTTTTGTCATTCCTCTTTCCATAATTTTATTGAATTCCTCCACTGTACCATTGGCTTGTGGATGGTAGGGACTGCTCTTATGGTGTTGTATAAGAAATTTTGTTGTCAATGTTTGTTGGCATAGGGGCAGGGGTAGACCCAGGTTTCAGCTCCAAGAGAGCACCAATAAGCCCTAACTACTAGCCCTTTCGGCTACACCTGCGAAGCATATGCAGTCTCACCCGAAGCAGCTATGGGGGGGTTGCAGAACATAAGTGTCTACAACCAAGGGGAATATCAAGTGGATCCAATACCAGAACAATACATCATGCATATATCACTTATTAGCTTATATCTACTCCATACACCTATCGGATCAATCAAAACAATGCAATAATAGTATATCAAGGCAAAATAACACAACATCAATCATAGACATAAGACAAATATATGTGGTTCACCATCTCTCTAGGGCTATGTCCACAGAACTGTGTTTTATAATAGATTAAGATGAAATCATACAGTTATGATCTGTTCTCTTAACCAATAGATCTCTCTCTTCTCTCTATCTCTCCCCCTTCCTGCACACCCAGTTGTAGGGTTGATCTTCACACCTAGCTGAAGACCTTACAATACCATAAGGCTCTCACACTTAGCGCTTCTCTCTCACACAACAATAATCTCTCACAATAAAAAAACAACTAGATCGAGTAACTCGAACCTGAACCAACCCTCTTCCCTCAGATAGGTTCTTATTTATACATTACAATCACTCATAAACATCCTTAGATTGAAACCTAGGTGTCCAAAACCCTAGGTCAACTTGACCCATATTTTTAGGGCCTCGCCAGCCTGTCTTTACTTCCTTCTCACGCGGAGATCCAAAAGAATATAACAATGGATTTTTCCACTTGTTGAGTTGTCCACGATCCTCCTTCCTTGTTGATCTATTTTCCTCGATCTCCTCGTCCAACGACTTGCTTTATCAGGCTTCACTCCATCTTTTCTTCTCTTTTTCTCACTTCGACCCAACAACAGTCACTATGTCTTCCGCATAGTTTGCATTCCGCCTTTTCTTCCTTGATCTTTGCTTCCTTCCATAACCAAGGGCCAACATGCCCCCAACACTCACTTGTGACTTGTCTCGAGGCACTTAAGATATTATTCTTGTGCTTGAATTTGACTTCGGAATGTGTAGTGCAACCTATTCTTTCTACTCTTTGCCTCCTCTCCTTCCTTGTGCAGACTGTCTTTTCTTTTTCTTGTACCCAGTTTCAATTGCACCTGGTGCCTAGACCCTTTTCCTTATGCTTCTACTGAGAGCTGCGAGGTATATGGTTGTGATAATACAACTTCAGTTGGCTCCCATTCACTAATCCTTCCTTCCATTCTCCCTTTAAAGTCTTCAACTGCACAACTCCTCCTTCTGTAACATGAGCGACCTCATATGGCCTGAGCCAATGCCTTCTGAAATTCCCAGGATGCTTCATGAAATTACTGTCATATACCAGTACCAGATCACCTTGTTTAAATGCCTTCTTCTTGATGTGCCTTTCATGGTAGGCATTCTCTCTTTCCTTTTGTACTTGTTGATGGAATCGTGCAACAAATCTGTCTTCTTCCAATTCGACCAACTGTGCAAGATTCTCTTGAACATCGCCAGTGCCATCCATATTTGTAAAGGCATCAATTCCTAAGCTTGGCACCAAGTATTCCATGGGAACAACAACTTCGAGACCATAAACCAACTTGAAGGGGGTCTGCATTGTTAACTTCTTGAAAGTGGTTCTATAGGCCCAAAGTACTGCTGGTACTCTTAAATCCCAGTCATCGTTGTTCACACTGAAAATATTGGTTAGTGTTGTCTCCAAGATCTTTTTGAACACTTCCACTGTCCCATTTTCTTATGGATGGTAAGGTGTTCTCTTTTGATGGCAGACTGCAAATTCATCAGTCAAGGCTTCAACAGTCTTATTTATGAAATGTGTGCCTTGATCACTCATAAGGATCTTTTGGCATCCAAACATGGTTATGATGTCATAAAATATGAAGAGCATAGTTGTAGTTGCACTGCGATCCTTAACTGCTCTTTCTTCAGCCCATCTAGTCAAGTATTTTGTCGCAGTGATGATGTACCTTGCTCCTATGTGCTTTCCCGGTGGGTTTATAGGCCCCACAAAATCAATGGCCCATTTCTCAAATGCTTGTAGGGTCAACTATGGTGCTAATGGAATTTCATCTCTTCTAGATGGTTTCCCAACTCTTTGGCATATGTCGTAGGCTCTGGAATAGTCTTTAGCATATCTGTGTAAGGTAGGCCACCAAAGGAAAACTCTAAGAACCTTCTGCATAGTTTCTTTACCTGCATAATGTCCTCCTGCGATGCCTTCATGAGCTTCTACGAGGATCAGTGGGCACTCTACCTCCATAACACACCTTCTCAATATCTCATCAGGTCCCATCTTGTATAGATGTCCAACTATAAGTGAGAAGTCTACAACACACACTACTAACTGTTTCTTCTAAGGAATTGTGTACTCACTAGGTTCCATTCATGTTGATAGGAACTGGACTCTCTTTGCGAAGTGGTCGTCGATATTTCTAATGGCCAGTAGCTGTGCATCTGGTAGTGTGTCCTCCAAACTAGTGGGCTCTTCTCCATGTTCCAACCTTGACAAGTGATCAAGACCTTTGTTCATTCTTCCTGGCTTTACTATAATCTCAAAGTCATATTCTTGAAATAGCAGGAGCCATCTACATATTCTTCCCCCCAACAGTGGCTTGTTGACTAATTATTTCAGCACAGAGTGATCAATAAACATTTTAAAGTGCCCTCCCAATAAGAAGTGGCAGAATTTCTGCAGCGCATACACCATGGCTAAACCTTCTCGCTCAGTGGTGGTGTAGTCGACCTCTACAGTTGATAGCTTCATGCTAGCAAAAGCTAACGGGTGGTCAATATATCCTTCACCAGGTTGTGCTAACACAACTACTAAAGAAATGGAAGACGCATCGACATGCACATGAAATTCCTTGGTCCAATATGGGAAAACCAGAATAGGCGCAATAACCATTTTTTTTTCAGTGTGTCGAAGCTCTGCTGGCATTATTTTGTCCAACTAAATTGACAATATTTCTTCAACAGTTTCTCCATAGGTGTTGTGATATGAGCATAAACTTTAATGAACTTCCTATAATATCCTGTGTGTCCCAACGTAGTGCGTAGCTTTTTGACTGAAGTAGGAGGTGGCAGATCAACTATAATGGCAATTTTAGATGGATCAACCAGCAATCCTTGCTTGCATACAATATGACCTAACAACACTCCAAATGGTGAGAAGAATATGCACTTCTTCAAATTCAAATAAATTTGACACCGCCTGCATTTGTCCAACATTAGCCTTAGACATTCAATATGATTCTTTAATAAACTAAAACATATTCAATCATCAAAGTATGCTTCTAGAAATTTATGCAAAAACTCCATGAATACTTCGACCACCACCTTGGAAAAAATGTCTGGGGAATTCTTTAATCCAAATGGCATCACTGTACACTGATAAGACCCTCATTATTTTGCAAATGTGGTCTTGTAGTGATCTTCCTTAGCAATCTGGATCTAATGGTATCCTGAAAATCCATCTATAAAAGAATATACTTCCTAGCCTCCCACATTCTCTAACACTTCATCAGTGAATGGTGTAGGGAAGGGATCATGAAAACATGCATCATTTAGCTTTCTGAGATCTACATAGATCTTGATCTCTCCCATATTCTTGTCTTGTACCACCATAGGGCTAATCCACTTTGACTCTTCGATAGATTCTATGATCCCTGCTTCCAGCATTCTGTCGAGCTCAATCTTCACTTTCTCTTTGTACTTAGGGTTCAATCTGTAGGGTCTCTATTTGACTGTTATAGCATATGGATTCAAAGGGATCCTCATCTCTCCCATAGGCCCTTTAATTCCATTCATATCAGTGAACTTGGTTGGAAACAAGTCCTGATATTCATGTAGTAATTTTGTAATCTTGTCAATAGTGGCAGCATCCCAATAATCTCCAACATTTGCAAGCTTCAGTGTCTATTCTGTTCCAATATTGACCTTCTTAATATTGATTGGTTGTCCAATGAATGGTAACTCAACTCCTGGTCCTTCCACATCTCTTTGGTCTTCTGTTTTTGTAATGTTCACCTTTCTTGGATCATCGTCTTCATCAACATTGATGTTGTAACAACCTTGCAGTTTCTGGAGAGGCGCAGTCCATTCATCCTCGTCTTGCTCCAAAGGGAGGCTAGAGGCCTCCTCAAATAATTTTTGTCTAACAATATGTAGTGCTTGATATACTGATGGATATTTACTTTCAAATAAGAAGGTGATTAAAAAATTCTAAGTCATACCTTTCCAATCTGTAGTGATGAGGCACAACTCTGCTTGACGGTACCAGTTGATAGGTGTCGTGTCCAGTGTGTTGATGAATTTGTGTACCCATTGTTCTTGAGGAACTTTTCTCTAGGCTTCCTCATAGCTTTGCACATGGTCCTTTGGGCAGCTTTGACCTGTGTATCAAACTTTGCAGCCTTCTACTTCTGTTGAGAACCACACTGTCATCAAGGTATGACACTGTACCTAATTTGTAATATTACTTTTGTGTGCCCCCCACCATATTTCTTGGGTTTCTCTAAGGGCCTCATCCATTGCCAACAGTCTTTGTTGAATTGGTACACTCTCTTCAAAGTCCAACATGAATGTTTCTATAGGATTTAGACCATCAAAGGTGGGTAAGTTACTTACTGTTGTGCCGATCTAGTGAACTTCTCTTGTTAGTCTAGCACATCTTCTTGTAGATACTTCATACATTTTATTCTGCCAATTCTCCAGTGCTTCTTCTGATTCTGATGAGCATACGTTGTCACTTCGCTAGCGTAAGTTTCCATTGGCCATAGGATTAATGTAATCATGTTGTCTGACTGTTAATTTGCATATATTTTCCAGTTCATATGCACGGTCTTCTTCTCTAATGGGCTCTGTGTATCATTGAACTTCATCAGGATCTAAGGGTGAAATGACCCTAAGGCCATATTTTTCAAAATTCATACGTCTCTTCTTTAAATCAACCATAGTGGAATTATTGAAGGCCCAATCAATTCCTAACAGCACAGGATAAGGGTAGTTGTCATCAACTATCTCAATTACCTCAAAATCTGCAAATATTCTTACTCCATCAATGTCCATAGGGACATGTTCTAGTTTGCCAAATGGAATTACATCTTGCTGATTGGCCATCCTAAGCTTGATAGGGGATAGATCAACTTCGGTTTTCCCATCAGTGCCCAGGTTTTCTTCGTCATGACAATGACCTCTGACCCTAAGTTGAGGACTACATAATCTATATATTATTCACCTATTTGAGCATTCAAATGTAATTCCTTATTGGTCCTTCTCTTTTTACCGATTTGATGTACTTCCCTATTCAGTAAGGGGTCTATCTTTCCTATCTCATATTGTATGATTAAATTTTGTAGTTCTTGGACATCGTTCTCATCCTGAATCAACTTAACACAAGTATATAGAAATTCCATGAGCTTGCTTACCTCTTTTCCTTCTCTTGGCGAAGCATACTGATCAAATGCCTAAGACATTCCATACTCTCTTACTTCTGGTCTTGTATTTGATGAAGGACCTTGGTCTCCTTTGAAATCTTTTCTGGATTCCTCAAATATTTGTCTTTCTTTCTTTGCATCAAAGGTTTGGGTCTTCTCTGTAGCTTTCCTAATTCCCAAATCTTGTGTAGTCTTCCCTTGGGTCATTCTTCCATCTCCTGTAACAACGCCTCCTATATTTATAACAATGAGTCTAGGGTCTTCTCCGCGAGGTTCATCTTTGATCAACTGTATCTGCGGGTTCTACTGAGGTCTTCGTTTCTCTTGAATTTTAGCCATAAGTGCTGGATATTCTTTAATAACATGCTCGAAGGAGTTGCAGTAGCTGCAAGTAGTGCAAGGGTTCTGAAAGTCTCTTGCCAAGTGTCCTGGCTGTGCACAATTATAATAGATGATCTATCCTCGGCCTCGACCCATACCTCCTCCTCATCGTCTTACTCTTATTCCACCGTGAGGATTGAAGTTTCCTCTCCCAAGGGAGTTGTACTGCGCAGAGTTTCCTTCTTTTTGTACTTCGCCTTGAATCTTGTATATGTCTCTTGACCTTTCATGCATGAGATTGTAAGCCCTACAATCCCTATCATCATGTCCCATGGACTTACAGAATGTGCAATACAAATTTGTGGGTGTCTGAACATATTTTTTCATGAAATAACACTCACTAGGGAAATGCCTATTTCTTTATACCTCGCACCAGGGTAAGGTGACTTGCTTCAAAGGGCTCGAAGCTCTAGAGGCCAAGTATTCATGGAATAAAGTGAAATGATCCTTGTCATGGCCTTCTGATCTTCATATGACACACCATATGTCTTCTCTTTTATCTTTTCCCTTGTCTTTCTTCATATCTTTGACCTACAAAGACAAATTAGTCAGCTGACTCAAGATCTGACTCATACCTGAGCTGGATTCTCCCATAGGGGTTGATTCTAACTTCATGGTGATCTCCAACGCCTCAGGCTATGAAGCAATCTTCTGCTGCATCAGAGGAATTCTTATGTGTGGTAAGATGGAAACAATGAACCATTCCTTGTTCTTCTCATCTGGAATATAAAAATTCAATCGACCTGTTAGGGTCTTGAATCTCTTATCGAACTCCCAAACTGGCTCGACTACCTTTTGCTTGATCTCCTTTAGTTCTGTAATACATTGGGACTCTGACTTAGGTTTCTCAATTTATGCAATTAGCGCATTCTTGATTTCATTTAGTGGCTTAGGTTGCGTAAGTCCTTGGACAAGCTTCATATACCAGCTTAATGCGTGATCACTTAGGGTAGTACTAAACTAGGTTCTTTCCACTGCTTCATCGATGACATTCTTAATATTCCATATGACTTCACATAGGAACCATTGTTGGTCATGATATTTAGATCCATCTCCCCTAAAGATAGGGAGTCTCATCTCATATTCCATAGATCTTCCTAGGGTCCCTGACTGAGTATGTGGTGGACTACTAGTGACGGTGCTATGGATTCTCTGACTGCTTAATACTACTGAATCAATAGGAGGGGTAACAGAACTTACTCCAACAATCTGTGTAGTTCTTGAAGTTTCTGGCTCATCTCGACGAAGTTCTTCAACTTCCTCTTCCTCTGCCCTAGCAGGTTCTGAATGCTCTTCGTTAGTTAGATTTTCTTCTTCTTCACTGTAGAAACCCTCTTCTCCATAGTTCTTCTTGAATAGGTTCGCAAGATGAACTTATCTGAACAATTTCCCACTGTGCGTATGTCCAGCCTCTGTGTCGTTGTCGCTATTGGAATTTTTGAACATTTTCCTTTTCAGATTTGACCAATCTACTGTATCTTCAAGATGTTTTTCTCATGCAACAACATCTTGATTCTCAACTTCAGAAAGTGTAAAAATTTTCCTCTGGGTTCCTTGAAAAAATATCTCTCGGCTTGGCTATATGATTCTATTCTGTCAACAACAAACTCTGTGATGTAGCCTCCAATGGTGCTATCAAACTAGTGATGCACTGCTCTTGACACGACGTTGTCAAATCTCTTGACCTTA
The DNA here is from genome assembly GCA_009831015.1 of Picea engelmannii. Lineage (NCBI taxonomy): Eukaryota > Viridiplantae > Streptophyta > Pinopsida > Pinales > Pinaceae > Picea > Picea engelmannii. The sequence continues at coordinate 909,297 of ML777332.1, read as the reverse complement.
TTGATCATCGTCGACGTCCAAACTATAGGAGGTCTAGATCTGACCTCAAACTGGGTATCTGTCAACCTGGCTAACCACTCGTATAGTTCCTGATGGATTCCTCCAAAGAATATCTTGTGTATATCAGTAAAAATATGTCTCTCCAACCAATCCTCTATACTGAAATTAGGGTTCTTGTTCTGGGATTCAACGAAGTCCTTTTGTGGATCCTCTATCCACTTTTAAATCTCTGCATTTGATGGGAACCACCTTGAAATTCCCTCAAGAAGATTCCTATCTCGACAACAGAACCATTTTTTGGCACAGGGGCAGAACCAAGGTTCAACTCCAAGAGCATACCAACAATCCCTAACTACTGGCCCTCTTGACTACACCTGCAAAGAAAATGAAGTCTCACCCGAAGCAGCTATGGGGGGGTTGTAGGACAAAAGTGTCTACAACCAAGGGGAATATCAAGTGGATATAATACTAGAAAAATACATCATGCATATATCACTTATCAGCTTAGATCTACTCCATACACCTATCAGGTCTATCACAACAATGCAAGAACAAAATATCAAGGCAAAATAACACAACATCAATCACACACACAAGACAGATATACATGGTTCACCCTCTCTCTAGGGATACGTCCACATAACTGTTCTTTATAATATATTAATATGAAAGCATACAATTATAATCTGTGCTCTTAACCAACAGATCTCTCTCTTCTCTCTATCTCTCCCCATTCCCATGCACCCAACTGCAAGGTTGATCTTTGCACCCAACTGAAGATCTTACAATACCATAAGGCTCTCACACTTAGCACTTCTCTCTCACACAACAATAATCTCTCACAATAAAACAACAACTAGATTGAGTAACTCGAACCTGAACCAACCCTCTTCCCTCATATAGGTTCTTATTTATACATTACAATCACTCACCGACATCCTTAGGTCGAAACTTAGGTTTCCAAAACCCTAGATACCAAAACCCTAGGTGTCTAAACCCTAGGTCAAATTGACCTGCATTTTCAGGGCCTCGCCAGCTTGTCTTTCCTTCCTTCTCGTGCGGTGCTCTAAAGCATCTAACGGTGGATTTTTCCACTTGTTGAGTTGTCCATGGTCCTCCTTCCTTGCTGATCTGTCATCCTTGATCTCCTCATCCACCGACTTTCTTTCTCAGGCTTCACTCCATCTTTTCTGCTCTTTTGCTCACTTCAACCTAGCAACAATCACTGTGTCTTCCGCGCAGTTCACATTCCACCTTTTATTCCTTGATCTTCGCTTCCTTTCATAACCAAGGGCCAACAACCTTGCAATTGTGTTGTTGATAAAGTGACTGCCTTGATCACTGGTTAAACTTCTAGGACATCCAAATCGAGTGATAAGGTTCTCAAAGATAAATCTAGTAGTTGTATCTGTCGAGCAATCTTAAACTCCTTCTGCTTCAACCCATCTTGTGAGGTAATAACTTGCGGTAATGATGTATCTGGACTTTGAGTGTTTATACGAGGGATTGATTGGTCCAACGAAATCAACAACCCACTTCTCAAATGCCTGAAGTGCTCTGACTGGCTGAAGGGGTAATTCATATCGGCATGATGCCTTTCCTATTCTTTGGAAGGTGTCACAAGATCTAGCATATTCCTTAGCATATTTAAATAATGTATCACACCATAATCTAGCTTGAAATACCTTATGTGCAGTGGATTTACCTCCAACATGTCCTCCCACAACTCCACTGTGGAATTCCCATAGGATATCCTGCCTTTCATGGTTCAAGACACATCTCCTCAGGATGTTGTCGAGTCCCAATTTGTAAAGTTGTCCGACAATCAATTGATAGTCTGTTGCGTGAACCACCATATGTCACTTCTGGGTTGTAGAGTAATTTTTTGGGTATGTCCCTATACTGAGGAAGAAAACAATGTCTTCAAGATACTTTGGGATGGCCTCAATCTAGAATAGGTCTGCATCCGAGAGCTGATCATCCACTGCTCCACCACTTTCCCTTGACTCCAACCTGGAAAGGTGATCTGGACCTACATTGCATCTTCCTGGTTTGATAATTACTTCAAACAAAAAATCTTGAAACAACAATAGCCACCTACAAATTCTTCCTTCTAGTACTGGTTTATTGACTATGTACTTTAATGCAGAATGGTCAGTAAAAAACTTGAAATGCGAGCCTAATAAGTAGTGTCTAAATTTTTTTAATGCATAAATCATAGATAAACCTTCCCTTTCAGTGGTTGTGTAGTTGTGCTCAACTTGTGATAGTTTTCTACTAGAAAAGTAGATAGGGTGGTCCATATTCCCTTCTCCTGTTTGTGCTAGAATGGCTCCCAGGGAAATTCCTGATGCATCCACATGTACAAGGAATTCAATTTCCCAATTGGGAAATATCAATATAAGTATAGTACTTAGTTTCTCTTTGAGAATATCGAATGCCTTGTCACAATTTGGTGTCCATTGGAACAATTCATACTTCAACAATTTCTCAAGGGGTACGGTGATAGTTTCATATCTTCTGATGAACCTGTGGTAATATCCTGTATGTCCTAGTCTGGAGCACAACAATTTGGAACTTGTAGGTGGTGGCATGTTCAGAACGACCACAACTTTAGGTGGGTCTACCAGGACTCCTTCTCTGCATACAATATGGCCTAACGGATTGCCATGAGGTACACAAAAAATACACTTCCTTAGATTAAGAGATATCTGCATTTCACGACATCGATCAAACATCAACCGGAGTAGATCGAAATGATATTTTAATAGGATGTACACCGTCCAATCATCCATATATACTTCTACAAACTTGTGGATTAACTCTTGAAACGATGTTATCACAATCTGAGAAAAAAATTTAGGGGAATTATTCAAACCAAAGGTCGTTACGTTATATGTGAATGATCCCCATTCAATTATGAATGTAGTCTTCTTATTGTCTTCCTCTATGATTCTGACTTGATGATATCCTCAGAATCCGTCTGTAAATGAATAAGATTCATTTCCCGCAACTTGATCTAATACCTCATCCTTGAAAGGTGTTGGAAATGGATCATGCACACATGCAGAATTCAGACTCCTGTAGTCCAAGTAGACCTAAATGTCTTATGTACCTTTCTTACTCTAGATAAATATGGGGCTAATCCATTTCACCTCTTTGATTTGGAAAATAAGTCTTGCCGCAAGAATTTTTTCCACTTCTTTATTAACCTTCTCTTTTATTCTAGGGTTGAGGCGGTATAGTCTATGATTCACAGGTCTTGAGCTAGGTTTCAACTTGATTTTCATTTCTCCTCATACCCCCTCAACAAACTATGTACTTCATTCATAGTTTGCTCATCCCAGTAATCTCCCACAAAAGCTATCTTAGGATTCTCTACACTCCCTATATTAACTTTGTACAACTTCAGTGGGTGATTATAGGAGCTATAGGTGAGGCTAGTTATAGTATCCTGAATCTCTCTATTGCCTTATGTTTATTGAATGTCTAAGTTTCTAAGCTCTTCTAAGTCATCAGTTTTTTCTAAATCTCTCTCAATTTTAAAACAAGGTACAATTATGTTATTAATTTCAAGACTCAGACTAGACTGAAACAAAGGGACATAGTCAACACATATCACTGGACTTGATCTCTTTTGACAAATGTCAGTAAAAAAAATTGACCTGATTCTTTGAAGGATTGTATTAAGCTCAGGGTACTTACTTGTAAAGGAGAAATCCTTGCAAAATTCGTCTTGTAAGGTCTACCAATAGCTTGTTTGTATTTTGGTCTCCTCATGTGTATACCAAGCCTTTGTAATTGGCCCCAAAGAATGGAAAAATACACAAACCCATAGGTGAGAGGATACTTCCGCAACTCTCCACTGCCTTAAGAAATGTTCAATATGAACTCTAGGGTCAGACCGTCCTTCGAATAGTTATTCACCCTGAAAATCTATATTCATTTCTTCTTTCAGCTGATCCCTCCTTTGGAATCAACATTGGATGGATTTTTTTGCATCCTCCCACTCTAGAATCAAGGCTTTATGAGTGGCCCATCGTCTAGCGGGGGTATCTTGCAAGGCCAAGACAAGAAAATAGATCCTTTGATCCGTCACTATCTTCTCTTCCATGTTGGAAAGAAAAATGTGTACCTCTGAGGTATCATCATATGTAAGGGGTTCTTTGACATCGATTCCAATCCATATCGTTTCTCTGATAGTTGCGCATCGTCTTGAGAATCACTCATATGAACCTTGATGACAACTATCAAATGCTACTTCTGAATCCTCGTCAGCAAACTATATGATTCTCCAACTTACTGATCCATCTACAGTGGGATTTATGTAATCTGGTCTCATTCCCACTGTGATGGTGTACAATTGGTCAAGAGCCTCTGAATCCATATTATGGTCCACTGGTTCAATATATCTAGGTTCTAGACATGGATCCAAGGGCTGACCTACTTTTATCCCATCTTCTTCAAACATAATTGTGTCCCTCTTTAGATCAATGATAACATAATTTTCATATGCCCAATCAATCCCAAGTAGAGTAGGGTATGGATCCTTATCTCCCATGATTTCAATTACCTCAAAATCAGTTGTGGTCTTAACTCTTGCAACATCTATTTCCACATTTTCTAGCCTTCCTACTGGGAAAATGTAGTACAGGTTTTCCATTCTCAACTAGATGGGGGAATATACTAACTGAGGTTTTCCAAAATCTTCCCAGGTATTTTTGGGTAGGATGTTGACATCTGACCCCAAATCTAACACAACGTCTTTGATTTCAAAATCATCTAGTTGGGCTTCTAACCTGAAATATTTTCTCGTTCACACCTTTCTTCTTTGTATTCATTGGGTATTCTTCTTAGGAAGTTTGGATCTTACTATGGATTTTGTGGTTCCCTCATTTCCCAGTATTAAGTACAAGGTGTTGCACAAATTCTCAGTAATTTGGTCATCCCCTAGGATATCAAAGAATAATTGAAACCAAAGATTGATTACACTTTGAGACTGCTCAGGGTGTCTTTGTGGAATTGCAGAATTCCTAGGTGTTGGTGGTGAGGTAGGGGCTTGCACAAGGTTAGGTTGAGAGGTGAATCTAGGAAAATTATCCATTATTTCCGGAGTGGGGATACTCTTAAATATATCTATTCCATTTTTGAAAAATAACTTTTGTTTCACAGTATCATACCTCTCATCTTTGGGAGTAGCTTTCTAAATCTTGGGTTGACTGTCTGCATCTGCCCCGATATTTTCTCCTCCACGAGTGATGATGTTAATATTCGGTAGTTTTCCCTCAATTCCCATATTTAATTATGAGCTTATGATATTATCTCCTCGCTGACAAACCCGATCTTCCCACTTCGCGATCAGTTCTGGGCAATCTTCAGTTGTGTGCCCATTATTCCTACAATGAGAGAACTATGGTCGTCTTGGGTGAGGGAAGTCTATGGCCAAATGATATTATTCATTGCAGTTGTAGCATCAACTCATCCCCCTGCTTCCATTTATCTCTCCTCTGAATCCACCTCCAACCCCACCTCCCTGGCCTCTTCTAGGTCATTGGGGGGTTTCATTTACTCTGAATGTTGTCCGGTCTAAACTGTTAGCAAGTGTGTCCAATTATCTACATTTATTTGTGGCATGGGTCATGGATGCAAAAAACTCAAAGTGTATTGTATTGGGTGTAGTTTTGAACTTATGCATAATAGGACACTACCTCAAAACATGTCCATGTGTCCGAAAAATCTCACAATACTCCACTGTCTAAGAGGTTTGAGTGATTGGGAAGGTATTGTATAGACCTGATGTATGGAATGGTGGAGTCACAGATACTTACACAACTCCTCCCATTGGTATTGAATAAGGTCCCATCGGATTATGAGGAGGTCCCATTCTCCTCATGCCTGGACATTCATTTTCCAGATGCCCTTCTGTGTAGAATCCTGTGCACCTAACCTGAGGTCGTCCTAGTCTTCGTGTGGTTAATTATTGAATCTTTTTTGTTGGCACCGATATTTATCCCTAGAGTTGCAAAAAAAATTCATCTACTGGAGGCATGGTCATCCTCAAATTCCCTGGATAACATGCCATGGCTTCGATTTTCATCGATTGTTCCAAGGCATCTGTTAATGTGGCTATCCATTGTTGCGTCAAAGGAATTTTTGTCAGAGGTAGTAATCCTTGGATCTACCATTGCCTCTGGTGATATTCTTGAATTGGATGTTCTAGCCTCCCAACAACATCTTTAAACTTTTGGTTGTACTCCCAGGTAGATTCTCCTTCCCTTTGTTGAATCTCTCGCAATTCAGAGAGAGCTTGTTGCTCTTACTAAGGTAGTTTGAATTCAACGATGAAATTCAAACGATATTGGCCAAGGGTGAATGCTTGTCCTTGTAGACCCGGTTCGATATCCTTCATGTACCATTTGAGATCATGACCCCTCAAGGTAGTCTGAAACTCTACTAACTTATTTGCATCGAGAGTCCCTCTGAACCTCCAGATGGCTTCACATAAGAACTAATGTTTCTCTACATTTTCGTCCCCTTTACCCCATAATTCTAGTGATCCAGGTGGATATCAGTGGCCACCCACCTTTTCCAACTGGCTCCAAACAGTTTTATGGCAATTTTGGTAATTTACTATTTTTAGCAGTTTTCACTTCCGGACCCGTTTTGAGGCCCTAAACAATGTTTTTTGGGAAAACAGGTTTTAACTATGGTAGTTCCTTCTATATTTTTCCTAAAATGAATCTCCTCAATGATACCTTTCCAACCGGCTATCATACACCTAAAACGAATATTGTATGCAAAAATTATGACCCCGGGAAGTTGATGTACTAACTTACCCAAATGTGGCCCACATGAATTTTGGCGCTTCATGTCCCAGGGTTAGGTTTTTGGATGTCTAGGGTTTTTGGAATTCCTGCTTATTTTAAAAAGGCCTTTAGAGCCTCATTGTAATCATCTTCTTACAGAAGAGCGCAACTATCACACCTCTTCTCAAAGATAAGCCGCCACCATTCCAACAAGCTTGTTTCCGCTGCATTTTACAGTTTGAGTTTATTTCGTTATTGAATAGAAAACCAGTTTTACTGTATCTCTTTTATTTTGTGTTAAGCACTTGTTAATAATCTGTAGTCATTTTTTTTTTCTCATAAAATCTAGATTAGTGGTATCATAGTGGTATGCACCTTGTCGTCTTAATGCATGTCCCCAATGAGGTCGGAGTACAAAGAGTTGGGTCTCGAGCTTGTTTCTCTTGAGGAAAAAAGATCTCACACACCCAAGAGACCTCTCATGGGAGGAGAAAATAAATATGATGGGACAAGAGATCCTTTCAAATTGTTGATTGAGGAAGCCCTCATTCAACAGAGGAATGAGATGATGGATAGTTTCACACAAATCCTTCGGCAACTACCAACAGGCGATGCATCTTCTTCGAGCGGAGGCGTCGCCCCATTCAAGGTACAAATAAACTTCGATATTCCTATATTTGAAGTTCAAATAGACACAGATGTTGTAGACAAGTGGTTTAATCTACTAGAAGGGTATTTTTTTGTCCATAACTTTTCGAATAGAGAAAATATTACTTTTGCGATCCTCAAAGCCGTTCCCCATGTGAAAGACTGGTGGGAAAATTTTTGTGAGCAAAAGGAAACAGAGGAACCCTCATTATTTAAAGTCATGAACACCTAGGAATTCTTTAGGGATGATATTAAGGAACAACACTACCCTGTCGAAAGTTATGACGACTTGTATACCAAATGGACCACACTACGGCAAGAAAGAGACCAAGAAGTACCAGATTTCACAAATATCTTCCATACCTTGCACACCAAGAAGGGTATCAAAGATTCAGAGTGACATCTGGTGCTCAAGTATCACGGTGCTCTACATAGATACATCCAAACTGAAATGGAATTTATGGACATCTCATCCTTGGGTGCGACCTACTGATACGCTGTCAAAATTGAGCAGAAGATCAAACAAAAGACACGGCAATTTGGGCCTGGGAACCCCTCATAACAAAATCCAGGAAAGGGCGGCCCCAACCCATAGAACAAAGGAAAGATAAAATATGGACAGTATTAGGACACCCAGTCCAAGCCGCAAGAAAAGAAGGAAATCATAAAGACAAAGAAAGATATCGGGAAGTGGTGTGACTTCCATAAGAGCCCTTGGCATAACACCATTGACTGTCGCTCAAAGCAGTCGTTGGTGGCCGAAGTGAAAGCCTTTGAATCATATGCAGATTATGAACCTAAGAAAAAACCATAAAGGGGAAGACAGATCATTGACACGGAACCTAGTGCCACTATTTCTACCACCAAGCTCCAGCCTGGTGAACCAGACAAGCCAGAAGAAGGAGAGTGCCTCTTCCATTCACAAATGTGGGTAAAAGGCACCACACTGCACTTCATCATTGATAGCGGTAGCCAGAAGAACCTCATCTCAACAGAGGTCATCAAGCAGCTGGCCCTGCCGACAACGCCGCACCCACAACCCTACACCATTGGATGGCTCCGCCAAGGAAGCGATCTTTGCGTTAGCCAACGGTGTCGACTGTCGTACGACATCAAGCCCTTCAAAGACGAGGTATTGTGTGATGTTTCTCCTCTCTAATTTTGTGATTTTATTTTGGGCCAACCTTATTTATGGAAACGTCATGATGTATATGAGTCTAGGCCTCATATTGTTATTATTACTTTGAATAGGAAATGTACATGATACCCGAGGTAGTCCCAACTAGTGATATTTCCTTGGTATTTGCTAAGAAATGAAGGAAGGTCATCTCTCATATGGGGAAGTTTGTTTTCTTCTTGATTCGCTCTCAGAATAACTGAAAGATCACAACCACATCTAGGGTCTTTGTGGCTGACCTCTCCACACAACAGAAGCAAGTAGATAAGGTTGTGGAAGAATACTCAAATATCTTCTCCTCACCTACCGAGGTACCTCTACACTTCTAGGTCAAGCACCCCATTTATATAACCTCCAACGCACTGCTACCCAATGGGCTATTCTATCGTCGCTCTCTATTAGAGAATGAGGAGATCAAGAGGCAGATCAAAAAACTGCTCCAAAAGGGGCACATCTGTCCCAGTTCATCACCTTGTGGGAGCCCAATCATGTTGGTACAGAAGAAAAATGGAACCTGGCGACTCTACATTGATTATTGGGCTTTGAATAAAATCACAGTAAAAAATTGGTACTCAATTCCAAGAATCAACGACATCCTTGATCAACTCATGGGGGGGAAATACTTCAGTAATATTGATCTGAAGTCTGGATACCACCAGGTCTCGATAGAATAGATAGATGTATGGCAAACCACCTTCAAGTCAAAGGAAGGCCTTTTTGAATGGTTGGTCATGCCCTTTGGTTTGACAAATTCTCCAGCCACTTTCATGAGGATGATGGATGATATCTTGCAACCATTCACCAATACTTTTGTAGTGGTGTATCTGGATGACATTCTCATTTACAACAAGACTTAGGCCCAACACTTTCAACATATTCAACAGGTTCTGCACACCCTGTGGCAACACAAGCTATACGCCAACTTGTAAAAATGCTCCTTCAACATGGACAAGGTCCATTACCTGGGCTACATCATTGATCATCATGGTGTACTTGTGGATCCAACCAAGATCCAAGTCATCCATGACTGGCCATCCCCAACCACACTCACTGAGCTTCAGAGCTTCTTGGGCCTTGCTAATTTCTACCATAGGTTCATGTTGGGATTCTCCCATATTGCATGGGCCTTCAGCCAAATAACCATGGGTGGCGGTAAGGAAAAATTTGCGTGGGGCCGGTCCCAACAAAAAGTGTTTGATGATTTGAAGCAGTGCTTGTGCTCAACCCCAGTACTTTCACTACCAGACCTGAAAAATCCATTTGAGATAAAGACATATGCTTTAGACTATGCTGTGGGCGTCGTTCTCACTCAGCATGGCCACCCCCTGGCCTATCATAGTGAGACACTATGAGATGTTGTTCATAAGTACCCTACTTACGACAAATAAATTTACTCCATTGTGAAAGTCTGTTGCCAGTGGAGACATTACATTATTGGGAAGGAGACAGTCATCCACATTGATCATAAGCCACTGCAATTCATGTAGACATAAGGAAAATTGCAGAATGACTGCCATGAAAAATTGGTCCACATACTTGTAACAATTCCACCTCAACATCAAGTATAAAATAGAAAGCACCAATCGCGTCGCTGATTTCCTCAGCAGACTACCAGTCACGACACTCACCACGATGCTAGACTCTTGTGGCCATGAGACCTCTGGATGGCCCCAACTCTATGAGACAGACTTGGACTTCGCCACCGCCTACCAAATTGTGGGTGCAAACACAATTATCGATAATTTCCATATTCAATATGGGTTGTTGTGTCGTCTGGGCCATATCTATGTTCCATCAAGCAAGCGAGTGAAGTTGATCTGGGAATCCCACTATAGTCAGGTGGCATGACACTTCAGCATAAAAAATACAGTGGCAATACTACAAAAATATTTCTATTGGCCGAAACTTTGACAGGAGGTCAACAAGTATATCAGGTCCTACATTGCCTGCACAATTTCCAAACCAACCACTAAGAAATAGGGCCTATACACCCCTCTTCCTACTCCTGACAGGCCATGGGAATCCATCTCAATGGACTACATGTCAGGCCTCTCATTGACCAAGTAGGGAAACGACTGTGTTTTTGTGGTGGTTGATCACTTTTCTAAGATGGCGATTTTGGTTTCCTGCAAGAAGAGCATCATAGCAAACGCCACTGCCAAGATCTTCTTTGAACGAGTCTGGGTACATTTTTGAATCCCACAAACCATTTTCTCAGATCGGGACAGTCTATTTCTTAGCACATTCTGGTCAAGCCTCTGGTCACTGCTGGACACCAAGCTCACCAAATCCATGGCCTTCCACCCCCAGACAGATGGCCAAACCGAGGTTGTAAATCGAATGATTGTGCATATTCTTCACATGTATAATTCAAAGCACCCTCACACATGGGATTATATCCTTCCCTATGTCCAACATAACTACAATCGATCCCTGCATATCTCAACCGGCCACAACCCCTCTCAAGTGGGGTTGGGATTCCAACCGTTGGGTCCCATAGAGGTTTCACTTCCCCTTGCAGTCACCTCGACCAAATCATCTTCTACTCCAACTGAAGCTGATAAATCCACCCGGTTCATTGAGTGGATCCAACACATCCACTAATAGGTTCAAGATATCCTATAGAATTCCAATGACAAGTACAAACAACACCATGATCAACATCGGGTGCCACATAAGTTTCAGGTGGGCGACAAAGTTTGGTTGAACTTGCAGAAAGAACGCCTTACAAGACCCCATCATAAGTTTTGGCCACTCTATTATGGTTTGTACACCATAACCAAGGATGTGGGGGATAATGATTTTGAGCTCAACATTCCTCCTTTCCTTGGCCTGCACCCAGTGTTCAATGTGGATCTCCTTCGCCCTTATTTCCCACCATTATTGGACACCTCAGAAGTAGCATAACTGTTGACACCAACATAGCTCAACCCCAACTGCATACAACAATCATACAATGATCATATTGTGGACACACATATCAAGGGCACTCAACAACAAAGGATCCAACTTTATCAAGTCGTCAAAGTAGGGCAGCTCCTGCACCAAGGCAAGTGGCTCACCCGGGGCCAAATTCAGTAGAAATTTCCTCATCTGATGGGGGACCTCAATGAAATGGATACCATTGCTTCCTAAGGATGGATAGTTAATCTAGGTGGATATTGGTGTCCACCCACCTTTTCCAACTGGCTCAAAACAGTTTTATGGAAATTTTGGTAATTTACTATTTTTAGCAGTTTTCACTTATGGAGCCGTTTTGAGGCCCTAAACGTTGTCTTTTGGGAAAAAAAGGTTTGCAATTTTTTATTTCCTTTTATATTATTCCTAAAATTAATCTCCTCAATTATACCTTTCCAATGGGCTATCATACACCTAAAACGAAGATCGTATGCAAAAGTTACGACCCCGGGAAGTTGATGTACTAACTTACCCAAATAGGGCCCACATGACTTTTGGCACTTCATCTCCTAGGGTTAGGTTTTTGGATGTATATGGTTTTTCACATTCCTTCTTATGGTAAAAAGTCATTTAGAGCCTCATTTTAATCATCTTCTCGCGGATGAGCGAATCCTTCACATCTCTTCTCAAAGATAAGTCGCCACCATTCCAACAAGCTTGTTTCTGCTACATTTTACAGTTTCAACTTATTTCATTATCGAATAGAAAACCAGTTTTACTGTATCTCTGTTATTTTGTTTTAAGAACTTGTTAATAATTTGAAGCATTCTCCTCATAGTTTCCCTTTTAAAGCACAGGTCCCGACAACATAACCATTTTGTTGGTGCAAAAGTGTTCAGACCAGGGTCCTTAGGTTACCAAAAAAAGGTTACCGAAGTAGTCTAGAGTGTTGGCATTTTCATCTTCCTGGAAGGGAAGAAGTCTCACCAAAAGCGCAAACAAGACACGAAAGAGAGGGAAGGGTAAGGAGAATACTTAGACAAACCTTGGAGATATCAAGATTAATCTTAGTCTCACGCAAGATAGGTTAAACCTGTAGTAGTTATGAGCAATTCCTAACTGGGAATATAGAAACAGAGTTGTGTTTCCATTCATAAAAAAACATTTAAGTATACGAGACATAAAGATAATGTAAAACAAAATTCCATTCATGCATTAAGACTCAATACACATGATACATATATTTAAAATTTAGGCCTCCAATTATATTAACATATCAGGTTCTTCTCCAGATATGGGACAGTGTTACAGTCTCTTACTCTTTTACATCCAGACTGATACAAAACTCCAATACATTGATAGTATGGTTCTTTCCCAGATCTCCTAAACTTAGCTATGCTAATAGTATATACTATTACAACAGTGACTCACATCATAAAAAAAATAACAATGACTATGATGATGATATTAACCCTTTTTCAATACTATCAGTCTCATATATATAATCTGATCAATTTAGGTTTGTTGGTTGAGAACCCAGAAGTTCTCTCTTCTTCTTGATATTGTTGCAACTTCTTTCCTCAAAATTGATGTTTCGTTGTCCTTCTAACCACTTTATGTTTCTCTCCTTAAATTGTTGTCTAACTCCTCAGCAACTTGCACAACTTCTGTTCTCTAAAATTAAGTTGCAATGTGTTGCGTGCAACTTCTATTCAACAAAAATGAACGGCCCAAAACTACACATCACCCTAAGGGACAAATAAGCTACCATGCTGGCGATACATGTGGCACTCATGTTGTGTTATGACCAACCTCTCAATAAGCCAAGGTACCATTACATGTGGCATAAACATCATTTGACATGTAGACTTGACGTGGCATACACATCGCCACTGATGCACTCGACTTGTCTAATCAGGTGCAGACACATGTCCTACCTGTGGCACGCTAACTACTAGGCTAGAAACTTCGTCACCAAGACATCACTCCTATTTGTTAATATTCACTAAGGGAAAAGGGTAGGGCCCATGACAAATTGATGACTGGGATTCATTCTCGCATCCTTATCAATCAATGACCTAGATCACCTTTAAGTATTTCCCCATCAGAATGCATCCACTCTAGATCTCTAGGAATTAATTTGACTGTCATTCCCCTATGATATCTCCACAAAGAATCCAACAATCCATATTATCCCTCAAAACTCTCCCCCATCATATTACCTAAACTAAGGGTACTCCAACCATCTAACTCTGATGATGCTCACCGACAGGGGTTCCAATGGTCTCAATTATCTCTTAGAGTCACTCTCTGATAGATCAACAATCCTTATAGATCACTCTTTGATAGATCAAATTACTTCTTCCTCTCAGACCTATCATGTGTCTCTTATATAAAATTCCTAGCTATATTTTCCTAGACATCACATTGCATCAAACTTTCTAGTGCATACACATGAAGAATGAATATAAAATTTCATCCATAAGAGGTATCCCTTGAAAAATTCCTTAATCATTCAAGGTAAAAGGTAGGATTCTCCTACTCAGATATGCTCTACACATACAATTCCATACAGATACATTATCATACCGGTATAAAAAATTTCAAAAGGATGATACAAAAGCCATAAAACAAGTATAAACTTACCATACCATCATAAGCATGAGTCCTTTCCTTTCAATTAAGTTACACAAGGTGGAAGATAATTATTTGTTACAGATTATAGCCAACCAACTAATTGTGGGTGTATTTTTTTCCACCCTATCATAGGCTCTGCATGCTTGGTTGCTTCGACAACAGGCCACCCTCATGCCAGGCCATGATAACACCATGGAACCTCTCTCTCTTGTTCTCAACAATTTGTTAGGGGCACTCTCGCTCACACTACTCTTGGTAGATATTCCCCACACCCACCTAGATCAGGCCTCAACGAGGTTTTTTAGACACTTTCCCAGTATCAAGCTCACATCCTTCTCTACTATGGTTGGGTTCTTGATTCTCTAATGAGTCCCTCCAACTCACTCTTTGACTCTCCTCTCTTTTCTCTGAAATCATGTGCTTCTCTTTCATGCATGGAATGGAAAGGTTCTCAACCCTTCCTTCTATTTTCCTCTGTCATAAGGAAACTAGTGGGTCAATCAAGGGAACCTGTGGTGATATTTCCTACTTTCCTCTAGTTTACAACTTCTTTTCCCTTATGGAATCCCTCCATACTTCCATTCATTGGGGTGGTTGGTTGTTCAACTACCAATCCCCCCCCATTAATTGATTTTCCTTGAAATCAGGGCTAAGGGAAATAATTTGAATAGGGATTGAGGTCCTTTAGTTTAATAGGGAATCCTCTCATTCCTCTAGTGATATCATGGACAATACTTTAAGGCTTCACCCCAAAGTCAATTTTTATCATTTACAATTAAACAATAATACTTTTACAATATTTACATGCCATTCTATGACAATCATCAATCATGATTACTTACATATACTCAATATTTAGAGAGGGGGGTGTTACAATCCCCTCCCCCTTTAAAGGAAGTTCTTTACTTCTTAGCAACACCTACCATGCTTTCTTCTTTCAATTTCTTTAGCAATGTCTTCCTTTTCTTGGTCTGGCCCTTTCCAAAAATCTTAGACTTTGTCACATGCCTACAATAGTTTAAAAAAAAATCCTATTAACCACAATTTCATGCAAAAACACTTTATCGTTGATCATAAATCAAGGGGATATATTCCTATCAACACAATACTTATCTGTTCAATTTCATGGATCCACATTCAATTGGATGTCTTACTAACTTGTTCCATTGTTTCCTAGACATACCCATTGTGTGCACAATCCCAACCAATAGTTTACAATAATTATTGAAGTCCCCTCTTCCTGTGGTCACTCACCCTCTAGACCTAGGATCAAGCATCCCCTTCTCTACTATACATTCCCTCAGGTGATCTGTCTTTCCTTGCCGAGGCTTTCTTACACAAGAAGATTTTTTGAAACTTCACTGAGTCTTACAGCTGAGGAATATCTCTAACTTGCTCTGCTGAGGCATCCCTCCAGCCTGGGTTACCACAACACAATATATTCTATGGCGATCATGACTTATCACAGGTTTCTCATGTCACAAGTGCATCCTTTTTCCATTCTTTCTAGTTTTACAACCAATCATCTGCCCCTCCAGGACAAATATTTAAACTCACATGTATACAATAATTCATGAGTTATTATGATCAATTTCTCATTAAATTTTTCTTTCAAATATGTTAACCACAAATTTCTAATTTCACATTTTCATTTTTCATATTTGTTCCACATAGGAACTAGATTTCACTTGTATGAGATTCCCTTCTCAAAATAGTTTGGCTCTTTCATAACCAACAAGAATTGGTCCCCGTTATGGACTTATTTTTCTGTCATAGCCAATACCTTCTTCCTACAATTCAATCTTCACACAACCAAACAAACTGTTAGTTTTTTATGCACATCTATACATTCATTGCACACTTGTAGTGATTAATTTTAGAAATTTGCATACTAACCATTAAATCATTTTGATCTATTCAATGATATAGAGAAAAATAAAATATCATTCCTTACACATGCGGCATTTCATCATACAAAACTTTTCCAAATGAAATTCAACATTAAATGAATTTAATCAATGTGCCAATGCCCATGGTCACATTCACACTCAATGCACCCTTGCATTGATTTCATATTATTACTTTTTCATTTTAGGGACTATTTCCATGGTGTGTTGGGTCTCATCCAACCTTTTACTACATGGATTCTCTATCATGATTTTCCTTGCAAGGATTTTAATCATCATTGATTGGTAGATATTTCCTCTCTCTATTATCCAGATTTTTCTTCCATGAATCTTACCTTGCTTGGGTATCAATGACATACAACAACCACTTATGTATATATATATATATAAACGGGGTTATGACTATGAGTTTCATCAAGATAGGATGGTGATAAATAAATGTGAATGAATGAGGTAACAAGGTGCAAGTTATGCACACACACACACACACACACACACATTCATTCACATTTATTTATCATCATCCTATCTTGATGAAACTCACAGTCATAACCCCGCTTATGTTTCCCTCTCTATATGGAAACAACTAGCAAGAGGCCACCATTTCCCTTCCGCCACAAAAGAATTCCAATTCAGAAATACATATTAGGAAATTTCAACATTACCTAAGGAAGAAATATAACCATTCCAACTTTTCTCCTCATGCCTTAAACCATTCTTGTTCAATAGATCCTTTATCAGGGAAATCCTTTCATGGATTCCCTTTTACTACTGCTTGAATATACTAAACCACACCCATATGGATACCATCCATCCTTGGGTGTCAATCTAACCCATTGGTCATCTAGAAATGTTCCAACACTTTCTTTATTAGGCCTTATATTAGTCTCTCATTAATAATTATAGTCCTATTTTCACAAGGAAATAGGCAACAATATTATCGACATTTAACTCATGTTGTTAAGTCTCCTGCTCACACAAGGTCATCCTCAACTAGCAGGTCTATAAGTAGTCCATAACTTACAACCCGCCATAGGTTATAACATATCCATTTTCATTTTACATTCATGCTTACTTATTACCACATCTGTAAGGCCTATCCAAACAGAGCCTTAAAAACATAAATTTAAATATAGAATTTGCTATCATAATTTATTTTTTGTTCTCTATTAAGCATAATAACAATTCATTGTTCAACAAAATTTTAAAATGAGCGACATGATAATGAATAACATATTCAACATAGTAAAAAAAATGAACATCATAAAAATAATGAACACAACATAATAATGATAATAAATACCTCCAACTGATGTTGTTCTCCAACTCTGTCCAAGATGAAGCTTTGCCCAAAACTGACTAACCTCCTAGCCAGCTAGGTACAACCTATTCGACTCCCTAGCCCCAGGATTCCTTACGGTTTCCTGGCCCCTGAGCCCAAAATTCCTAGCAACCGGTGCCCCCTATGAAAGTACTCAAGCAAGCTCCTCAAGCAAGCTGCCAGTAAATCCATAAATACAAATATAATCCAAATCTGTTCCCCCCTTCACCTTCTCCTTCTCCCTTAAATTAAAATATCCTGACCCCCCAAAAAGAGCTTCCCCCTCCCAAGTCCTCTTTCTTCCTTATGTCCCTTCCCTTTCATTATCCACCGACTTATCCCCCCATTAAACCTCAACCACCTTGTCCCCCCCATTAAACCTCAACCACCTTATCCCCCCTTCCATAAATGGGTCCATCTACCGATACACTAAGTCTCCAAAATGAAAATTAATAATTTATTAAACTAATATTCCTTAAACAAATATTTAATCATGATAATTAATTAATTAA
>ML777332.1:868270-891341 GCA_009831015.1 Picea engelmannii | reverse complement strand
CACTAAGTCTCCAAAATGAAAATTAATAATTTATTAAACTAATATTCCTTAAACAAATATTTAATCATGATAATTAATTAAACTAATATCCATTAAAAAAATATTTAATCATGACAATTAATTAATTAATTAGGGTTTTTACATACACCCACCCTTCAGGAAACTTTGTCTCGAAGTTAAAGTATTTTATGATACAAGGGAAATGATACATGGTTCACACATTCATATCCAATAAATGACATTATCAGTAAGTAAGCCAAGAAAACTCATGCATACTAGTGTACATGTGCAATAAATGCATGTGTATCTAGTACATACAAGTCTCGTGCATGTACTAATAACAATAACTACCACCTCTATAGTAATTTATGTATGCATCCAATCCAATCAACAAGACTATTCATTTTATAAAAGATAATAAACCAATCAAATGTTTGTGAAATCCCTTAATTACAATAATCTAGCTCAACAATGTTTATTTAGAAAATTGTAGTTTAGTTAAGTAATTATGAATATACATATATACACATTTTCTTTTCAGAAGGAAAAACCATAAATTCCACCATAAGGCAAATCTCCATACACTCTCAACTATTTCTATTCATCCTTCCTCCCTAACAACTTTTCCATCTTCCATTCCTATCCTTCCTCTACTGGAATATCTTGGAGCATCAACTATATTGACCTAACTCCAAATAGAACCCGTAAGCGGAAGTGTCACTATCTTGACCAAGCTTCCCCAGCAGACAACTGACAATCATCATCACACATCTAGGGGAGCGTGAGATAACATCGTCCTCCCATGACTCCAGGTTTCAGAGGATACACGGTTTGAAATGTGTCTACCCCTCCTAATAGGAATAGGGTCCACACCCTACAATGGAATATACAGTGGCACCATGTTGCTGGGAATTTTTTCATCGTTTATTTAGTTTTTGGGTAGTCTCACCGCCTGAAAACCTGCACTGGTCCATATATCATAACAATGCATTTGTACCAATATAGTTTCACATACAAATATTCATACCACATTATTTCTCGGTTGGTGGTCATGACATCCACTTTCGTTCCCATTATCCCTTTGCTATTTCATAGCCCAATGACCTACAGATTAGTCTATAACACAAACTCATACATATCTATGCATTATCATCATGTAATTTCATACAACCATAATCTCAATTCGATATCCATGTAACAAAAACTTTAATATCAAATTTTTTAAGTTAGAAATAGATCTCATAATATCCCCATAATTCAATTAACGTTACATGTTCATAGAATTTTCATTTACATAATAGATTTCATCATATCCACCATCATTCAAATAACGTTAAACATTCATAGATTTCTCATTCACATAATAGATTGCATCATATCCATCATCATTCAAGTGACATTTAAACATTTATAGAATTTACATTCACATAGTAGATCGCATCATATCCATCATCATTCAAATAACATTTAAACATTCATAGAATTTACATTCAGATAGTAGATCACATCATATCCATCATCATTCAAGTAACGTTTAAAAATTCATAAAGGTTCACACGTCTTAAAAGTTCAAGTGTATCATTAATAGTTTCACGGTGAATAGAAAATAAAGGTGATTAGGCCTCAGGTAATCCTAGCTATCTAAGTCAAAAAATGGTGTTACATACACCCAACCTTCAAGAAACATATTCTCGAGGTGGTAAAAAAAGTGAGGGATAATCTCGTTGTAATGTCTCAGCATCCTCCCAAGTAGCAGATCCTGGACTATACTTGTCCCACTGGACCTTAACTCGGTCTACTAGACGGTTCCTGAGCTGTCAGACTCTACGATCCAATATGCGTAATGGTTCTACCGTGAGGGTTCCCATGTCCGATACCTGCAATTCCTTCCAGTTTAGTTTATGTGATTCGTCAACAACATAATGACGCAGAACAAATACATGAAAAACATTATGAGTTTTATGCAAGTGGAGTGGCAGTACGAGACGATAGGAAACGAGTCCAATTTTCTCTTGGATTTTGAATGGTCCTATAAATTGAGGTGACAATTTTTTCCCCTTCCCGAACCGAATGGTACTCTTATTAGGCCTGATACGAATGAAAACCTAATCTCCCACTTTATAACTTCAGTCAATCCTGTGTGCATCAGCATAACTTTTTTGTCTATCTTGTGCTTCATTTAGTCTCTGCCTAGTCTGAATAACCTGTTCCTCCATCTCTTGAATCCATTCTGGTCCAACTGTCACTCGGTCTTCTAATCTTTCCCAACTCAATGGTGTTCTTCATGGCCTTCCATACAAAGCTTTGTAGGGTGGCATTCAAATGGAGCTATGAAAACTGTTATTGTAGGCAAACTCTACCAAAGGTAGATACTTCTCCCAATGGGTTTGATTATCCATGACATACAGCCTAAGCATGTATTCCATGACTTGGTTTACTCTCTTAGTTTTCCCATCTGTTTCTGGATGATAAGTTGTTCTTAATTTCAACTGCGTCCCCAATGCTGACTGCAAACTTGTCCAAAACCTAGAAGTGAATCTAGAGTCCCTATCTGAGATGATCTTCTTGGGTATCCCGTGAAAATGGATGACCTCACTTACAAACACGCATACCACATCAGTGACATCGTAAGTGTCCCTAACCAAAATAAAATGAGCACTCTTGGTTAACTTATCAAATATCACAAGAATGAAATTGTGTCTATGAGATGTGAGCGACAATCCCACAAGAAAATCCATAGAAATGACTTCCCACTTGGACATAGGAACATCATGTGGTTGTAGGATACCTGTAGGATGATGTTGGTCAGCTTTCACTTGTTGACACTCTAGGAAATTGGCGACGAAATGGACTACGTCGCGCTTCATGCCTACCTAGAAGAAGAGCTTCCTCATGTCTGTGTACATTTTCTTCATACCTGGATGTGCAAAATAAAGTGTTGTATGGGATTCCTTCAGTATGATGCTTCGAATATCCCCACCTTCGGGGATGTACATCCTTCGTCGATATCTTTATAGTCCATCTGCTTCCAGGATATATCCATCATACTTTGGATCTAATTGTCTCCCACTCTCAAGGTTTGAAGTAATCTTTAAATACCAACTGTCTCCAAGGAGTTACATTAACACACGTTCCCTCATATTGAATTTTAAGGGTACCAAGTAGAATAAACGTGGTCTCTTACTCAAGGCATCCACGACCAAATTTTATTTTCCCTTAATGTATGAAATACCAAAATCATACTCACTCATAAACTCACTCCATCCTACATTAGCACGCCCCCCAACCCTTTCTTCGAGGCATCCGTGCAAACTGTGAAGTCCCTTTTCATATCCGACACTCGTAGAATTGGTGCACTAGTTAGTAACCTCTTTAGCTCGATAAATGCACTATCACATTCTTCTTTCCATTCATACCTGACCCCCTTGCACTACAAAGTGGTGATGGGTTTCTCTATTTTAGAGAATTATTCCACAAATCTCTGATAATAACCTGCTAGCCCCATGAAACTTCTTACTTCATGAGAATGTTTTGGCACTGGCCATTCCATAATGGCCTTTACCTTTTCTGGGTCCACAGACATTCCTAAATAGTGAATTTATTTATGGAAGAAGGAACACTTCGACAACTTCCCATACAATTTGTTCTCTCTAAGGAAAGAAAACACCACTTGCAAGTGTTCCTCATGCTCTCGTTCGTTCTTGGAATAGATGAGGATGTCATCTAGAAAGACTTGTACAAAATGGTCTAAGTACTTCCAGAATACACCATTCATGAGGCTCATGAATATTGATGGCGCATTGGTTAATCTGAAAGGTACTACAACGAACTTGTAATGCCCAAACCGAGTTCGAAAGGAATTTTTAGGAATATCGCCCTCCTTAATCCTTAATTGGTGATACCCTGATCGCAAATCAATTTTTGAGAATACCGTTGCTCCTTTCATTTGATCAAAGAGATCATCTATCCATAGCATTGGGTACCTATTTTTCACCGTAGCACGGTTCAAGTCCCTGTAATCTATACACAGTCGTAAGGATCCATCCTTCTTCTTCAAAAAAATGACTGGTGCACCTCAAGGTGAGACGCTTGGCCTTATTAGCCCTAAGTCGAGTAACTCATTCAATTGCATATGCAACTCACAAATTTCTTACACTGTCATCCTATACGGAGTCTTGGAAATTGGTTTTGCACTAGGTTTTACCTCAATAGTAAAATCAAGCTCCCTCTCAGGAGGTAACTCTGGAAACTCGTTTGGAAAAACATCCTTAAATTATGACAACACAGGGTATTGATCCAAGGAGGGTCCTTTCCTTTCATTCACTTCTTCCACTACATATAGTTGACACCTTTTCCTCATGCACCGCTTAAACTTCATAGTTGAGATAAAGTGTAGAGACACCTTTCTTCGTACACCATGGATCTCTACTGGCCTTCCTTCATCATCAACACAAAGCACCCTTTTTGTGAAACAATATACCATAGCTTGATGGGCTTCTAACCAATCCATTCCAATGATTAGGTCATACGTTCCGAGAGCAGTGATGTATACCTTCAACCTGGTAGTACACACTCCCAGGTCTACTAGACAATTATCAATGCTAGGTCCTACAACTTGTTTTTCCCCCAAAGCCATCTCGACTTGTTTAAATTCATCATGCTCGTGGGATGCCAACCCACTCTTTTCTAATGCAGATGGTGAAATGAAACTGTCGGTAGCACCAGCATCAAATAAAATTTTAACATTGATATGATTTAGTGTACCTCGAGACTCCACCACCACGGATTGATGTTCTTCCTGGCGATTATTAACTGCTGCATAAATCTGGTGGTTTCCACTTGCTCTTCCCATCGGGGCCTTTCCTTCTCTATGCACAAATCCTACTTGCAACTCTAGGCAGTCACATTGGTAATGGGATCCTCCACATCCCCAACATGTAACACGAGATGGAACATGTGCACTACACTGTGATGGTCTATGAAATGAGTTCCTTCCCCTGGAACCCCTGCCCCTACTAGCTTCTCCTTGAGAAGATCATGGACCTGCCGACATCCTTGGTGATGAACGAGATGCTGCATTTGCTTCCATCGAAATACCTGTGGAAAATATCCTTGGTGCGACTCTATTACCATATGGAGGTGGCCTATAGCTCCCTCCCCTGGAGAAGGTCTTAGGGGCCTTCCCCACAAATCCAGGATGATGTGGAAAGGTTGATCTCATACCTCCATTTAAGTTCATTTGTTCCTCATCATAAAGTGCATTTTCAACTGCTTCCGCTACTAAAGATGGTTTCCACATCCATACCATGGCCCTTATCTTAGGGTTTAACCCATAAACAAAGTGTTATGCCTGTCATTGATCATTATCCATGTATGAAGCATATTTTACCAATTCCATGAACATGATCTTGTACTCTTCCACGATCCTGTTTCCCTATACTAGAGCATGAAATGATCCCACCTGTTGTTCCTCATAGTAAGCTGGTAGATATTTTCTTAGGAACCTTTCCTCAAAAATTTCCCAAGAGATGGTGTCTGGGGTAAGGTGAAACTGCCTCTCCAGGTTTCCCCACCAGTTCAAGGCACTGCCCCTCAAGTGAAAGATTGTTATTTTTGCCTTTACTATGGAAGCATGGTATCTTAAGGAGAAACATCGTGTCATTCCTTCCAACCATGCCTCTACACGTTCACTGGCACGACCCCTGGCAAACTCTGGAAGTTTGATCTTATGCAGTTCTCTAGTGATGTCCTTGGGTGGAGGCCCTCCCCCTGAATCCCTCAATGCTTCAGGATTACCCATTCTAGTGTTGAAATATTGTAACTGCAAAGAGTATTCTTATTATTATTGATATATTATTCATAGGATCAATCCCCATTGTGGATTGATCATGTCCGTTATTGTAATAGGACCAAATCCCCTTTTGCGGATTGGTCAAAAGACAATTATAATAGGCAGAATAAGAAGTCGGCCCCAACAGTTAATAAAGAGACCCAGAAATATAATAAAGGTGGGTTTACCCACCCAGATTGAGAAGTCATCCTACCAGTGAAGAGACACTTCACACGTGCCAGAACTTGTATAAATACAGGAGGCTAGCACCTCATTTGAACACAACTCACTTGCTCAGTTTGAGAGACAAGTTATGATCTGTTACCGGCAAAGGAGAGAGAGAGTGGCGCATATCTTGGGAGATGACTTTTTAATTTAGCATAAGATCTCTTGGCATTTTATTGGCTATTTATATTAAGGAATTTTTGCTGGGTTTTCTTCCCCTAGAGGGTTTCCCAGGATAAATGTTGTGTCTCTTGTGAATGTGTATTTATGTTGCTATTATCTATTGAAATGTAAAGAACTATAATAATGGCATAAATATTAACATGGTATCAGAGCCAACCTGAAGGAAACATATTTCGCAAGAGAAAAACGTCACTATTGCAGTACCTGCAAATTAGGGTTTTTCAAAAGTGAAGCTTTTTAGCTCCAAAACCACCTAGAAAGTTGCACCCTCCCCTAAGGATCATTTTGGCACATTGAGCGCACCTTTTCAGTGGCTAGATCTCTCGAAAAGTGAAACCCTAGTTTCAAAAAGTACCAGAAAACCAGAGTACCAGAAGTACCAGAAGTACCAGAGTACCAGAAGTACCAGAAAACCAGAAGCACCAGTCCAGAAATCTGCAGATCAAGTTTGAGGGGGTAAAAGTTGGATTTTTTGAAATTCTGACTACACCAACTAACTCGCCTCAGCTCAGCGCATCTATTCCCTAGATCAGAATTTCAAAATTTGAAGTTTGAAAAATTAGGGTTTCCTCATAAAACCCTAAGTTGTAGTTGCAGTTGCAGTCTCAGAACCAGCTGCAGTTGCAGTACCAGTTGCAGTTGTAGCCGTAGAACCAGTTGCAATCACCCTTGAAATTTTCTCAAGAATTGGCAATGATTACCACTACTACGAGATGGAGCCACTACCTGCAAATGCTATCAGAGGTATGTACTTACATATGTTTAATGGTTAAACCCTAAAGAGTATTTGCAGGAGAAGGGATCTCTTTCCATAGATCCAGAAGGATCTCAAGATCCAACACATTCAGAGGAATGATGCAACCCAGGTGTGATTATTCTAATATACATCTATTTTTCATGACATTATCAGTATTGCATGTTGAAGCTATGATCAAATAATTAGAAGAATTAAAAGTTGATCATAGAGATTATCCTCTAACCTAACCTTTTGTCAAGTTAGCGTATTGTCTTAGTACAGAAGATAGGTTGAAGAAAGCACTCGTCACTTGAGTGAAGGAGACCTGGAAGAAAAGAAAGCACTCATTCTTGAGGACAAGGCTCCAGGTTTGATTGATCAAGATTCAAAGGTACACATGAAAAGTTGATGACTATAGTTGAGACAACAGTCTTTGTAAAGTATTATACTTGATATCATGTGAGAATATAAAGGTAAATACTTTGCCCGATACAACAAACACCTCCTCTAGGAGAAACCTCATGTGTTAGTTCCAGGTTGCCATAATACTTGGTCACAACACTATGAGAGTGTTGACCTCATTTCGTATTGTATTCCTTACCTTTAATCTTTGCTTCAGATAAATCATAAGTGATATCTCTAAAGTAGCTACTGTAATGATTGTTCATGCTATTGCTTTATATCATCAGAAGGATATTACTATTGCTTGTTGTTTTGTTGACCTTGCTCCAGGTCACATGAGGAAGCTATAACGAAGATTGTAGAAGGCAACATGCTAAAGAAGAGATCATAAATGAAGCAATCATCATTGGAAGAGAAGAAGGTGACTTGTATAAGCTAAAGGGTCACTCAGAAGCTGCCATGACCCATGCTATTAAAGAATCCATGTGAACTCTAGAAGATTAGCTCACATCAACTACAAGGTGCTACCATACATATGCAAAGCGGTCACAAGTTTACCATAACTCAAAGGTGACCATGAAGGCATATGCAATGGATGTGCACAAGGGAAGAACATCAAGAACCCATTTCCGAAGAGGGACATCAAGGCAGAAGGAGTCCTAGAACTCATTCATTCAGATGTATGTGTCCCAATGCCATCTTCCTCCATTAATGGGTATGCATACTATGTATCATTCATTAATGATTATTCTCATTAAAGACCTGGATATATTTGAAGTGTTCAACAAGATCAAGGAATTCAAAGCCTTGATAAGAGAACCCTTCTGTAAGGAATATTAAGATACTCAGGTCAGATAATGGAGGAGAATATACCTCATAAGAGTTCGTGAACTTCTGCAAAGATGTTGGGATCAAGATCCCCAACAAAACGGTGTAGCTTAATGGAAGAACATAACCATACTGGAAGCTGTGAAGACTATGATCCATGATCAAGATCTTCCTATGTGCTTATGGGAAGAATCAACAATGACAATTGTTTATGTGCAGAACTGATTATCCCATAGCACACTTGGGCTCAAGACACTGGAAGAGATGTTGACTGGAAAGAAGCCAGAGGTCATCCATCTCAAAATATTTGGCTATCCATTGTTTATTCATATACCTAAAGAAAAGAGAAACAAGTTGGACCCTTCAGGAAAGAAGGGAATATTTGTGGGGTCTCCACGGCCTTCAGAATATACATACCAGGTCACCGCCACATTTAGATTAGCAGGGACATGACTGTTGATGAAGAAGCAGTACTTAAGAAATCAAGAAGATGCCAGATTAAAGAAGTATGTGAAGAGGAACCCATAATCCCAAATACTGCAATGGGGGAGGTTCCCAGAGCTGTAGAACCAGTGAGGGAAGT
Organism: Picea engelmannii; assembly: GCA_009831015.1. Taxonomy (NCBI): domain Eukaryota; kingdom Viridiplantae; phylum Streptophyta; class Pinopsida; order Pinales; family Pinaceae; genus Picea; species Picea engelmannii. The sequence goes on along the minus strand of ML777332.1, from coordinate 882,554 downwards.
CGTAACTTCCCCTGATGAGGAACTTCTAGAAGACCATGATATAGTAGAAGTACAAGAACCTCCTCAGATGATGATCCTCCATAAAAGAAAGATAGCTTGGGCTAGAGAGATTATTCAAGATGGAGAGAAGTACGGTGTTCCCGAAGGAACTATGAGACATGACCAAAGCCATTCTCTAGTTAGATGGCTTTGATGTGTGATCTTCTAGAAGAAGAGCCTACCTGCTCTGAAGAAGCCATTCAGCAAAAAGAATGGGCATATGCCATGACAGAGGAATACCAATCCATAATGAAGAACGAAGTATGGGAAATAGTTCCCAGATCGAATAATAAAGATGGGGTATCCTATAGATGGATGTTCAAAATAAAACATGCTGCTAATGGAAGTATTGAGAAGTATAAAGAAATATTTGTCACTCGTGGCTTTTCCCATAAGGAAGGCATTGACTATGAAGATACATTCGCTCCTGTATCCAGATACACTTCGATCAGGACCATCATAGCTCTTGCAGCTAAGATGAAGTGGAAGCTGCACCAAATGGACGTGAAGACAACTTTCCTAAATGGTGTCATCAAAGAGGAAGTGTATATAGAGCAACCTCAAGGATTTGAGGTAGAAGACGGGAAGTCTTGTGTCTGCAGATTGAAGAAAGCCTCATACGGATTGAAGAAAGCTCGTAGAGCTTGGTATGGCCGTATAGACAGTTTCTTGATGAGCTTAGGATTTACAAAGAGTAAAGCAGACTCAAATATCTACTTCAAAATTATGGATAATGAGCCAGTAATCTTACTGCTATATGTGGATGACTTATTCTTAACTAGAGAAGAAAATCTCATCGTTGAATGTAAAAAGGAGACTTGCCTCTGAATTTGAAATGAAAGACCTTGGCCTAATGCATTATTTCTTAGTTCTTGAGGTATGGCAGAGTCCAGAGAGAATATTCCTTAACCAAGGGAAGTACACTGTCGATATCTTAAAGAGATTCGACATGATGGAATGAAAACCCATGAATACACCCATGGAACCGAAGCTGAAGCTACTGGTCGATACTTCGTTAGATTTGATTGATGCGACACTGTACAGACAGATTATTGGATCACTGATGTACCTGAAGAACACCAGACCAGACATTTTTTTTTCCATGAACACCTTGGTCAGTTTCTGGTAGAGCCCAGACGTGTTCACCTAGTGGTTACAAAATATGTGATGAGGTACCTTAAAGGTACAATATATTATGGTCTCAACTATGATGGAGATCATGATTTCACATTTAGTGGATACACTGATTTAGATTGGGCAGGAAGCATTGCTAACAGAAAAAGAACTTTCGGATGTTGTTTCAGTTTGGGATCAGCCATGATTTCGTGGCAGAGTAGGAAGCAATCCAGTATTGCTCTCAACATAGTGGAAGCAGAGTACATTGTCGCATGTTCTTCTAGCTGCAAAGCTATATGGTTTTGTAAGTTGTTGACCGGTCTATTTGACCTAGAGATGGAAGCAACCACGATCCTATGTGACAACCAGAGCTGCATAAAGATGACAGAGAATCCTATATTCCATGACAGGTCGAAGCACATAGAGATTTTCTATCATTACATCTGTGACATGGTGCAGAGAGGAGCCTTGAAACTCCTGTATGTTAGCATGGATGAATAGGTTGTTGATGTGTTGACCAAACCTCTATCTCATGTAAATTTTGAAACACTTTCAAGACAAGATTGGTATAGTCCAAAAGGAACCTCCCTAAAAGGGGGAGTATATGTGATTCCTTGCTTCTAACCTCGCTGTTAGACGTAAAGAAAGATGATGTGTGATTCCTTGCTTCTGACCTCGCTGTTAGACGTAAAGAAAGATGATTCCTTGCTTTTGACCTCGTTGTTAGATGTAAAGCAAGATGATGTGTGATTCCTTGCTTCTGACCTCTCTGTTAGATGTAAAGCAAGATGATTCCTTGCTTTTGACCTTGCTGTTAGACGTAAAGCAAGATGATGTGTGATTCCTTGCTTCTGACCTCACTATTAGACGTAAAGCAAGATGATTCCTTGCTTCTGACCTCGTTGTTAAATGTAAAGCAAGATGATGTGTGATTCCTTGCTTCTGACCTTGCTGTTAGACATAAAGCAAGACGATTCCTTGCTTATGACTTCGTTGTTAGACGTAAAGCAAGATGATGTGTGATTCCTTTCTTCTGACCTCACTGTTAGACGTAAAGCAAGATGGTTCCTTGCTTCTGACCTCACTGTTAGACGTAAAGCAAGATGATGATACGTTCCTTGCTTCTGACCTAGTTGTTATATGTAAAGCAAGATGATTCCTTGCTTCTGACCTTGTTTTTAGACGTAAAGCAAGATGATGATGTGTTCCTTGCTTCTGACCTAGTTGTTAGACGTAAAGCAAGATGATTCCTTGCTTTTGACTTCATTGTTATATGTAAAGCAAGATGATGATGTGTTCCTTGCTTTTGACCTAGTTGTTAGACGTAAAGCAAGATGATTCCTTGCTTCTGACCCAGTTGTTAGATGTAAAGCAAGATGATGTATACCTTGCTTTTGACCTAGTTGTCAGATGTAAAGCAAGATGTGACTGGCACTGAGCTACCAGCTTAACAACTGCGACATTGAGCTAGTGTAGTACTGTGATGTGCCAACCTAGTGTTGTGATGAGGTATCATTTTTTACTGATACATATTGATGCAGATGATTATGGCATTCTTTTGAGAATGATGATGTTGTCGATGAAGAAAAATTCTGATGATTTATAGATACGCCAACCAAGATGATATTGATGATGTTGTCCTCCCACTTGATGATATTGATGATGTTGTCCTCTCTCTCTCGCATGATGCTACTGAAGAATACCCTTCTTGTTAAGGGGGAGTGTTGAAATATTGTAACTGCAAAGAGTATTCTTATTATTATTGATATATTATTCATAGGATCAATCCCCATTGTGGATTGATCATGTCGGTTATTGTAATAGAACCAAATCCCCTTTTGCGGATTGGTCAAAAGACAATTATAATAGGCAGAATAAGAAGTCGGCCCCAACAGTTAATAAAGAGACCCAGAAATATAATAAAGGTGGGTTTACCCACCCAGATTGATAAGTCAGCTTGCCAGTGAAGAGACACTTCACACGTGCTAGAACTTGTATAAATACAGGAGGCTAGCGCCTCATTTGAACACAACTCACTTGCTCAGTTTGAGAGACAAGTTCTGATCTGTTACCGGCAAAAGAGAGAGAGAGTGGTGCATATCTTGGGAGAGGACTTTCTGTTTTAGCATAAGATCTCTTGGCATTGTATTGGCTATTTATATTAAGGAAGTTTTACTGGGTTTTCTTCCCTTAGAGGGTTTCCCAGGATAAATGTTGTGTCTCTTGTGAATGTGTATTTCTCAATGAACTTGTTCTTATGTTGCTATTATCTATTGAAATGTAAAGAACTATAATAATGGCATAAATATTAACATCTAGATGGTGGGGGATCCACTTCGATCCCTGCTGGTTGATGCCCCTTTAAAGTCTCATTTATGGCCTCCAAGGAGTGCAAAATGAGAGCTAATTCATGCTCTGGTGGTGGCAGTGTTGACGGTCCCTGCAATGATGCCCCTCTGCCTCTATTTTCTTGAGTCCTAACCATCCTATATAATTGAATCTGCATCAACCAAAATTTTGTCAGGGAGAGTTCAAGGCAATTCACATTTACGCAACTTAAACTTGAAAACATAGGGTTAGGCATAAGTTTTTTTTTACTTGTCTATAAAAAAATGTTACTCTCTTTAGGGTAAGTGGCTAGGTCAAGGTCGAAAACCTCTAAGCTCGATGTCTTCTCCTAAGAAAAGTACTGACTCTCTTGCCTTAATCAACACATTTAATCTAATCCAAAAATAAATTTTATTAGTATCATAATGTTATGTTAATTATTAAATATGTTCATTTTAATTACACATTTAATTAATTAATCATTCAAATCACTAGTTAATTAATTTTTGAATGATTAATTAATTACTAATTTATTAATTACTATTATCAATGCTTTGAAATAAAATTAAAAATTGAAATTAATCATTTAAAATTTAAATTTAAAACAAAAAAATGTTTTAAATAATTAAAATCCAAAGGGTTAAAATAAAATTAAAATAATTAAAATAAAATAAAATTAATAAAAAAATATAAAATATAAAATAATAATGATAATAAAAAATAAAATAATTTAAAATAAAAAAAATCAAAGCCGGGGTGGGTCCTCGCATGAGGTCCACTTGCCCCCTCCCTATTTTCCCGCTTGTCCAAGCATACAATAAAATAATAATAAAGAAAAACAACTACTCAAACCCTACCCGACGTGTAGAGCCCTCATTCTCCTCTGCACAACCTCGACTACACCTCCCTTCTGCTCTGTGCATAATTGACCTCTCCTCTATTGTACACACACTATCGAGTTTAGAGGAAGGGGTGGCCTCATCCCCCATGGCCAACCATTAGGAGGGTATGACCATGGCCGCCAGGCTTGCTCGCACTATCGTTGTTGGTATTCATGGCTGCACATATGGCCCAGGGTTTGGCTACTACCACCTACCTACCTCTGGGGGGGCTCCTCTTGGATCTTGGCTCATGACTTGGGTGCTTGGTCTCAGTTAGTTGTGTTGTGTACAATGCTCGACCCGTGGGCTCTTGGTTTTGACCGTTTTGTGGTGTGTTGTAGGTTCTTGTCTCGATGCTTTATGGTTGGTGCCTCTCGTGGGATTCTTATATGTGACCTGTGTGTGGTGACTCAGACACTATTGCTTGGAATTAGGTTCCTATACTATGCTCCTTAAAGGCTCCTCCCGTGGGATTCCTCGTGGTTTCTCCCTTGTCTATTGTTTGGCGCTTTGTGGGAGGCCTTCTAACGACTCCTCGATTTCCTCCGTAGCTGGATATTGAGAGTTGGATTGGGTTCACTTCTTTACATTGGAGGTCTTGGGTTCGATTCCACTCTCTTTCTCCTTGAATCCCTTGCCCACTTACCATATACAACAACTCTTCTTCTTGTTGATTTTCACATGGTGTGTGTTGTCGATCCAAAAGAACCGACGATTGTATATTCCTGTAACTATAAGAAGACAATCCTTGAGGGTTTCTACTACACCGAGGTTGAGGCTTGGGGGTTTGACTCAGATCTGTGTTGTTGTTCGATTCTGCAAGATTGGGGGGCTCAATATCTTCTTCTTGTTATAGGTGTCGATATTACCCAAATCAAATTCCATTCATATAAGGGAGTTATGGGCCGATAATCTGGAAGAGGAGTTTAATCTGATCAATGAAATTATGGATGACTACCCTCTCATAGCCATGGATACAAAGTTCCCTGGGAAGGATGAAGATTGAACCCTCGTTGACTCAAGAGATTCATTGGCCTAAAAGGAATCGTGATTGTCTTTATGAGTTGAAGGATGCTGGAATGTTCATTATTTATTTGATGGATTGCTTACTCCTTGCATGCTTTTGATCCAGGTCGGTCTAATTCCTTTGGTAAAGGTTCTATCAGTGGATTCTCTATCGGTGCACAGAAAAATAAATAGATCCTACATGACACAAGAAAAAAAGACACAGACTACATCGAATGGGAAGAAAGAATCTTGGAAAAATGGAGAGGGGAAACAACGAGCATCCTGACACTCGACCATAACAAGGTTAGTGCACTATGTGGAAGGCTTTGTGCTGAACAAGTCGAAGGTTCGAATCTTGTGGAGGCTAAATAGAACAGTTTTCATTTATATATATATTTTATTTTTATTTTGCTTGGTATGTGAAATGACTCTAACCCTTGCGCGCCTTGTGGACTCCTCACTTGTGACTTGCACTTAACTTGAGAATTGGCTTTGGTGTTGATGCTTAGCTTGGAAACTTGGAGGTGGGGCCTCTGGCCCACCATTTTTATTTATTATATATATATATATATATATATATATATATATATATATATATATATATATATAATTCTATATATTTCAATATATACATAAGTCTATTTATTTAAAAACAAGTGTTTAAAATTTGCTCTTTTTTTTTTGGCTTGCAGGTTGCTTGGAGCTTGAGCTCGGATTTATATCTAATTAAAAGGTTTCAGGGCCCTTTTTCCCAGGGTTTTTAGGTTGCAGGTTTTCAGGGCTGCTTTCAATATATAAATACTCTATATAGATTATTTAGGGTTTCAATATAACTATTTAGGGGTTGTTTAAATTTCTGGGTTGGAACAATTCCATTCCTAAACTTTCCTTCTTACAAGTGGGTAGGTGGATAGGCCCTGGTCCAAGTTTTTAAACCAGAGCTCTGATACCATGTGTAAGGTTTGTCCAAACAAAGCCTTAAAAACATAAATTTAAATATAGAATTTGCTATCATAATTTATTTTATGTTCTCTATTCAGCATAATAACAATTCATTGTTCAACAAAATTTTAAAATGAGCAAAATGATAATGAATAACATATTCAACACAGTAAAAAAAATGAACATCATAATAATGATAATAAATACCTCCAACTGATGTTGTTCTCCAACTCTGTCCAAGCTGAAGCTCTGCCCAAAACTGACTAACCTCCTAGCTAGCTAGGAATAGCCTATCTGGCTCCCTAGCCCCAGGATTCCTTACGGTTTCCTGGCCCTTGAGCCCAAAATTCCTAGCAACCGGTGCCCCCTGTGAAATTCCTCAAGCAAGCTCCTCAAGCAAGATGCCATTAAATCCAAAAATACATATACAGTCCAAATCTGTTTCCCCCTTCACCTTCTCCTTCTCCCTTAAATTAAAATATCCTGACCCCCAAAAAAGAGTTTCCCCCTCCCGAGTCCTCTTTCTTCCTTATGTCCCTTCCCTTTCATTATCCACCACCTTATCCCCCCATTAAACCTCAACCACCTTATCCCCCCCATTAAACCTCAACCACCTTATCCCCCCTTCCATAAATGGGCCCATCTACCATACACTAAGTCTCCAAAATGAAAATTAATAATTTATTAAACTAATATTTCTTAAAAAAATATTTAATCATGATAATTAATTAATTAATTAATTAAACTAATATTCATTAAACAAATATTTAATCATGAAAATTAATTAATTAATTAGGGTTGTTACAATATGCATTATAGTATATCCTATGTTTCAAGTATTTTAGCCATGCCTACAATGCATATAGGATGTAGCTTTCTATATCTTGCCTTTAGGTTAATATGTATTTACACATTTGTATAGTCATGAGCTCAGAAACTGGCTCACATGTTCATGTCATCTCTCCTCTTTTATGAGGATTATCAACAATAAAAATAACTCCTCCTTACTTCCTTAGATAGATAATCTTAGCAACATGCTTTCTTACATTATAGGTCAAATAAACTGACTTTACAAAATTTCCATGAGTACTTCTACATATAAGCTTTAGTCTTTTATTTAGGCAACCATCACAATTTCCAAGGCTCCAAAAACCCATACTTACAGGAAACATTACAACCACCGATTCATTCATTTCTAGACTCATACAATCCTATAATAGGATTCTACCATTTTGCATTTAGGTCTTACCTTTAATATCAACATATTCCTACTCCTTGTAAGAGTAGTTATCAACTTGAAAAAGGAACAACATAATTCCTTTGTTGTAATGAAAAATAAATTTCCAAGGTACAATTTCAACTTGCAATCCTTCTTCTCAAGGAACTTGTGCAGACAGTAGACAAGATTTTAGCATAGAGAAAATATTTCTAATAGGATCTCTTGGTCTTGCTATACTAGTCTTGCGACTGATATTTGGCCCATATAGGTCTAGTATTTGAACTCTACTCTGATACAAATTTGTAACACACCCAACCCCCTAAGTACCCTTTAAGGGATGTGGTATTAAAATTTTTCTTTCTCTCAAATATCTCTAAACCTCTTCTCAAGGGAATCATCATCTTTTGCTCATCACGAGATTTCCAATGACTTTCTTCATGCTCAAAATCGATCCCTATATAAAAATTTATGGTCCCTTAAAGTTTTGGGGTCCTTACATATCCGCCTCAAGTCACTTCATTTCCATGTGGCATCCACGTCGCTCCTTCCACTTATCTTCCTACGTGGCATCCACCACCTGCCCCTTTGTCTCTCATCCTAAAGGAACCTCATCCCTACTCCATATCGATGGATTTGATTCATTTAGTCCTCTCCTATCAGAGTTCTTTCTCCATGGAGTTGTATCCCACTCTGAATGACATACTCTGACCATTCATATTCTGACATATATGAAGGATCTCGAAGTTAGTCAATCAACAATCCTGAATGCATCAAAGTCTTTACTCACATGATGGTTAACATCCATTCCTTTTTAACCCTCTCTCCTCAAACATGTGAGGCCCACATGGATCGACGACTGAGATCACATCTCACCTATTCCTTGATCTACGATAGTGATCACCTCTCAGATTCCCTCCTATCAGAGTGCCTCGTATATCTTTCAACAAATCAACGGATGTAATTTCCTCGTGGTCTTCTCCGATCAATGGTTCATATCTTCCCTCGAGTTTTCACCTATGTGTGACAAATCCTCTTGACACATGATTCCATGTTTGCATGACATGTGGCACCACCACCCCCTGACACATGACATTTATTTTTCTCATAGGCATTCACATACATGTGCCAAATAATTATGTCACATGGCACCTTCTATGCTCGACACATGGCATCATCCACATCATCATCTTGAGCCCTTAACTAAATTTCAATGATTTAGGTCATATGCTAATTCTCTTTGATCTTGGCAGATCGACAATCTAGATTGCATCTCGGAGCTTCTCTGATCCCAATAGATCAATGATCATGATTGTGTCTAGAATCTCCTTTGGTTTCGACAGATCAATGGTCCAAGTATCGTCCTAGAGCTCCTTCGTTGGAGTATATCTCTGTAACTTGCTCTGAATAGAACCCTATGATGAATGGTTAGGATCTCTTCACTTGAGATCTAACAGTAAGGGTTAAGAAACATGTCCCTAGGTATGAAATTGACGTGGCTTGTATTATGCCTATCCTACGAATTACAAATCGACATGTTTCCACCTCTGTACACGTTGGTTACCACCTGTCCAGACACATATCTCTGCCACCTATTCATGACATGTGGCACTCAAAAACCATTACAAGGTCCTGCCTAAGAACTCAATTCTACTTAAGACATGGCACAATGACTGTGTGACACATGTACCAATCTCCATATGCCACGTGGGCCAATTTAAATTAGACACATCACTATCAGGCCTATGGCCTTCCTCAGTTCACATGCTTAAATCTTAGAACCAAAGGCTAGGATCATATCTTCCTTTTGTCGAACTACGGTCTTGGTCATCCCTCGGAGTACTCCCATCGGAGTTCCTTTCCTACCAGGGCCACCACTCATTATGATCACTCCTCTCCGATGAACGGTCGATATTTCTCGATGATTATATCTAATGAATGATGTTCAAGAAAAAAATTTAAGGCCCTTCTCACCAAAATTGGCCACGCTCGACCCATCGATCAATTCACTATCGCCACGTGTCACCCTAAGGGACACATAAGATACCATGTCGGTGAGATACATGGAACTCATGTTGTGTCACAACCACCCTCTCATTAAGCCAATGTACCATGCCATGTGGCATAACCATCATTCTCCACATGGACTTGATGTGGCATACAAGTCACCATTGATGCACTCTTCTTGTCTAATTAGGTGCAGACACATGTCCTACCCGTGGAAATCTAACCTTCAGGATAACAACTTCGTCACCATGAAATCTCTCCCCTTTTTCAATATTCACTAAGGGAAAAGGGTAGGTCCCATGAAAAATTGATGACTCAGATTGATTCTCGCATCCTCATCAATCAGTGACTTAGATTACCTCTTGGGATTTCTCCATTGGAATGCCTCCGCTCCAAATCTCTAGGAATTACTCTGACCATCATTCCCGTATGAGATCTTCGCAAAGGATCCAATGGTCTAGATTATCCATTGGAACTATCCCCATCATAGTACCTTAACTAAGCGTATGACCATCTAACTCTGATGATGCTCACCGTAGGGGGTTCCAACGATATTGATTATCTCTCAAAGGCACTCTCCAATAGATCAATGGTCCTTATTGGCTCAGGATACCTCATCTCTCCTGGCACTATAACCTACTCTGATGAAGGGATAGGAACTATTCACGATGTCGAATGAATGACTACGATTCCTTTAAGCTTAAAACATTGAATTTCTCCAGGTTATCAGTCCGAAATGAGGACTTAGTACATTTTTAAGGGTTCTTCATTCAATTAACAATTAGATATTGGAATTATCCTTTCCAGGGAATCTTCCAAGCCCCTTCTCCAGGTTTACCAAAGCTTTTGGAACACTCAACTTGCCCAAAAATTGCTAAGGCATTCTTTCTTTGTTTTTTAGGTGGGGTTAGAGTTTTTCTTTTGCACGATTTACACACCAGGAAAAAGGTTTCACTGGAGATTAAGTCTCTCCACATTATACAGATACCTATATTGAACCAAAAATATGGTTACAATTTCTACCATTCTAGGAGGAAGATTAAAGTACTTCTTCCTCTTGTACTTATCATGGGTCTCTTAACTAAAATGGTTGGATATCTTTTCCTAGACATCACACTGTAACAAACTTTCTAGTGCATACACATGAGGCATGAATATACAATTTCATCCATAAGAGGGAATACTTGTATAGTTACTTAATCATTCAAGGTAAAATTAATAATTCCTCTGCTCAGATATGCACTACACATACAATTCCATACAGATACATTATCATACCAGTATAACAACTTTCCAATGGAATATACACAAACCATAAAACATGTATACACTTACCATACCATCACAAGAATGAGTCATTTTCTTTGAATTAGGTTACACATGGTGGAATATACTTATTTGTTACATATTATAGCCAACCAACTAACTGTGGGTGTATGCCTTTCCACCCTACCATAGGCTCTGCATGCTCGGTCACTTCGACAGTAGGCCACCCCCATGCCAGGCCATGATACCACCAGGTAACCTCTCTCTTTGGTTCTAAACAATTTGTTAGGGTCACTCTCCCTCACACTACTCTTGGCAGAGATACCCCACACCCACCTAGCTCAGGCCTCAACAAGGGTTTTAAAATACTTTCCCATTATCAAGCTCATACTCGTATCCACTCTGGTCAGGTTCTATACTCTCCCATGAGTCCCTCCTACTCCCTCTTAGACTCTCCTCTCTTTTCTATGAAATCGTGTGCTTCTCTTGCATGCATAACATGGGAAGGTTCTCGACATATCCTTTTATTTTTCTCTGTCAAAAGACAACTCATGGGCCAACTGGTGATATTCCCTGTTGTCCTCTAGCTGAAAAATTATCGTCCCTTATGGAAACCCTCCATACTTCCATTCATTGGGGTGGTTGGTTGTTCAACTACCAATATTCCCTCATTAACTGATTTTTCTTGAAATTAGGGCTAAGGGAAATAATATTAATAGGGCTTGAGTTCCTTTAGTTTAATAGGGACTCCTCTCATTCCTCTAGTGTTATCATTGACCAATACTTTAATGCTTCACACCACAATCAATTTTTGGAATTTACAATTAAGCAATAATACATTTACAATATTTACATTCCATTGTATGAAAATCATCAATCATGATTAATTACCTATACTCATGATTTAGAGAGGGGTGTGTTACAATTAGGTCCACACAAGTTTCAGATTGTGATAACAAATCATACAAATATATCGGGTTTTCAAAGAAGGACAACTTATTTAGCAAGGAAAGTGGCTCACTGAGATTCAAATTCAGGAAAAGTCTCCCCATATCCTATAAGAACTTGATGCAGTGGGGACCATTGCTTCCTAAGGGGGGAAGGACTGATCTAGTTGGAAATTGGTGGTCATCCACTTCTTCTATCGAATCAACATTTTTGATAAACCATGGTATCCACCCATGGTATTTGAAGAGAGGAAATAAATAAAATAAATAAAAATAATACAATGTTAAAAATGTGTTTGCACGATTATTAATTAAGTTTTTATCATTGGTGGTATGATCACATGGTATTTATCTATGGTATTGTAAAATGAGATAAAGAAAATAAAAACATATAGTAATATTAAAATAAGGGAAACAATATGACATTTGAGGGGAAGGGCATCCATAAGTACTATATATATGATCCCCCCCATTTGTAAAAAGGACATAATATTATTCCTCCATGATGTAACCAACAAGGTCATTCTTTTGACCTCTTGTAATATGTTTTTTGTGAATGCACGTATCCGACATATATTTCTCTTAAGAGATAATCTACCACCATTCTAGCCCGTTTGTATTCTACAATACTCTACTATTTTATTCATTAATAAAAGTTTTGTTTCTCTGTACTTATGTGTTCTCTACTATAGTTTTGTTTGTATCTCATTTTGTTATTAATACAATCCAGATCAATAAATCACCATTTGTTAGTATTTATGTTTAATCAAGTGAAATATATTTATATTTGCTTCTATTTATAATATTGACTCTATATTCATTATCATTTAAATAAATCAAGAATGATTGAAATGTGAAAACAAAAACAACATTTCTTCTAGATTTCAACTAGTAAATTTGAAGTGTTTAACTAACATTGAATGAAATTCTAGGTAAATATTTTTGTACCAATTTAATCTCAATATTTAGAAATAAAAAAAATGAAATTAACAAGTAAAATACCTTAATGCTGATTTTTAAGTTGAATAGTTCTTTTTCAAAACTCCTCTTCTATGGTCTAGAATGGAATTAACCTCTTAGTCAACTATGAGCCTAATCAATGTCCTATCTCTAGGAAACCTTTGGGTTTCCCATCCATCTGTTCATGAGTCTCCAAGAACAACAATAATCAATGTCCTATCTCTAGGAAACCTTTGGGTTTCCCATCCATCTGTTCATGAGGCTTCAAGAACAACAATAGTGCAACAATAGGATGCATCAAAATAATACAAATCCAATAAAATTATCTCTTCCATTTATTTTCAATTAAGTGCTTCAAAACTCAAGTTTAGTTCCCTCTTTCAATTTATCACCATCTCCTCCAGTCAAAATTCTCACCACCTTTTTCCTAAATCCCAACCTCCCCAATATTTCAAGACTCCTTGGGGAAAGGTAGTCAACCCTTCCTATCCTATGGGTTGACAATCTTATAATAGGGGATAAAAGAAAACAATAAACTATTGAAATTAAATGCAAGTCTTTATGTACACACTAAAATTTTACTGTATTTTACATTTCATTAGAGAATAAATGAAAACTAACGTTTAAAATTGTTTATTATTCACACAAACCAACCAACCAAAAGTTATTGAATTCCTATATTACCATTAGATATTTATATTTATATAATATAATTTACAAAATCATCAAATCATTTATTAATTAATTAATAACCTATGTTAGTAATTAATGTATTTATGAAACCATAATAGTATTCACATGCCAGGTATGTATGCATAACTAATATACACATATCCTGTACATGCACTATAATAAACAAATGATTCTTCTAATGCACAATTTTGGAATGTTCAGAATCAATCATTCATAACAGTGAATTAGGTAAATGCATCATCAAATAATATTCATTAAAAAAACCATAACAAATAAACACTCATGTCTCATTGTACTTAACTTATTAGAATGGAATTAAACAAGTGTTTCAAATATGGGTAGAAATAAAGAGTGACACATCAACCCGTATTAGAATTCCAAATTGACTCAAAATCATCCCTCCTCCTAAACACCTATTTCGGTCTTCTATTTCCCATCCCATCCTCTGTTAAGAACCAAATATCAATATAGCATAGAAAAATGAAAATGTCTCCTTGGTATATATAGGAGACTAGGAGGTATAATTACAACTAATGGCCTAAAGCCGACATAAATACAATAACATTACTAATATAATATGCCCCAATTAAGGGGTAATGAGCCAATATTAGGGCTTAACATGCCCTTACCCTTGAGACAAGTGTTGTCCACAATGCTTAAGTAACTTTGGATGATTTTGTATAAAAGACTCATCTTCTCAAGTGGAATCTTCAGTCGGTAGTTTCCTCCATTTAATGAGATACTCTGAAATGGATCTATTTCTCAGCTGGCGAATTCTTGTGTCAGTGATGGCTTCAGGCTCCAATATGATTTTTCCTTCCTTGTCAAGTTCTGGAAATATAGTTTGAACTGGGATCTTGTCACCTATAACCTTCTTTAAG
>ML777332.1:843633-864221 GCA_009831015.1 Picea engelmannii | reverse complement strand
GGCTTATTTGGTGTAGAAGTTCCCTTTTTTGGTGGCATGTTGGCCAAGTATCACTTTTGAACCTTGATTTTGAGGTGGTTCTGCTAGACAATATTTTTTCTGTTGTATCTCCCAAGTTTCGGCCCTTCTGGGTATGAAACTTTATTTTATGTAGTTCTTTGATATTTCTTCTTTGCAATGCCATAGGTCTGATCAAAATTGGATGTGTCAAGTGGAATTTACGGTAACTTCCCCACAACTTGCCGATTTTTGGCCTTTCCAGGAGATCTCACTTGTATAGCGTGCCCTGCACAAAATAATTGATATAAATTCTGAAACTCGCACCAGAAATACTACCAACTGTTCACGATCCAATGAAACCAGTCCCACTCAATTTGGATACTCTAGGAAGAAGTTATGATTTTTTTACCTAGAACACCTTCTTGAGACTAGTCAATAGGACTAGTCAAATACCCTGTCTTACACAGGGTGTATCTACAAATCTAAGATGACCCAAAAGCTAAACCTTTTACCAAAAATACTTTACTAATTTATGTAAATATCCTATGGAGTTCAGGGTCTGAAACGTTACAAAAAAGTTTTTATAGCGAAAATTCCACAATGACTCAGTTCAGGATGATTCCAAAACCCTATCTTGTATAGGTTGTATCTCCAAAATTATAATGCCTCAAGAGATTAATTTTGAACCCAACGTACCGTGATCTCTCTACTAAATATCCTCCAAGCCTTTCCTTCTGAAACGTTGTAGAAAAAAAGTTATAGCGAAAATGCCAAGGTGTCTCAGATGTAGCAGCGAAACCCCAAGACCTTGAGCTCCGATACCATATGTTAAGAACCAAATATCAATATAGCATAGAAAAACCTCAGAAAAAGTACTCAACGCCTTGAAAAAGAGATAATTTCGAATAATAAGACTCTTTGAGGGGGAAACCTCTTTTTACCCCACTTAAATGTTCAAGTACAAGATGATTCAAAATGAAAATGTCTCCTTGGTATATATAGGAGACTAGGAGGTATAATTAGAACTAATGGCCTAAAGCCGACATAAATAAAATAACATTACTAATATAATATGCCCCAATTAAGGGGTAATGAGCCAATATTAGGGCTTAACATCCTCTGTTGAAATATGTTGGAGAATCGATTATATTGACCTAACTCCATGTATAACAACTTGAAGGTGGACGTGTCAAATATATCAGCTTAACTTCCCTAGTAGGCAACTAACAATTGTGGCTAACATGTGTCTAGGTGATTGTGGCTAACACCACCCACCCATGATTCCACATTTCAGAGTATACATGATAGGAAACACCTCCACATCTCCTTATATAACTAAGGTGAACACCCTAACATCGATTGTACTATGCATTTGTTGTTGTTCTTAGAGCCATGTCATCAAACACCCATTAAGGGAAACTATGCATCTTGTTAAGACACACTTACCCATAAATCACAACAATGTTTCTAATCAATAATAAAATCATAAATAATCCTAATAGCATACAACTATCCTTCTTATTTCCATGACATCATTGTTACCTCAGTTTCATAGTTATTTGGTTATCACTTATACAATCAACTTGTATGTAATCTTACAAAAACACATTTTTTATGCATAAACATCTAACAATTTCATGCTATAAGTTATGCTACAGATTAGCATTTAATGTAATCAAAGCAAGTTCATTTACTATATGCATCACATCAATTATACATTCACAATATATATTAAAATGGCATCTACATACCAAAACTTCTCGTTTTAATTTGCATGTTAAAACAAAATCATGTAACTGTCATCAATAATGAAATATAATAAAACTCATATATTATCCACACATAGGTAGGTCCCAATGTCCTAATAAAAATAATCTCTATTAGTATAGATGAGTCCAATAGATATTAAGAAAATAAATAACAAGGTAAGAAATAATATAGTTTAGTTGTTGAAAGCCAAAATGTGGAGTGTTACATACACCCACCCTTTAGGAGACTTCATCTTGAATTTATAGTAAAAAAATGTTGATAATATTGAAACATGGTCTCTATTTCCTCCTAGGTAAAAAAATCCTATGCTATATTTGTCCCACCATACCTTAACTTTGTCCACTAGATGGTGCCTGAGTTGTAACATACTCTAGTCTAATATATGTGATTGTTCGACTATGTAGGTTTCCTCATTCAATTCAAACTTAGAATTCCTTCCACTGAAGTTTATAAGATTCATCAAATATATAATGTCGTAATATTGACACATGAAAAACATCATGAGTTTTATGCAAGTTAGATGGCAATTTATGAGGGTATGCAACTAGTCCGATTATTTTTAGAATTTTAAATGACCTTATAAATTGAGGTGACAACTTTGTCCCCTTCCCAAACTGAATGGTGCTATTACTCAGACTAATATGAATAAAACATTATCTTCGACTTCATAGATTTGGTTAGTACGATGGGAATTGGTATAACTCTTTTTTTTAAATATGGTTCACGACACCGAAGACCAATACTCGCTACGTCCATGAAACCCCCCAAAAAATATGTTATATTTTCCTTATTTATAGAGCATTTTAGTTACTTGTGTTCTTTTAATATATATATATATATATATATATATATATATATATATATCCAGTACTGAGCAGTAGCAACATAAACAAGAGACAAAAAGAACACAAGAGATTTATCCTGGGAAAAACCCAAATGGGGGAAATACCAAACAACCTTTCTTAGACAGATTTCGTTCAGAAAGCAAGTATAAAAAGATAAACCCTAGAACAAAGGATAGCTCAACCAGATATATCACCACAACTGCAACAACAACACTACACCAAGATAGCGCACCTCCTCAAGGAGTAGCACACAAGAGAGAGATACCAAGATATTGAACACGAAGAAACCGAGTCCAATAGATCTCTTGCTTATAGAATCTTCTCTGCATCTAAGAAATTTCATCTAGGAGGGAAATATCCTCCTACAACTACCAAAACACCAACACTCCCTCTTATCTAGGGAGGCATATTTCACGATGTCTTCATTTAGTAGTCCACTAAATACTCTACAATTAGCTGGTAACACACAACTGCCATAATGTCATCAATAGCTTGAATCATTTGTCATAGTCTCTGCAATCAAGTAGCACTCAACTACTATCCAGAGACATAATGTCTCTCTCTCCTACAATCAAATTATAGCTACACAAGCTACCACCATGCAATACAATAGTCTCTATGATTATGCAATAATCAACTAGTGGCACACAACCACTACAATATTCCCTCAACGATAATCATAGTCTGCCACCTCCATGACTATGCAACAATCAACCAATAGCACACAACTACTACAATATTCCCTCAACCATAATCAATATATATATTACTATGCAACAATCAACTAGTAACACACCACTACTACAATGCCATCAGCCATAGTCATACCTATGATTATGCAACAATCAACTAGTAACACACGATTACTACAATATGCCATCAACCATAATCATAGTCGATGTCTCTATAACTATGAAACAATAAAATAGTAGAAAACAACTACTACAATATTCCATTAGCCATAGTTATAGTCTCATCCAAGAAACACAAAGCTACTCCCATAGTCCTCACAATTATGTGTGTGATGCTTCTTCTCTCATTAGGTCTAATAGCTCATTACCCCCTTAGTCGCAATAATGATCTAGGGAACCCTTGGATATAGGGGTTAGTTGACATGAGAATAAAAAACACACCTCTGATCCAGGTGGATATCGGTGGCCACCCACCTATCCCAACTGGCTCCAAACAATGTTCTGGCAATTTATTATTTTTAGGAGTTTTTCGGTTCCTAAACTTCCAGGTCCATTTTGAGGGCCTAAATGAAGTTTTTTTGGGATATAGAACCTCAATGATTTGCAAGGGATCTAATTGATCACCCAAAATTAATCTCCTCGATGATACCTTTCCAACGAGCTATTGTGCACCCCAAATGAAGATTGTATGCCAAAGTTACACCCTCGAGAATTTGATACACCAAACTACCCAAAATGGGGTCCACAAAACTATTGTATTTTCATCTTCCGAGGTTAGGGATTTGGATTTTATTTATGTTAAAAATTTGTTTAGAGCCTCATTTTAATTCATCTTCTTGTGAATACGAGTAGTCATCACATCTATTCTCAGAAGTAAGATTCCACCATTCTAGCGAGTCTTTCACTTTGTATTTCTATAGTTTTGTACATTTCGCTCATTAATAGAAATTGTGTATTACTGTATCTCTGTGTTTATGGTTGTATCTATGATATATTTATGTTATATTATTGGATATCTGAGATATATTTGTACATTTATTTATCTTATCTCCACTCTCATTTTGTGCCAAAAATAATCTGGATCAGTGGTATCAAATAAGGCTGCTCTTGATCGATTTTTTTTTTGAATGCATGTCCCCAGCGAGGTCCAAGTATAACATGTTGGGTATCGATATTGTCTCTCTTGATGAAAATCTCTCTCACACGCCCAAGAAAAAAATCATGGGGGAATAAAATAAAAACGACAGAGCAGACGATTCTATTAATTTGTTGCTTGAGAAAGATCTCATGCGACAGATGGATGAAATGATGGAGAATTTTCCCACATCCTTCAATGCTTGTCGATAACAATAGACACATATTCATCAATATACCACTTTGGAGGCACCTCTCCTTTCAAGGTACAAGTTAATTTTGATATTCCCATATTTGAAGGATAGATAGATGCACATTCCCTAGAAAAATGGTTAAATCTGCTAGATGGTTATTTCTCTGTTCATAATTTCTCCGTCAGGGAAAATATCACCTTCACACTCCTTAAGTCTCTCCCCCATGTCAAAACTGGTGGGAAACTTACTAGGAGAAAATTTCCACAGAGGATTCTGGAATATATGGGGCCGAGCCCACTTGGGATTTTTTTTGTGGATGCGGTCAAGGAACAATATTACCCTGTTGGAAACTATGACAACCAATACATGAGATGGACCACACTGTGGAAAGAGAGGGGCCAAGTAGTGTCAGATTTCACCAATACCTTCCATACCTTGTGCACAAAGCTGGGTATCAAACACTCTGAGTGACATATGGTTCTAAAATACCATGGGGCTCTACACAGATACATCCAAACTGAAATGGATTTTTTGGACATCTCATCACTGGGTTTTGCTTATCGATATGTTGTTAAAATCGAGTAGAAATTTAAGCACCAAAACAAGCGGGAGTTCAGGTATGCAAATCCACAACAACCAAAGTATGGTAAAGACATCCCTAACAACCAACCTTCAGAAAACCAGTCCAAGCCACATAAAAATAAGGGTAACAGAAAGATGAACGACACTAGAAAATGGTGCAATTTCCACAAAATACCCTCGAACAACATCGATGAATGTCGCTCAAAATATTAATTGGTGGCTGAGATCAAATACAAGGAGAAGAACCCTCATTCAGAATTTGATTCAGAAAATACTGGTAGAAGACAAATCATCGACGTAGACCCCACTTCTATTTTCGCGACCGCAACAATTCAACCAGAAGAACTAGTAGATCCTGAAGAGGGGGAGCACCTTTTTCGTTCACAAATGTGGGTGAAGGGGACCCTCCTGCATTTTCTTGTTGATAGCGGAATCTAGAAGAACCTCATCTCAGTAGAGGTCGTCAAATATTTGGGATTGACAAAAAAACCACACCCACAACCATACAACATCGGGTGGCTTCGCTAGGGATGAGATCTTCGTGTCAGCCAATAATTTCGATTGTCATACGAAATCCAACCCTTCAAGGATGAGGTATTATGTGATGTTTCCCCACTGGATGTATGTGATGTTCTCTTGGGCCAACCATATATGTGGAAGTGCCATGCTATTTATGAGTCTCGACCCCTTAGTGTCATTGTTACTCTGGGGGGTCATCTCTATAGGATACCAGAGGTAGTTCTGACTACTGTCCCACCTAAATAGTGTCGCAAGGTAGTATATCATACTACAAAATTTAGCTTCTTCACAATTTGTTCAAAAGGTGAACATAAGGACACTATAACCATTGCAGCCTCGGTCCAAGCACCTTCTATCCAACAGAATCAGGTCGACAAGATTGCAATAGAGCATAAAGATTCCTTCTGTACATAAGCATATCATGTAGCCAAACTGGTTAAAAATGTCCAACCCTTCCAGCCATAGGTTGATGACAACCTTCAACAAGATAAGCAACACAACTTCTCCAACAAGGTAAGCAACTCATTAAGATGCATATTCAATAAACGCTTTTCCCTTTCCCCCGGGAACTCAACGCAATGGAGACCATTTATTCCTAAGGAGGGAGGATTGATCTAGGTGGATATCGGTGGCCACCCACCTATCCCAACTGGATCCAAACAATGCTCTGGAAATTTACTATTTTTAGCAGTTTTTCGATTCCTAAACTTCTGGGGCCATTTTGAGGGCCTAAATGAAGGTTTTTCAGGATCGAGCACCTAAATGATATTTGAAGCCTCTAATTGAGCCCCCAAAATTAATCTCCTTGACGATAACTTTCCAACAAGATATCATGTGCCCCAAACAAATATTGTATGCCAAAGTTATGCCCCCGGGAAGTTGATACACCAAACTACCCAAAACGGGGTCCACAAAACTATTGGTTTTTCATCTTTCGGGGTTAGGGTTTTGGATTTTATTTATGTTAAAAAGGTCATTAGAGCCTCATTTTAATCCATATTCTTGTGAATGTGAGTATCCATCACATCTCTTCTAAGAGATAAGCTTCCACAATTCTAGTGAGTCTTTCACTCTGTATTTCTACAGTTTTGTACATTTCACTCGTTAATAGAAATTGTGTATTACTGTATCTCTATGTTTATGGTTGAATCTCTGATATATTTATGTTATATCATTGGATATATGAGATATCTTTGTACATTTATGTATTATATCTCCTCTCTCATTTCGTTCCCAAAATAATCTGGATCAACCTCCCTCTCAACGAGAGTGAACATTCTACATCATGCCAAGCTTGTCTCTGGAGCACCTTGAGTCTTTCCACTACTAGTCAAATCAACATGACTAATAGGAGACTGCGCATGGGCCATTCACCACTAGCTAAATTAGCATGGCTAATCATGTGAGTGAATGTATCAGTCTCCCTTGTTCAAATCAACATGACCAATATGGGATAATGTCTTCCCGATGCTACTCATCTATGGATGTGTACTAGAGATTCATTGCTCCTTTTTTCATCATGTCTCGGATGAATTCCTGCAAGAAAATTTTGAAGTCACACTACTTCACGGCTTGCAATATTGGCTCCTATATTCTCTGCCTCTACTGCACTAAGTGCCACTGATGTCTTCTCCCTTCTCAACCATGAAGTCACACTGATTCCAAAACTAAAGAAGCATCCAAAAGTATTCTTCCGATCCAATTCACTCCCTGCCTATTCAGAGTATGTATAACCCTGCAACTTTACATCTCCATCCAGGACGTATCTTAATTCATATCCAATCGTACCATGTAGGTATCTCAAAAGATTTTTTTGTTGCCATCCAATGTACATGTCTAGGTTAAACCATGTACCGACTCAATGTATTCACTGCAAAACATATGTCTAGCTTGGTGTTAACCAGGTACATCAATAATCCAATCAGTTGTATGTACATTGTGGGATCCATCAAATCTGAAGATGAATCACTCAGGTGCTTCAGATTTATCTTCATGGGTGTGTCCATGGACTTGTAGTCCATCATCTCAAATTTGTGCAGGGTTTAAACAATATATTTTCCTTGGCTAAGGAAAATATCATCTGATCTCTGCCACACCTCTAATCCCAAGAAGTAAAGTATCAAACCTAGGTACTTCATATCGAAATTTGATGTGATCTCCCTCTGAAGCTTGACTCCCTATAAGTCTATATAATCTTTGGATTCATCTACTCCCTCTGCATGTGATGACCTTTTCTGAAGTCTGATCTCCTATGAATTGTCATGAGGAGGCTTTGCCTCTCTACTGGATCCTGAGGGCTGACTCCCTCAAAACTCTAGATCCTTTATTACATGTACATGTACAACTCTTATGTCTGGATATTATGCTCCATGTCTTATCTAGGGACCATCCAAATTTTTGTCTCTTGCAACTAACATTATAGCTCCCTCTTAGAGATATTACCTGTGACCTACCTGAAACAAGAAACAATAACAACAACATCTCCATGGTAGCCTCCTTGGAATTTACAAGATAACCTACCTGGAACAAGGTCAACAACCAAGAACATCTATGAGACGAGATCAATTTATTTTGTAAACAAGTGAATTATTAATATGATCATTCACCTAATGATATTCGTACCAACAATAATCAAGTGTTTACTAAACTAATAATAGTGATAAAAATAATAGAATTCTAAATATTGTTATTCTAGTTACAACACTTACTTAAACTACAACAATATAAAGAAATATCAAACTTGATATGCAAACCTGGAGTTTAGTTGTTGTTGTTCCACTTGGGTTGTCTTCTATAGTTTCCCTGGTCTTGTGCTTGGAAGCACTACTGGATAAAGGACATACTCTTCATCTTTCTCTTCAACATCTTCTACATGTGCATGGTGCTTCTTATTTCCCTTTTCATTTTTAATAGGACATTATGTGGCATAATGTCCCATCTCCTTGTAGTTGTAGCATCTGATATTTGACACGTCCTTCCTATGGCATGGTTTCTTAGGCTTCTTTGAGCTACCTTCTTCCCTTTCCTTTTTCTTCACTTGGGAAACAAGTGCTTGATATTCATCATCATTAGTCTTTTGCGATTTGGATATCAACCTGGATTCCTCTTGGGTGCAATCTTCCCATAGCTTGTTGAACTTGGGAAATTTTCTTCTTGCGAAAATTCATTGAACAAATGGATCCCAAGAGAAGGGAAATACATTGAGGGTAGTAGTCATGAGTTCAACATCTTCTACTGGATATCCAATGGATGTTGATTGGTCCTTGATCTGCGTTATCCTCATGAAATAGTTGGCTATTGTTTCTAACTTGTTCATTGTCATGTTTATGAGTTGATGCCTTATTGTAAGATTTCGACTCATGTTATTACTTTCATAAAGTTTGGTTAGGGCATTAAACATTTCCTTCGGTGTCTTCATTTTTGATACCTTAGGTCTCTGATGATCCTTTATTGAGTCTGTCAAGATCCTCTTGGCCTTGAATTCATTCTTCCTAAACTTTTCTTTAGCATCTTATTCTTCTGGTTCTGGAAGCATATTCTTGATATGATCCAATAATTCATTCTCTTATAGAATGAGGAGAACTGGTAGAAACCCTAGCACTAAGAAACCTCAATTTTTCAAATTTCACCAAACTATATGTTGAGGGTTTTAGGGGGTGCCCTAGGTTAGGTAACATTTCTCTATGAAGGAATTATCCCCAAAAACCTTGGGATAATGCTCAACGAGCTTGACAAAGCATTGCAGATGTAAGGTGTTGTTGCAGGAATCTTCTTTATAGTGGTCAAACTGTTATGAAGGTAACCAACTATGATACCATGTTAGATTTTCGTTATTTATAGAGAATTAGAGTTACTTGTGTTCATTTACTTCATTACCATTAACATATATATATATCCAGTACTGAGGAGTAGCAGCATAAACAAGAGACAAAAATAACACAAGATATTTATACTAGGAAAACCCCAAATTAGGAAAAAACCCAACAACCTTTCTTAGATAGATTTTGTTCACAAAGCAAGTCCAAAAATATAAACCCTAGCACAAAGGCTAGCTCAACCAAAAATATCACCATAGTTGCATCAACAACACTACACCAATATAACACACCTCCTCAAGGAGTATCACACAAGAGAGAGATACCAAAATAATAAACAAGAATAAATCGAGTCACTGTAGTAGTTGTGTTACCTTCTCCAAACTTGTGCCTTGCTTCTTTGTAGTCGAGAGAGTGTGAGTGAGGTAAAAAATTAGCTAAGGCGCCTCCTTATTTATAGTCTTTCTTTCCTTCTAGTTGGACCAACTTCTCTTATCGAAAGGTGTCTTTTTATTATACTTTATTCTTCCAGGATGACTTCTCTTCTAGGGTATTTCAACATCTTTCCAATGGAACTCTTACTTCCAGAATCTTCTTCGCATCTAAGAAAGGTCATCTAGGAGGGAAAGATCCTCCCGCAGCTACCAAAACATCAGCAAAATCCACGAGAGAACATGGGGAGACCGAACATTTTTGGAATATTAGGGGCACAACAACAAGAGCATCATATAGACCCATTTAAGGGAATCACATGTCACTTACAAGGAATTGAACCTGGTTGGGGAGGGAAACAACCATTCCCCCCAACCACCCAAGCTACATCTAATGGAAAATTGGTATAACTCCTGTATATATCTTGTGCTTCCTTTAACCATTGCATAATCCGAATCACCTTTTCTTCCATCTCTTGTATCATTTATATTCCTATGATCACTTGTTCCTCTGGACTATTCCAACTCAACAATGTTCTACATGGCACCTTCCACATAGATACCCATAAGGAGACATATTGATAGAGATATTGTAATTGTTATTGTAAACAAATTCCACCAAATCTAAGTTCTTTTCCCAATGGATCTACTAATACATGATAGAAATCCTAATCATGCCTTTCATCACTTGATTTAGACTCTCTCTATTTAAATTTGCCATCTATTTAGGATGAGAAGTAGTGCTTAAGTTCAACTAAGTCCCAAGTACTTACTACAAACTTGTCCAAACTTGACGTAAATCAAGATTATCTATTTGAGATGATATTCTTGGGGAATCAATGAAGATGAATAATCTCAGTTATAAACACTCACACCACATCAGTGGTGTCATACGTTTCCTTGAATGGAATAAAATGAGCACTTTTGGTCAATCTATCAACTACGATGAAAATCGAATTATGTCTTTGTAGTGTGAGAGGCAATCCCATGATGAAATCCGTGGAATTGACTTCCCATTTGGACTTAGGAATGTCATGCAATTGTAAGAATCCTAACAATGGTGGCGATCAAAATTCAATTATTGACATTTAAGGAATTTGGTGATGAATTGTACCACACTATGCTTCATTATTGCCTGGAAGAAGAACTTCTTCATTTCTACATACTACTTCACACCCATGTGTGCATATTAAAGAGATATAGGGGCTTCCTTGAGGATAGTGCTTCAAATATCTCCTTCTTTGGACATGTGTGTTCTCCCCTAAAATAACATCAATCCATTTGCCTCAAGGACATACCCTTCAAACTTAGGTTATGGATTCTTCCCATTCTGAAGTACTGATTTAACCTTCAAATACCAATTGTGTCCATGAAAATGTTATAACTCCTATTGCTTCAAATCAACCTTTAAAGGTACCAAGGAGAAGATACTCAACCTCCCACTTATGGAATCAACCATTACACTCTCCTTTCCCTTAATGCACGAAACACAAAAATTATGCTCACTCATAAACAAATTATATACCTTTGTTTGCCATTTATATCCCTCTACTAGATAATGCCTCCAAAGTTTTAGAGTGAACATAAGTGTTGCCATGTCTAGATCATGCATGGCATAATACTCTTCATTAAGTTTCAACTTCCATGACGCATAAGCTATAACTCTGCCATATTGCATTAAAATAAGACCCAACCCTTCTTTCGAGGTATTCATGTAGACCATGAGGTCCTTGTCCATATTGGGAACTCATAGGATTGGTGCATTGGTTATCGATATTTTAAGCTTGAAACGTGTTGCATTACATTCACTAGTCCATTGATACTTAATTCCCTTCTATTACAAGGTATTTATGGGTTTTTCAATATTCAATAAATCCTCCACAAAATTTCAATAACATCCAACTAACCCCATGAAAATAAGCACCTCATGAGCATTTTTCACTACTAGCCAATACATTATGGCCTTGACCTTCTAAGGGTCTACATAATTTCTCACTCTTTAAATAATCTGAGTTAGGTAGTGAATTTCCTTCTAAGAGAAATATCACTTCAATAACTCATCATACACTTTTTGTTCTCTTAAACATGACATCACAATCCACAAGTTCTTCTCATGCTCCCCTTCATTTCTAGAATAGATGATAATATCATCTATGAATGCCTACATAAAATAGTTTAATTAACCTGCATAAGGGAATCCAAGTGTTTTTATAATATGTTAGTGATAAGGATAATGGACACCATTGGAACATTGGTCAAACTAAATGACACCAATACAAAATTGTAATTCCCATTTGGAAGGTAGTTTTAGGATTTCCATCCTCCTTAATTCTTATCTAGTGATAACCTAATCGAAGATCAATTTTTGAGAAAATTGTTGCTCCTTTAATTTGTCCAAAGAGATTATATATTTAAGGTATTGGGTACCTATTCTTCACTGTGGCTCTATTCAAATCCTTGTAATCTATGTGTAATTGTAAGGAACCATCCTTCTTCTTGATAAATATTACTAGTGCACCCCATGGTTAAAGGCTAGGCCTAATACACCATAAGTCTAGTAGTTATTTCAACTATATCTACAATTCAACTATATATTAGAGATGGGATCCATGCTAGGTTTTATCTCGATAGTAAAATCAATCTCTCTTTTAGGAGTTAACGTAACCCTAGCAAATCTTAGGGAAAGATATCCCTAAACTATGATAAAACCTGGTACTGATCTAAATAGGTCCCCTTTTTTCACTTATTACCTCCACTAGATACAACTGAAACCCTTGTCTTAGATAATTATTTACTTTCATCGTCGAGATGAAACATATGGACACATTCCTCTTAATACCATGGATTATAATTACCTCCCTTCCTTGTCTAAACAAAGTGATATTTTCTCGAAGTAGTCTACTAAATATCGATGAGCTTCCAACCAGTCCATACCAATAATGAGATCATATTTCCTGAGGGTACTGATGTAAAATTTTAACCCAATAATACACACCCATATATCTAGAAAACACTCCTTAATATTAGGTCCTACTATTTTCTTTACTCTGAAAGCCATTTTTCCAAAAATAAAATCATTGTTCTCACAGGTTTCCAACCCACATTTATCTAATGCAAATGGAGAAATGAAACTATACGTTGCACCAATATCAAACAAGATTTTAAATTTATCATTGTTTATGTTACTTGAATATTCCACTACATTGAATTTATGCTCGTCTTGGTGGTTATTAATTGATGCATAAATATGGTGGTTATGTCTTGCATCCACGACTGAGGCTTTTCCCTCTCAATTCATACTACCTAATTGTGACCTAGGGAAATCATGTTGGAAATGAGGACCTCCAAACCCCAACACACAATGTGGGATGGGTTTTGCATGCTATAATGCTAATATCTCTAAGATGATTTCCTTTCCCTATAACCCCTTGCCTTGTTGAAAGTTCCCTATGAATGCCTGGTATTCTCTTTCATCCTTTATGATTCCTAGGATATTACACTCATTTCCATTGTAACACATACTACAACAACTTTAGGTGCAACCTTGTTGCCATATGGAGGTGGCCTATAAATTCCTTCCCTAGAGAACGTTCTAGGGGGATTCCCTACATGTATTGGATATTGTGAAGCTGAATAATTCATAAACTCTCTTTGATCCCCTATAGCATCAATAATTTCTTCAACATAACATGCATACTAAATTTCCTTAGCCACTAAAGTTGGATTCCACATCCAAAAAAGGGTCCTAATCATATGGTTTAGTCCATACACAAATTTATTTTCCTATCCTTCATTAGTGTCTTGTATGAGACATACTTTACTATTTCCATGAACCTCACATCTCATACTCTTCCATTGATCAACCTCCCATAATCAATGTATGGAATTCTCCAAATTTCTCTTGAAAGAGTGCTGGAAGATACTTCTTTTAAATTTTTTCCTCAATCAACTCCCACGAGACACTGTTGACAATGATATGAATCAACCTCTTTAATTTTCCCCACAAATTTAAGGAACTACTTAGGAATTGGAAAATAAATATCTTGGAATTCGAGGTAGAGGCATAATATCTTAGTGCAAAACACCTCAACATGATTTCAAGCTATGATTTGACATGTTCCCTTGCAATTCCCCTAGAAAACTTTGGGAGCTTGATTATCTCACTGTCTCATTTATATCCTTCATGGATCGTCATACGGTAATAATTCAAGTGATGATGGTGATGATACAAATGTTTATGGATCTATGGTGTTGAATATCCCTCATTACCATTAGTCTTAATCATTGTTACTATTGCATCATAACATAAGGGCTTATTAGTAGGATTTGTGTTACATAATTGCATAAAATTTAATGAATATAATTTTATTATAATTTTCATTTGGATGTAAGTATGAATTGTAGAAGAAACTTAATGTATAAGAGATGAAATCAGGGAAGGTTATGTTGTCACTAACTTGTCACTACGCCCACTCTAGGGCCTAATATTTTTCCGACCCATACTTAAGTACAGAGGAAACCTAGGTGCATACACTATGGTCCTAATCTAGGGTGATCATGAATACAAGAAAGACCCCTTCTCAAGTTATATATATATATATATATATATATATATATATATATATATATATATATGAGAGAGAGAGAGAGAGAGATGCATGCAAAAACATACACATATACATGCATAATTTATAACTCCAAAATTGATGCTTTGCATTAACGTGAAACATTTATAAATACAAATTTGAATGATGGTTGGTATTCACCTTCCATATGACTCTTCCTATCCCCTACGACTCCTCATATTTATCCTAAGTGATATTTACAATGATATTCACATAAGCAACACAATCAAAAGGATTACATGTCCAACATCCTCCTCCTTAACATAAGGGGTGTTTGTGAATCCAAGCATCATTTTGAACTTTTCAAAAATTTATCTTCCAAGTGTTTTGGTGAATATGTCCACAATTTGTTCATTTGTGTAACAATGTGTCAAATGAATAGTATTGGCCTCTACTTTCTATTGAATCGGGTGATACTTTGTGTTGATGTGCTTAGTTCAATCATGGAATCTGGGATTCTTGGACAACTTGATTGTAGAAGTATTGTCAGCTAGAATATTCAAGTATTTTCCCAAGCCACACAATCTCCTTCATTGGTTTTGTAGCTACCACATATTCTACCTTTGTTATGGAATCTATTGGAATTGACGGTTTGTGTGATATTTAGGAGATAACCTTTGATCCAAGCCTCATGAGATAAAATGAAGTTGACATTCCATTTTATTTATCCCCAAAAAAGTTTGAATCAAAATATCTAATCAGGTTGAATTCATTCACCTTAGAGTACTTGAGTCCAAAATATTGAATTCCATTAAAGTGTTTTAGAACTCTTTTTGCATCATACTAGTTTCCTTCTCAAGGTTTTTGCATGAAACTAGAAATAATCCCAACACCAAATGAAATATCTAGTCTAGTGGTGGTAAGGTAGATAAGACTTCCCACAAGTTTCCTGTACTTGGTTTCATCCTCAAGTTCATTCCATTCTTTTGATGTGAGATTCAAGTTCTGTTCCATTGGAGTAGAAACAATATTACACTCATCCATGCAGAAATTATTCAACAATTCTCCAACATACTTATTTCAAGAGATGAATATGTACTTTTGATTTTGAATCACTTCAATGCCCAAATAGTAGTGAAGATTTCTCAAATATGTCATCTCAAAAAATTTCTTCAACTCTTTCTTTATGGATGCAATATAACTTTCATTGTTCTATATTATCAATAGATCATCTACATACACTGCATGATATACCACATTTTTTCCAACTTTCTTGAAAAATAAGTTTCATCATCAAGATTGAAGTGCTTGAAATTTAATTTTATAAGATGCTAAGTTAGCTTTTCATACCAGGCTCACAATGATTTTTTTAGGCCATATAAAGATTTGATCAGCTTACACACGTTATGTTATTATCCCTTCACAACAAAACCTTTTGGATAAGACATGAATACATTCTCTTTCAAGTATCCATTCAATAAAGTAGTGTTCACATCCATTTGATTAATTTTCCATCCATTCTGTAATGCCAAGGAAAGTAGAGTATGTATGGTATCCCATTTTTTTGTTGGGGAAAAAGTATCCTCATAATCAATACCTTCTTTCTGTGAAAATCATTTTTCCACAAGCCTTGCTTTGTGCTTGTCAAGTGAACCAACTAATTTGTAGATGTTCTTGATTACCCAATTGAAAACAATTGGTTTGGTTCCAAATGGAGGATCCACCAACTTCCACATCTCATTATTGATGAGAGAATCATATTCCTTCTGCATGGATTATTTCCACTCATCATGAGAAGTGACTTATTCAAAGGAAGTTGGTTTAAAGTTAGTAGATAAATTTGAATCACAATCATATAAAACATCCATATCATTTATATCACTTGGATTTGAATTATCTACACACCTCCATCTTGTCTTGAGGAGATTTTGGTTCCTATCTTTTTTACCTCATATGGATTAGCACTTTCAAGTGATTTTATGAGCCATTTTGGTGGACCTTTCTGAGATGGTCGAGGTTGGTCAGTTGATTGAGATGGTGTTGAATTCTCATCAAGGCTCAACCTTTCAATCCTCTCAATCACATCATCCAAATGAACTTCAGGTTATAATGAAGTGGTTGTAACTTATTCATGAGGGGGAGGTGGTGCTTCAAAAAGATATTCCAGAGATTAATCCAAGATATGGATCCCCCCTTCAATATGTGGAATATTGTCATCAAATTCATGATATCTCTTTACATAAGTAAATTTTTCCAGATGATCAAGTTGTGTTTCAACAATTTTTTCATTCTTAGAGGATTCAAGAAAGTTTACATCTCTAGAAAGAATGAATTTCTTGTTTACCTCATTGTAAATATAACATCCTTTGGTGGTATTTGAGTACCCCAAGAAGATGCACTTATGAATCCTTGCACCAAGATTGTTTCTTTGTTCCTTAGGAATTAAGGCATAATAGGTGCAACAAAATAACCTTAGATGCATCACCAAAGGAATGTGGTCATACCACATTTCCCAAGGTGTCTTTTTTTCAAGAGAATGAGATGGGCACCTGTTTTTCACATAGATTGCACACATAGATACATCAACCCAGAACATCAATATTACATTCTAAAAAAACATGATTGAACGAACAATATTTTGGGGAGTCCTATTCACTCTTTCAACTACACCATTCTGTTGAGGATTCTATGGAACTGTGGCTTGATGTTTGATCCCATTGTTGGACAACTGAGAGGGGGGGTGAATCAGTTGTTACTGTGCTTAAACAATTATGCTTCTTTTAAACTCTTTTGCAGAAACACTGAGGTACAATCACAACAGTGCAGGGAAGTAAACAATATCATATTCAGCATCAGTCACACACATGTGATACACAGAAACAAATATTTACTGAGGAAACCCATAAAGGGTAAAAACCTCTTTTTCTTTATATGATAAGTAATATTTAATTTCTTTACATTATCATACATATGATCACCAACTCATAATGAGGCTACAACCTCTGTTTTGCAAGCTGCTACTTGTTGAGAGCACCAACTCTCTGTTTTCTCTAGCACCCACTAGAAGGAAGCACCAACTCCCTGGTTTCTCTAGCACCAACTAGAAGGAAGCACCAACTCCTTGATTTCTCTAGCACCAACTAGAAGGAAGCACCAAATCCCTGAGTGTTTCTAGCACCAACTGGATGGAAGCACCAACTTCCAATCATACAGGCACCAACCTGTATAACAGAGAACAAGAGTTCTCCCTTGCACCACCCTGCCACCCTGGTTTCTCTGGCTGCAACCAGATGGAGGCTACAACTCCCTATGTTCAAGCACCCACTTGAACCTATGAGGACAACAGTCCTCCCTAGCACCTCCCATCCACCCTGAAATATAAATCTTTGCTACTGAAACTTATTACAATGATATGATGTTCAACAATGGCTTACCAGACTCAACACTGTTCTGCTGCTTTTCGTTGCTCTGTCTACCTCATTGCCTTTCTGCACACATGACTTGCGTTGTCTGTTCTTTTGCTTTTTATGCTCTATGCGCCATGTCCATTCACTCCACAATTCCTCTTCTGTGCAATATCAGCTGCTACACTCTGATCCTTCTTCACACATGAATCACCTTCACCAACAACAACCACAACAAACACCAACAACAACCCCTTGTCTTCTCTGTACCATGTATATATTTCTTCTGTGCATCTTGTGCATGCAATATTCACCATTCTTCTACATGCTCATACTGCGCCATTCTCTTCCACATCTCAAGTGCTCTGCGTGATCATCATCGCGAATCTTCAACTTCTCTGGCAGTTCAACCCCTGTGTCTATCATCACTAGGTGTTAAGATGAGATTCCTTTTTCCCTCTGGCAGTTGAGACTCTTCGTCTTCTCTGTTACAGTCGAGCTCATCCTTTATGTTTTAGTTACGAGCTCAAACCCTCATCCAGCTGTCAATTTCCTCCACAAATCGTCTTCATTCCACTGGCAGATTCCATGTGACTCTTCAGCTCCTTTGGAAATCACACCGAAGTCTCTTCGCATCCTCTAGTAGAAACCATCAATGGTTACTAGCAGTTTCACTGTGTCCTGCAACAATAGCCCTCCGATCTTGTTCAAATTCACCTGCACCGTTGGATTGAATCCATGGGATCTTGCATTCATTTCGGCATTTCAACATTCAGAAATTCTGTGCTGACTGTCTCGACACTTCATTTCGCGATCTCCGAAGTTCCGATACATAACTTTTCTACACTAGCTCCTTCCCCAATATGACTATGGTCATAACCAAGCACCTATGTAAAAGTGCTTTTCGCAAATTCACGTTTTGTGAATCTGGAGATGAGGCATCTCGACTTTCCAAGTTGCGATCTCCAAAACCCCGAATTGGATCTTATCTGGAATGACACCTTCCCTTCTCGTGACCAAGGGCTGTGACCACAGCCTTATGGATAAGGTGCTTTCGCATTTTCGCATTTCGTGAGTCTGGAGATGAGACATCTCAACCCTCCAAGTTGTGATCCCCGATACCCCGAAATGGTGTGGGATCAACGGTCCTGATCAACACTTGATTTGATGGTT
This sequence comes from Picea engelmannii, assembly GCA_009831015.1. Taxonomy (NCBI): domain Eukaryota; kingdom Viridiplantae; phylum Streptophyta; class Pinopsida; order Pinales; family Pinaceae; genus Picea; species Picea engelmannii. The sequence continues at coordinate 845,097 of ML777332.1, read as the reverse complement.
CAGATCATTTCACGATTTCTCATATCATGATTTCGACATTCCTGGGGTGAATGTTCTCTTGTCTCTCTATGTTTCGATTCATGAAACTCCGATATGGAGTAAGTTTGCTGACGTCACATGTGTTAAATAACTGCCACGTGTCAGCCTGATTCGTGACTTACATGTGCTTGGAATGTTGAATCATTCTAACACTTGTCATTACCTGGTTGTGCCACGTGTTCCTAGCTGACGTGGTTTGCTGACGTGAGTTGGATCGACGGTCCAGATGTGATCTTGATTTGACGGCTCAGATTACGTCACGATTTTTCATATCGCAAAATCAAGATTTTTGTGGATGATATTACTTGTTATCTCCAACTCTCGATCCCCGAAACTCTGACAGGGAGTCGGATCATCGGTCCACATAACCCCCTGAGATGGACAGTCCTCCTGCTTTTAGGATTTTGTGAGCCCTCTAATCCTTGCACTTTAAAGATCGTGTAGGTTCTCCTCGATCCAACGGTGGTCGGACCCTGCGCTTGGATCTAATGCCCGAGATCTATCCTCCATATCTGCGCGCTCCTCTTGTCTACATTGAGATCTGATGGTCATCGGGAATTTGGGATGGGATCCAACGATCACCGACGCTTCTCATCCAAGCTTACACATCCTTCTTACTTGGAAGAATTTCTAAGTGTCAAAGGCCTCGACCTTTGATCTGCTTGTGATCCTAAGTAGGCTATGCACTACATTCGACTCTGTGCTAATTCCTCCTAAGCTTACGTTGTTCCTGTTTTTCCATCGATGCACACTCTGATCCTCCCATCTTCACTGTTGTACTTTCCATCAGTGACAAGCATACGCTACCTGTAAAACATACCAAACATCCTCTGCACTATCTCTTCTGATCTTATTGAGGTTGCTCTGCAGATTCTTCCCAAAATACTTCCAGTGCCCGTCTATTACATTCTTCATTGTTGTACTTGCCATCAATGAAAACCTGTTAAACATTTCCAACAATCTCCCCCTTTGGCATTGATGGCAACAAAGGCACCCAGATTATTTTCTCCCCCTTTGACATCAATGTCAAAGAGAAGGCATGCTCCCCCTGAGCTATTGCAGTAATTTTAGGAGGCATTAGATATTCAAACAATAAAAATCTCCTCCTAACAAGATGGACTCGTTTAGGTGTGAAACGAAATGACACCCAGTTTCTGTCTGAGATATTCAAACGGTGTCTTGGCTAGGGGCTTAGTAAAGATGTCTGCAATTTGTTCTGTAGTGGGAATGTAAAGGACCTGAACAATCTAATTGGTGACCTGCTCTCTCAGAAAATGATATTTTGTGGGAATATGTTTTGTCTTGGAGTGGAAGACATGATTTTTAGACACACTGATGGCACTAGTGTTATCACAATGAATTGGGATCGGTGCAGTGTATTTTACCTCTAAGTCTGCAAGTGTCTGAATCATCCATAATACCTGA
>ML777332.1:805629-830935 GCA_009831015.1 Picea engelmannii | reverse complement strand
CATTACCCTCATAACTGTTAATGAGTTTGTCCCACATTTCTTTGGCAGTTTCTAGGTGCATAACTTTTACGAATTCTGCTTCTGCAAGCCCACTCAAGATAGCATTCATAGCCTTAGTGTTGAAGCTAAATTCTAGTTTGTCAACTTTATTAGCTAGCACAACTGGCTTTACATAGCCAGTATCTACCACATCCTAGACATCTGCACCTAAAGCCATTATGTAGGTTCTCATTCTAACTTTCCAGAAGGCAAAGTTTGTTCCATTGAACAGAGGGGCCTTATTGGTTGAATTTCCTTCATGGCTTGACATTTTTAAGCTCTAATATCTACCCTTAGATAAAAGGGGCCGACTCTGATACCAATTGTTGGACAACTGAGAGGGGGGGGGTGAATCAGTTGTTACTATGCTTAAACAATTATGCTTCTTTTAAACTCATTTGCAGAAACACTGAGGGACAATCACAATAGTGCAGGGAAGTAAACAATAGCATATTCAACATCAGTCACACACATGTGATACACAGAGACAGATATTTCCTGAGGAAACCCATAAAGGGTAAAAACCTCTTTTTCTTTATATGATAAGTAATATTTACTTTCTTTACATTATCATACATATGAGCACCAACTCATAATGAGGCTACAACCTCTGTTTTGCAAGCTGCTACTTGCTGAGAGCACCAACTCTCTATTTTATCTAGAACCCACTAGAAGGAAGCACCAACTCCCTGGTTTCTCTAGCACCAACTAGAAGGAAGCACCAACTCCTTGATTTCTCTAGCACCAACTAGAAGGAAGCACCAACTCCCTGAGTGTTTCCAGCACCAACTGGATGGAAGCGACAACTTCCAATCATAAAGGCACCAACCTGTATAAAAGAGAACAAGAGTTCTCCCTTGCACCACCCTGCCACCCTGGTTTCTCTGGCTGCAACCAGATGGAAGCTACAACTCCCTGTGTTCAAGCACCCACTTGAACCTATGAGGAAAACAGTCCTCCCTAGCACCTCCTGTCCACCCTGAAATATAAAGCTTTGCTACTGAAAATTATTACTGTGATATGATGTTCAACAATGGCTTACCAGACTCAACACTGTTCTGCTGCTTTTCGTTGCTCTGGCTGCCTCATTTCCTTTCTGCACACATGACTTGCGCTTTCTATTCTTTTTCTTTTTATGCTCTATGTGCCATATCCATTCACTCCACAGTTCCTCTTCTGTGCAATTTCAGCTGCTGCACTCTGATCCTTCTTCACACATGAATCACCTTCACCAACAACAACCACAGAAAACACCAACAACAACCCCTTGTCTTCGTTGTACCGTGTATATATTGCTTCTATGCATCTTGGGCATGCAATATTCGCGACTCTTCAACTTCTCTAGCAGTTCAACCCCTGTGTCTATCATCACTAGGTGTTAAGCCGAGATTCCTTTTTCCCTCTGGCAGTTGAGACTCTTCATCTTCTCTGTTACAGTCGAGCTCATCCTTTCTGTTTTATTTACGAGCTCAAACCCTCATCCAGCTGTCAATTTCCTCCATGAATCGTCTTCATTCCACTGGCAGATTCCATGTGACTCTTCATCTCCTCTAGAAATCACACCGAAGTCTCTTCGCATCCTCTAGTAGAAACCATCAATGGTTACTAGTAGTTTCACTGTGTCGTGCAACAATAGCCCTCCGATCTTGGTCAAATTCACCTGCACCGTTGGATTGAATCCATTGGATCTTGCATTCATTTCAGCATTTCGGCATTCGACAATTCTATGCTGAGTGTCTCGACACTTCATTTCACGATCTCCGAAGTTTCGATACAGAACTTTTCTACACTAGCTCCTTCCCCAATATGACTATGGTCATAACCAAGCGCCTATGTAAAAGTGCTTTTCGTGAATTCGCGTTTCGTGAATATCGAGATGAGGCATCTCAACTTTCCAAGTCGCGATCTTCGTAACCCTGAATTGGAGCTTATCTGGACTGACTCCTTCCCTTCTCGTGACCATGGGCTGTGACCACAGCCTTATGCATAAGGCGCTTTTGCGATTTCACATTTCGTGAGTCTGGAGATGAGGCATCTCTACCCTCCAAGTCGCCATTCCCGATACCCCGAAATGGTGTGGGATCAACGGTCCTGATCAACACTTGATCTAACGGTTCAGATCATTTTGCGATTTTGCATATCAGGATTTCGACATTCCTGAGGTGAATGTTCTCTTGTCTCTCTATGTCGCGATTCACGAAACTCCGATATGGAGTAAGTATGTTGACGTCACATGTGTTAAATAACTGCCATGTTCCACCCTGATTCGTGACTTACATGTGCTTGGAATGTTGAATCATTCTGACACTTGTCATTACCTGGTTGTGCCACATGTTCCTAGCTGACATGGTTTGCTGATGTGAGTCATATCAACGGCCCATATGTGATCTTGATTTGACGGCTCAGATTACGTCGTGATTTTTCATATCTCGAAATCAGGATTTCTGTGGATGATATTACTTGTCATCTCCAACTCTCGATCTGCGAAACTCCGACAGGGAGTCGGATCATTGGTCCACATAACCCCCTGAGATGGACGGTCCTCCTGCTTTTGGGATTTTGTGAGCCCTATACTCCTTGCACTTTAAAGATCGTACAGGTTCTCCTCGATCCAACGGTGGTCGGACCCTGTGCTCGGATCTAATGCCCGAGATCTATCCTCCATATATGCGTGCTCCTCTTGTCTACATTGAGATCTGACGGTCATCAGGAATTCAGGATGGGATCCAATGATCACCGACATTTCTCCTCCAAGATTACACATCCTTCTTACTTGGAAGAATTTCTAAGTGTCAAAGGCCTCGACCTTTGATCTGTCTGTGATCCTAAGTAGGCTACGCATTGCATTCGACTCTGCGCTAATTCCTCCTGAGCTTACGTTGTTCCTATTTGTCCATCGATGCACACTTTGATCTTGCCATATTCACTATTGTACTTGCCATCAATGACAATCATACGCTACCTGTAAAACATACCAAACATCCTCTGCACTATATCTTCTGATCTTATCGAGGTTGCTCTGCAACTTCTTCCCAAAATACTTCTGGTGCCCGTCTATTACATTCTTCATTGCTGTGCTTGCCATCAATGAAAACCTGTTAAACATTTCCAACACCCATGTTGGCATAAATAGTTTTCAAGTTCATTAGATTTATATTCTTTTCCAATATCAGTGTGAAGGGAGCCAATACGAGAATAGGCTTCATTTTGAATCCATACATGAAATTTTTTAAAAGTTTCAAAAGATTGTGATTTATATTTCAACAACTACACCCATCACATCATGGTGTAATAAACAATAAAATACATGATATATTTATTGTCATTTTCAAAAGGAACAAGCATAGGGTTGCACAAATAATAATGTATCAGTTCAATTTCTCTACATCCTCTAGAATTAGAATCATGAAATGGTTGTTTTCTATGCTTTCCAAGGATACAAGAATCACATTGCTTCAAGTTCCTAGGAATAGTAGGCAAACAAGAAACACCATTATTTTTCATCAAACAAAGGATTTCATAATTAATATGACCAAATAAATATAGAATGCCAAAAAATACTAGATGGTATTGTACCTTCATTGTGATGAGATAGGTATGCAAAATTATATGCATGTGAATATGTCCCTTTCAGTTTCAATAGTCTTCCATCTTACACTCTAATCATGACAACCATGTTGTTTGAATCCTTCCTTATTTATACTTTTCCACTGAAGATATGAATAGGGTGGACTTGTTATCATATGTGCACAAGGGATACCAAGTTTCTTCAAAACTCAATAAGATAGAGCACATCATGAAGAATAAAATATGAGATTCCATGCAATTTAATCTTGATGGTGCCCATTATCGAAGGTTGGAGACTTTATTTATCTACAAAATATACTATGCCATCTATATTGTCATTGAAATCTTCAAATAAGTCTCTTTGGAATGTCATGTGAGAGGTTACACCTATGTCAAGAAGACATGTATCTCTCCAAGAAGAAAATGAAGTGCCAAACAAATATGTAGTTACTCCTGTATAGAAATGTGAAAAAAATGTAATGATAAGATTCAAGTGCTTTACCTTTTTCTAGATTAGATGTTTTACCTTTGTCTTCTTTTTAATTATGCATATATTTGATATTCTCCCATGGGACTCTACATTCATTCGCTTCATGTGATCCATTCCTTCTCCAATGGGTAAAATGAATATTGGATATCTTTCCTTGGTTATGTCTACCCCCATGCTTTTGAAATTCTTTCTTCCATGTCCTCTTTTGTTGCCTCCTCCTCTAGAAGAATCATGTGGTTGAATCTTCCATTTAGAAGAATCATGTGGTTGAATCTTCCATTTATGAGAAAGGCATACGGTCTCACTAGTGGAATGAGTTGACTTCTTTCCAAAGGCTTTCTCATGTTCTGTAAATTTCTCCACCAAAGTGTCAAATGTCATGGATTGCATTTGACCACTTGCTTGCAGATATTCAAGGAAATGAGAATATGTAGGGTAGATTGATCTGGATTATTTTCGGCATGAAATGAGAGAGGAGATATAACACAGAAATATACAAAGATATTGCAAGAGAGACAATAATATTATAGATATATATCAAAAATATAACAAGAGGCACATATATACAATAATACACAATTTATATTAACGTTCGAAATGTACAAAACTATAAAAATACATAGTGAAAGACTCTCTAGAATGGTGGTAGCTTATATTTGAGAAGAGATGTGACGGCTACTCACATTCGAAAGAAGATGATAGATACAATGAGGCTCCAAAGGAATTTTTAACATAAGTAAAATATAAAACCCTAACCCCGTAATATGAAAGGCCAAAAGGTTTATGGGCCCCAATGGGGGTAGTTGATACGTCAACTTCCTGAGGGTGTAACGTTTGCATACAATCTACATTTGGGACATTCAATACACCGTTGGAAATGTCTAATCGAGAAGAATGAATTTTTAGTAGCCCAAGCATGAGCCTTTGGCAGTAGTCTGGGCTCAAAATCCCTAAAAATGGTCATTTAGGGCCTCAAAATGGCCCTGAAAGTTTGGGACCCGAAAACTACCGAAAAATTGCCAAGGTGGAAAAATGTTTTTCGAGCAAGTGGAATAGGTGAGTGGCCATTGATATCCACTCGGATAAATCATCCCTACTTAGGAAGAATTGGTCTCCATTGCATTGAGTTCCCAGGGGATAGGGGGAAGCATTTGTAGAATCTGAACCTTGATGAGATATTTGCCTTGCTGGAGAATTTGCACTGCTTAGCTTGTTAAAGGATGTCATGAACCTATGGATGGAAGGGTTGGACATTTTTAACCAGTTTGGCTACATGAGATGATTCTGTGTAGAAGGAATCCTTTCACTTTTCTTTAATCGTGTCGACCTGCTTCTGCTAGAAAAACATGCTTGGACTGAGGCTGTAGTGGTTGTGATGTTCTTATGTTCAACTTTTGAACATAATGTGAAGAAGATGAATTTTGTAGTATGATATACTACCTTGAAGCACTGTTTAGGTGGGACAATAGTTGAAACTACCTCTAATATTCTGTAGAGATGACCCCCCAGAGTGACAATGACACTAGGGGGTCGAGACTCATAAATAGCACAACACTTCCACATATATGGTTGGCCCAAAAGAACATCACAGACATCCAATGGGGAAACATCACATACTACCTCATCCTTGAAGGTGTGGATGCCATAGGAAAGGTTCCATTGTTGGATGACACAGAGATCTTGTCCCTGGTAAATCCACCCAATGTTGTATGGTTGCGGGTGTGGTGTAGTTGATAATTCCAATTGTTTGACGACCTCTATTGAGATGAGGTTCTTCTAGCTTCCATTATCAACAATAAAATGCAGCGGGGTCCCCTTCATCCACATATGTGAATGAAAAAGGCACTCCCCCTCTTTAGGATATGTTGGTTCTTCTAGTTTAATTGTTGTGGTCGTGATAGTAGTAGTGGGGTCTGTGTCAATGATATGTCTTCTTCCAATATTTTCTGAATCATATTTTGAATCGAGGTTCAGATCCCTATCTTTGATCTTGACCACCAATGAATTTTTTGAGCGAAATTCATCGATGTTGTTCCAGGGGATTTTGTGGAATTCACACCATTTTCCAGTGTCCTTCTTCATATTTCCATTACCCTTCTTTTACTGTGGCTTGGATTGGTTTTTTGAAGGTTGTTTGTTAGGGTCATCTTTATCATACTTTGGTTGTTGCATATTTGCAGATCCGAACTCCTGCTTGTTCTAGTGCTTAAATTTCTACTCAATTTTAACAACATATCGATAAGCAACACCCAATGATGAGATGTCTAGGAAATCCATTTCATTTTGGATGTATCTGTGTAGAGACCCATGGTATTTCAAAACCAAATGTTGCTCGGAGTCTTCGATACCTAGATTAGTGCGCAAGGTATGGAAGGTATTGATGAACTCTGACACTGCTTGGCCCCTCTCTTGCTACAGTGTGGTCCATCTCATGTACTGGTCGTCATTGTTGCGAACAAGGTAATATTGTTCCTTGACCGCATCCACAAAAAAATCCCAGGTGGGATCAAGCCCATATATTCTAGACTACTCTATGGAAATTTTCTCCTAGTAAGTTTACCACCAATGTTTGACATGGGGGAGAGCCTTAAGGAGTGCGAAGGTGATATTTTCCTTGTCAGGGAAATCATGAGAAGAGTAATAACCTTCTAGGAGATTTAACCATTTTTATAGAGCATTTTCATCTATCTGTCCTTCAAATATGGGAATATCAAAATTAAATTGTACCTTGAAAGACAAGGTTCCTCCAAAGTGTCCACTTGATGAAGACATGTTGGGTGTTATCGAAAAACATTGAAGGATGTGGGAACAATTCTCCACCATTTCGTCCCTCTGTCACGTGAAAGCTTGCTCAAGCAACATATTAATAGAATATTTTGCTCCATCTTTTTTATTTTCTTCCGCCATGGAGGTTTTATTGGGCATGTGAGAGTGTTTTTCCTCAAGAGAGACAAGATAGAGACCCAACATTCTATACTCGGACCTCGTCGGGGACATGCATTGAAAAATGATCAATAGCAACTTGCTTTGATACCATTGATCCAGATTATTTTCGGCATGAAATGAGAGCAGAGATATAACACATAAATATACAAATATATTGCGAGAGTGACAATAATATTACAGATATATATTAGAAATATAACAAGAGGCATAGATATACAGTAATACACAATTTTTATTAATGTTCGAAATGTACAGAACTATACAAATACAGAGTGAAAGACTCGCTAGAATGGTGGAAACTTATATCTGAGAAGAGATGTGATGGCTACTTGCATTCAGAAGAAGACGATCATTACAGTGAGGCTCCAAAGGCCTTTTTAACATAAGTAAAATCCAAAACCCTAACCTCGGAAGATGAAAAGCCAAAAGGTTTGTGGGCCTTGATGTGGGTAGTTGATATGTCAACTTCTTGGAGGCATAACATTTTCATACGATCTCCATTTGGGGTTCTTGATACACCGTTTGAAAGGTCTAACCGAGAAGAACGACTTTTGACTAGCCCAAGCTAGTGCTCTTGGTAGCTTCTTGGGCCCTAAATCCCCAAAAAACATCGTTTAGGACCTCAAAATGGCCCCAGAAGTTTGGGACCTGAAAAACTGTCGAAAAAATGCCAAGGTGGAAAAATATTTTTCGAGCCAATGGAATAGGTGGGTGGCCAACGATATCCACCTGGATCATAGATGGACTTAATGAATGTTGTGTGAGAGAGGGAGATCTATCTTCACTCTAGTGGATTCAATTTCATGCATTATGGATTTGATTTCAAAAGATGAAGCCATAGGGTCATCATTATTCAACTCTAGGTTGAAAAGCTTCACCGACAATTGTATGAGTTTTAGTTCTGAGTGAGTGTCATATAAGCCATTCAATTTATTCAAAGCACTATAGGAGTCATTAATGAAAACAATATGGTGGCTCACCTCTTCACTTACCATCGTAGAAATCACAACATATTCTTTCCATTCTTTGTCCTTCCATATGTCATGCTCTTTGTATGATGTAGGAATGGTCAGTATGCTAATATTCGGCTATGCTTGTTTGGAAGACAATTCGACTTATTCTTCATTGGAAGCTAGTGCTTCACAAATTCCATTCTAAAAGTCATTTGAGATAAGAGTGATTTTAATCTTTTTGTATCATTCTCAGTAATTCTCTTTACCAATCAACACCATTCCAATGATAGAGATGAGAGAATGCATATTTTTTGCAAAACATTATTGCAAGAACACTCTCTGCATATAAAAAATGTTTTGTTACTTTGAGAGCCTTTTAAATATAAAAATGGCATGTAAGTTTTCATTAAAGGACAATGAAATGTCTCTTAAAATCCCAATATGAATCCCTGGTGATGAAGAGGACGCCAATGCAGATTTAAGCCTTGGAATATTATCCAAAGAAAAGTATAAGAAGTCTCTTGGTGAATAAGAGTTCTTTGACTTATTTTGAAGGGTTAAATAATCATAACAATATTGATAAGAAAACCAAATCAGACCTAGAATTCTCAGATAACAGGAAAAAAAAATAATCACATCAAAGATAACTACATAGTGTTAGAAGGGACTCAGAGAAAAATCAAGAGGTGCTTCAGTATAAAGTACAATATGAGAATGCAATGGGGAGATGACCTTGGATAAGATCTTCTACAAGAGGAATTTAAGCCAAAATTTGCAATACTCTCTATCTATACTAAAATGATCTTGAGAGTGAGCCTGACATCAATAGAGATCAATATTCGAAATTCAATACAAATAAAAATGAAGGATTAGGGGTATCTATGCCAACATGTGCCACACAAACTCAAAATTGTTGTTGTGTCCAATGGTTGAGCCTGATCATATATAAGAGTTGTGAAGGGGATTCTCGAAGAGAGAGAGAGGAATGTAAATGGTTTCACGCAGGTAGAGAGAACCTCATTGAAAGATATAGAGACTAAGAGCGGGAGATGATGATTTTCAAGATCCAAATAGTAGAACTAAGGTGTGCAGGGAATAACTAGAGAGACAGAGCGTGGGATAGACTAGAATACCGAGAGATGTTTCTTTTGCGTGAATGAAACACCCAGGGGAGAGAATCGTGGAGTTAGAAGACAACTATAATACCATTGACAGACCAGGTATGAAATAAAATGTAACTCCACACTTGATTCTTTTCATTAACATGAAACATTTATAAATACAAATTTGAATGACGGTTGGTCTTGACCTTCCATGTGACTCTTCCTATCACCTATGACTCCTCATAATTATACTAAGTGATATTTAAATAAGTAACACAATCACAAGGATTACATGTCCAATAGTAGCAAGCATATCACTTAAGGTAGGGGGTATCAAGGTTTATGGTGGGACTTATGCAATTGATGTTCCATTCTTAAATTGAGGTTATTAGGTTTATTAATCAGGTCAGTTATGCTATCAACACTCACTTTCTACCAATACAAGAAATTGACCTTTAATTATAGATAATGCATTGTCCCTTTAACTCATATAAATACACTTAGATATGAATTAGGAATTTTATGGATGCTCACGCGCACACACACACACATGTACGTGTTCATGTATTTTCTTAATTAAAATTTAATTTATTATATATCTTTAGGAGAAGATAGAATGTGTTTTCTTAATTAAATTCAGTTACCCATAAAAAAAATTAACACTTAAGAAAACATTTTATTTTTTAATTTATGTTTTATGTTTTGGACTAAGTGCATGAGGGCCAATTTTCCCCATTCCTATTTTCCTTATTACTTTTAATTAGAAATAAAATAATACAAAAAATAATTTGGTGAACAAAATTGAAAATTATCCTCTCCTCTCATTTATTTTCACCTTCACTCATATCCTCTTATTTTCCCAACCAAATAGGGTACATGTTAGGGTTTATGAGGATGGAGAAAAATCCCCCTTCCTTGATAATTTGGTTTTAGTGTCGATTCCATAGAAAAAAATTGAGTAATTTAATTAAATCTAACAAAATTACAGAAGTAGATACTAGTAGGTATTTTAGATTGCATTTAAATGGCTTTACATAATAGGATATACATCCATTCTAAAAAATTATCCTTTATACATTGCATTCAAGTAGGAAATATATCTTTTTTTGAAAGAAAAAAACTATAGGTAGACATAGTTCCAAATACATATGATCTGTGCTTTATGGAGAGAGACTAAATTTGATACATACACCTAAACTATTCAACAACAAGCAAGGTTAAATAACAATATATCCAGGTCATTCCTTTGAAAACTGTAAAACAATAAAGAATTTAAATCTAGGATTCATGAAAATGAGAATAAATTTGTCCTTGATTGGATTCAAAGACCTCTTAGGTTCCTTCTTGTAGCTCCAATCCTTGCTCGGGAAACTTGTTCACTTCCATGTTTTTGTCCCTGTAGACATTAGAAAATGAGATATGAGAGAAATATGATTGTAAATTCTTAATGTTCTAAGATAATGGTTGGAGTAAGAAGTTCCTCAACATACCATCTCCTTTCATCCATTGAAAATTTAGAGGGGAATCACCAAAAAAATGGTGTGTGATCTCCTTTTCAAGAGTTAGAATGAAGACTAGCTTTAGAGACATGAGCTCACAATAATTATTTGTGGCTAGCCCAATCCAAACTATGAAAGAAAGTATGATATGATAAAAGAAATATGATTCCCCCAACCCCTCCTTGGTGAGGATTTCCTTGAGAGGCTTCGTTAAATAATTCCCATGGAAATGATTCATTTATAAGTGGTGTTAAAACTTGAGAGAGAGAGTAGGAATTTATGAAAATTAAGATAAAGTGATTATTATATTAAGACTTTGAGTGGCACACATGAAGAGTAGGGTGTCCCTTCCCTAGAATAGTTTAGTAATTTTTTCAGCCAAATCCTCCAGGCCAAGGTGATGAGAAGTGCTTTGAAGGATTTTGTGTCCTTGTTCTAAAACCATTTCCTTAACGCCTCTTATATGGTGTCCCTTGTACAATATTTATGTATGTCTATCAAGACTTCTATTTATTTCCAAACCTATTTTGAGAAGGAACACAAAATATTTAGATGGAAATTTGATTCAAGATATGATTTGCAAAGGTAGCATCTTATGAGGCCTTAGAAACTTGAATTTTGTAAAATTTCCCATGTGAGAGCCATGTTATTGAGGAGAATCCACATAAATGTTTTGACTTTCATGGGGCATTTGAAATTTCATGTAGGTTTCCACCACCAAAGAGGTGGTTGGTTGATGCCTTCCATAACGAGTGCCTTGTATCTAGTCTTGAGCTCATATCCCCCAAAGGGATTTAGAGACTAGAGGAGTTCATCCTTATCATCGTTTAGGATAATCTTATAGAGCCTAGGATATTTAATATAAGATTCCCAAGTCTTATAATATTCTTCACTAATTTCTAGGTCTCTCCATGAGAGCCAATGTTGTCACTGATTGTTCGTGGCTTTCCCACAAGCGATGTGACAAAGGGTGAACAAAAATTTGGCCATGAGATATTGAATTAGGGGAATTGACAATATTTGAGAGTCCCTACTTCCAATATAGGGATTTATTCTAATTAGGACATTGTCTCCTTTGGGAACCTTTCATATTTGCCAGTTCCCTATTAGGGAAAAGTCGTGATGGTGCCTTTCCTTATTATTGAGTAGTTCATGGTATTTTTGTTTGGAGAACATATCCAATCATCTATAGAAAAGGAGGGCATGCATTTTTATTTAATATTTTGGGCATAAAGGATTGTTCCTTGTAGGAGGAACCATACATTTTTGGAAACTAAGGATTTTGAGAAGAGGAATAGAATTTTTAGACCTTGGCCACCTTAGGATTTTGGTATAGATTTTTTTTTCCAAGAAAATAGAGAAACTAATTTATTTTCTTGATCCCTTGACCATATGAAATGATATAAAATATGTTTGATTCAATCCATAATTAATTTTGTTATCAAATTGAGGGAAGTCCAATAAACTGGAATGACCTCTAGAACATATTTTTCTATGACTAAGCACCCTCCACGAGAAATCCATTTGGTACACCACGCATTTATTTTTTTCTCAATATTGGCTACGAGCCACTCCCAATCACCTTTGATATACATATTGTTGTTTAAACGAAATCCAAGATATTAAAAACCTACATCGAAAGCAAAAACTAGGAAGAGGAAAGTTTGATTAATGTAAATTTTCTCAACTTTAGAGAGACCCCAACAAGATACCATTGATTTGGAAGAGTTTATCATCATGCTTGTGGTTTCAAAAGAGATATGTAAGATATCTTTGAGTTTGTATACCATTCATTTTGAACCATCATAGAAAATAAGAATGTTGTTGACAAAAAATAAATGAGAAACAAGGCAGGACTTACCAATTTAAATACCTTTAAAGGATCCATTAGATGAGGCTACTCTATGTGCTTTAATAAGGATGTTTTCATCTAGTAAGAAGATGAGAGGGTATAGTGGGTACTCTTTCCAAATACCTATTTAAGGCTTGAAAAAAAGGGGAGTTTTCTCTGTTGATTAAGACCATGAAGGATATCAAGTTTATGCAACCCATTATCCAAGACACAAAGTGAATACTGAACCCCAAGATAATGAGAATGAGAATGAGGTAGAGAAAGATCCAACTTTATCTATCAAAAATTTTGGAGAGGTCCAATATGTCTATCATAGCCTTAGATTTCCTTGTTTTGACCTAGTGGAGGCATTCCTAGGAAACCCCTCTGGCCTTGTAAATTTGTCTACCTTCCAGAAAGATAATCTATTAAGGAAAAATATGTTTTGAGAGAATACCTTTTAGTCTTCAATAAATGATTTTGTAAATGATATTGTAGAGAGAAATGGGTCTAAAGATTTCATATCATGTGGGATTATTATATTTTCAGATGAGAGTAATGAATGTGGCATTGATAGATGCTAGAATTTTACCAAAAATTCTTGTGGCCTCCACCACCTTGCAAAGGTCAATTTTGATGAAATCATAGAACCTAAGAAAAAATTCATTCGGTAGGTCATCAGGTCCAAAACTCTTTTCTTTATGAAATCTTTGCAGAAATCTAGGAATATCATCCTTTCCCACCTCATCCATGAGGTTTTGATTGTCCTTAGGTTCCACACATTGAGAGAAGTAACTAGAAAGATGAATTATGGCATAGATGGTGGCATGATTATCATATTTAAACAAAGTTTGAAAGTATTTGACCCCTTGAAAAACTATATCAAAGAAATTTTCATCCTAGGTGTGCGCGCACACACACACACACACACACACACACATTTCTAGATTGCACACACACACAAACACATATTGCTAGATTGTTTATTGTTTATTTGTTTGTGTTCTTTTGCAGGTGTGATGAGGAAGAAGATTTGTCAATTTTATAGAACAAACTTCCACACCTATGCATTTGTTCCATGGCCTAACCCTTTATGTTGGCTTACTAGACATTTTCCCAAATTGCCTCATGAAAATCATCTAAAAAACATGTCTTTTGCACATATCCACGGGCTCCTTTGATGAAAAGTGAGGATATCCGTAAATTCTCAGTTTGTAACCTACAAATGCCCTAAAAAAATGGAAAAAAAAAATAATTCTGAGTTTTCGGGTGGGTTTTTCAGTTGGGATTGTTTCCCAATGTCCCCATGCCTGTACAAAATGGATTCCAACTTTGACAACCTCTTGAGGAAGATATAAAAGCACCATTGAGGGATAATACATAGACAAGACTTTTGGTGCAAGGTTATGTTGTTGAGATCTAACAAGCTTCCCTTTCCTTATTATCCTCTGAGGGACATTCCCCGATATGGAAACTCCTTTTCCAGTGCCTCTTTCCTATCTATATAGACATAGAGTGTATCCTTATCCCTATTTGGGATATCCAAGGAAGAGTATTGTGGTTGATTTGATGCTTGAAGTATTCATGGAAGAACCCTGGAAGTTTGCTCTGAAGCAGTGCCAAAAGTGAGTCAGGTTGTAATTAACCTTCATATTTGGTGCTAATAGAAGATATTGCTTTCCCTCCAAATTGTGTATTCATTACAACATCAGATGTCTTTTCTTATCATATTTGCTTTTAATATAGTACATGACATGTATATTGTTGATAATATAACTACCTCATAAAAACACTTGTCTTGGTTCCATTTTGTAGGTTGGTTCCGACAAAGAATCGAGAGCTCTTCGAAGAGTAGGAGTGGGGATCGACATCAAATGAGAGATTTAAGGTGCACTCTTTCTCCTTATTTCTTTCCCTACTTTCTCCTAGAAAAATTAGTTATTATGTGACTCGAACCAAAGTCACAAGGGAAATATCCCATCAACAGAATTGGAAACCATATTGAGGATTCTCCTATTTTGGGTCAGTTGTAGGGTGTCTTGTTAATCCCTTTTCATTTCCGTGAGTTTTCCTGTTTTCCAAGCTTTGTTGAAAGATTTTATTATCTGGAAAATTTTCCATAATTTTTTGGGAGTCTCCCTATTGAAATTCCTTTTTTATTTTTACAATTTTATAGAGTTAACCAACCTTTTTGTTATATCAGTCGTGGATGTCCGCACTTTTGTTGTGTATGACTCGCAGACATCTGCGAGTCTCATTTCACACAATTGTGGACTTGTGTGAATTTTGTGAAATTTTTTTCTATCTTCATTTTATGGGATATTTATGGGTTTCTCCAAGTTATCTTGGGCTTCCTGAGTTTGTGATTTCTTTGTATTATTGTGTCTGAGCTTGCGAAAACCTTCAGTCTCAGAAAATATCTTGCTCTTGGCTTCCCAATGTTCTTGGCTTACTTTTAGCTTGGATTTTAAAGAAAAATGATGTGCATTTTGAAAAAAAATCCCCCCTCATGGCCGCAGGGGGGGCATGAATCATGTATTCTGCAATTTCTTTTAGCATCTTTTGTGAGTTTTGCTTTGATAGAAAGAAAATTTAAAAACCTAGTTTTCTGCTAGTTAGGTCTCTTTCTTTCTTTGCATTGTTTCACATTGTTATTTGAAAAAGAAAATGATGTTAGAATAGGTTTTTGTTTTCTTCTCATCTAGAAATCATTTCAAAATAAATGTAAGAAAGAAAATCCTTTTGTTTGCCTCTTTTTCATTTTGCATTAGAAAATTAAAAAAATTGCATTTTAAGGTTTGAAGGATTGTTCATGCATTTTCTTTGTGAAACTCTTTTTCATTTGAAGAATTAGTGTAAAGTCTTCTTTTCTAGTGTTCTTATAAGTTTCATTTTTGTAAGAGTCTCAAACAACATCATTTTCACATCCATACCCTTTGAGTAAAAACAACCACTAAAACGAACGCTAAACTTAAAATGTACTAGACTTTCTTTCTAGGGTTCACAAAAAATTTTGGGTTAGGGCCTTGGATTAGGATTGGAGAGACAATTCTTCAAGGCCATTGCAAAAACATAGGAGTCTGAGCTAGGGAGAGTCCCAAATCCAAATGTTGTAGAAGTATAGTCAGGAGCCTCCTCTAACATATAAGTTAAACATGAGGTTGCGTGGAGGAGAGCTGAGGATATTTCCACTCTAAAGATCGACTAAGCATAGTGGAGAGATCATGTATTGGGGATTTCTCTAGTTCCTTTACCTCCATGAGAGGTGACACTTTCGAATCTTTGGGATTCGTTACCCTGCCCATACGTTCAATCCTGAATATCGGTTGTACCCCCCGGACGTTGACTGTGAGTTGGTTACCTTAGTGTATTTTCATAGGGATCTTAGAGGTGACTATGGGGGGCTTGTCGTGGTACCTAGGGTAGATTTCGTATCACACTTTTCAATATTGCTAGAGAGTGCCCCGTGAAGCATGGGTACTTGCACCAAATAAGGATAGTTAGTGGAGGTTAAGATAAATTCTTCTCACTCATTCATTCCTTGGTTCACAAGACTTAATCAACCTGTTCCTTCCTCCAGAAGGTCCCTTTCCACTTTTTCATTTCTTTGGACTCAAGACCTCATCCACTTGGTCTAAAGACTTGTAAAATTTATTTTTCTTGTGATGTTTCTCTTAGGATTTTTATTGGAGTGCTTATTTGTGTAGTTGGCCTTAGGTTGTTTCAGTGTCACTTATTTTGGATCATTGATTCACAATGGTTGACTAACCACTCCACTGGTTGGGAAGGACCCTTATTTTTTCTCTTGAAAGTGTGGAGTCGCCTCCTAGAAGGTGAGGGTTTTTATACCACTGGTTCGCCAGAGTCAATGCATGATACTTTTATGGACATGAAAAATCTTGCAGGGGATGAACCTGTGCATAAGAACAATATGGAAAAAGTTTTTGAGGATACCAACCAAGGGACCCCTGCCAAAGGGGATTCTTATGATTTTCCTTTCTTTGGAAACATTGGTTCCCCCCTTGATGCCCACTTTGAACATTCATGAGTTGAATGTAGGACTACTGGTTTGGTTATGGACCACTCCAAATGTCTAGAATGCTCTTGATTCTTCTCAGATAAGCACCTTATGTCAAGGGAATCGTACAGATTTTGATCCTTCACCTTCTGAATCCGTAAAGTTTACTTCTCCTCCTCCTCCCTCTTATGGTGAAAGTATTGATAATAGTAACCAAAAGTATAAAAGGAATAGGAAGAGGAAGATTAAGAAGAATAAGTTATCAACCCCTTCTAGTAATGTTCGAGACCTGTCACCAACCTCTGCAAGTCATGATGGGGGCAAGACGCCAGCCTCTACTAGTCATGGTGGAAGCACAATTCTAGTCACTACGATTTATACTGGAAGCAAGTCACCAACCTTTGTGAGTCATGTTGGAGATAGGTCATCAACCTCTGCAAGTAATGTTGAAGACCAACACCCAACCTCTATAAGTAATGTTGGGGATAAGAGCCTAGTCTCTTCAATTCATACTGAAGTTCAACAACCGACCTCTGCTAGTCATGCTAGAAGCACAAAACCAATATTTTCTAGTCATGTTGGATATTCGTCAACAACCTCTGTGAGTCATGTTGAAGACAAGAAACAAGCCACTGCAATTCATACTGGGGGCATGCAACTAGCCTCTGTGAATCATGTTGGGAGAAAAATTCCAGTCATTGCTAGTCATACTAGCATCGAGTCACCGACCTCCGTGAGTCATGTTGGAGTCTTATCACCAATGTATGCTAGTCATGTTGGAGATGTGCAACCAGCGTATTCTACTCGTGCTGGGGGAAACCCACCAGCCATTGCAAGTCATGCTAGGGGAACTAATATGGTTGAGAAGCCTATACGTATAGGACATAAGCCCAAGTTCCCTTGTAATCTTTGCAAAGGATATCACCTTAATCATTTGTGCCTTGCTATTTTCATGGCATGAGAAGCATAGTCCTTGTATGATGACCCTTCTAGTTATGATTCATCTTTGGTTTCCCAACAATCTAATCAATCTTTGGTTGAAAAAATTGTCATGTTGATGCAATCTTGGACCAAAACCACTCTTGTTTTGGGGGGTGATGCATCTCTTGACCATGTTGTCTCTCATACTATTCAACTAGTGGTTGAGGAAGTGGTCGCGTTGCTGCAATCTTCAGTCGATCCTACTCTTCTCTTGGAGAGTGACAATTCTAAGGAAGTGATCTTGCTGATGCAATATTTTGTTGATCCCACTCCTCTTTCAGGGAGTGATGTGTCTTTTGATTGTGTCCTTATCATTTCCATTTCAATACCTTCTGAACAAGGGGGGATTCCACTCTCTTTGAGTATGCTCCCTCCAAGTGTTAGGATGGTTTCCTTTGATTGGAATGATCTTGTAGAACCTCGCCTTCCTTCTTTTGCACCCTTCCAGATAATGGTTGGAATTAATAAATTAGGATTTTTCTGAACTATTATAGATGAAGAATCCTATGCAAGTATTGTATCATCCTCAGCTTGGAAAGATTTGGGTTATCCCAATCTTGTGTTAGCTACCAATGAGATGTTGGATTTCGATAGAATACCTAGTGAATGTCTGAGGATTATTCGTCAGTTTCCTATTATGTTAGGTTGGAAGAATGTCCTAGTTGATCTGTTAGTGGTGTCAATCCCTTTAGACTTTAATTTTCTTCTTGGGCGTGATTATGTGTATGCGATGAATGATATGGTGTCTATGCTCTTTCATGTGATGCATTTCCCTCACAATGAAAGAATTGTCACTGTTGATCAACTTTCATTTGATAATCCCCATCCTGGTTCAGCTTTACCTCAGGTTTCCCCTTTCTGTGTTCCTAGTGTTCGAGTAGACTCTTCACTTCCATGGGTGAATTATGTGGCGTCTTATCCTCAGTGTTAAATTTCTCCTGAGAAGGATCATTTATAGTTATATTCTCCTACTCGAGACAAGGTCTCGACAATTAATCAATAATACTATTTTTTTCCTGACCTTTACAAACTATAGGAAATCCTATAATGCAATACGGGATATTGAGTGTGTAGATGGGATAAAAGAAAAATCATTCAATGGTATTGCATCGACAGTAGTTGAAAACTTTAGTTACTTTTTCAAAGAACATGAAGAATCACACATAGTTGAGAAAATGTAGATTATTAGAATTTTTCCTAGAGTAGTGGATCATGATCTAAATGTCAAACTAGAAGTGGAAGTGACCAATGAAGAATTGAAAGGAATTATAAGTTGTTTTAAGAAATATAAAAGTCTTGTACTAGATGGGTGGATGATGGAGTTCTACCTTGAATTTTATGAATTGATGGAGGCAACTTTGTTGAAATTCATATAGAAATCAAGAATTTTGGGCTCGATCTTTGGGGCATTCAATTCAATTTTTTTGGCTTTAATTCCTAAGTTGAACGGGCCAAAATTGTTTGAATATTTCAGGCCCATTTCGTTTTGCAATTTTCTATATAATATGATTTCAAAATTATAGCAAACTGATTAAAATGATTGTTTTCTCAAGTAATTTTGGAGGAAGAATTTGGTTTTATCTCAAATAGATGAATGCATGATGTGGTTGGAACTATGCAAGAGGGGTTCCATTCTATTAAAATAAAGAAGGCTTCAGCCGTAGTAATGATAATTGATCTATCTAAATCTTATGACCATGTTAACTAGTTGTTCTTGATACTGGTATTATTGCAGATTGGTATCAATATTATAGTTGTTAACTGGATTCTTGGGTGCATATCCTCATCTTCTTATGTGGTGATTATTAATGGATCTCCATAAAGTTTCTTCAAATCCACTATAGGATTAAGGAAAGGATTCCCTATGTCACCTTTTATATTTTTTTTGATTGTCAAAGGTTTGAGTAGACTAATCATGAACACAAAAAGACAAGGCATGTTAAAAGGATTTAAAGTGTCTTCTACCATCTCATTATCTCACTTGTTGTTTGTCGATGATATCATCCTATTTGGGGAAGGCACTGTAAAAGAATATGAATCTTTCAAAACCATCATATACTTGTTCTGTGCAGTGCCTATGATGCAAATCAATGTGCATAACTCACATATTCTCTTCCATGAAATTCAGGCCGAGGTAGAATCTCATATCTTCAATATTTTTACTTACCCTAACAACCCATTGGACATCGGCTTAAATTATTTAGGTTTCTACTTGAAGCCCAATGATTATCATTATAATGACTAGTTATGGATATGATAAAATTGAAGCAATAATAACCTATTGGTGCAATCGATGGCTATCACGTGGTGGTAGGATTATTCTAGTTAAGAAGTTCCTGGAAAGAATCCATGTTTATTGGATCTCAATTTCACATATTACAAAGAGAATCCTTGCCAAAAATTTGAAAAAAATCTTTAGTTTCCTATGGATAGGAAGAAAACAAAGAGAAGGTATACCCTTAGAAGCGATCAAACTTAGCATGGGCAAAGGCCTATGGCAAATGGGGGCTCAAAAATATTATTTATTTTCTCAGGCATTGGGTGCTAAGACTTTGTGGAGAATTCACATGAATGATGGTCTGTGGGTGAAGCTAATCAAGATTAATTATATGCATGATCATACTATTGAAGAATGGATTAGATATTATCCTACTTCAGTGAAGGGAGCATCCAATGTATGGAAGTGTTTAATAAAATAATTCCCTATATTAGGAAAATATAGGGAGATGAACCGTGGATAGGTTGTGTTGAAATTACAAGATTTCGAAGGAAATGAAAAGAGCACTTCAACACCAAGGGGTATCTAATATTAGTGATATAACTTTGTTGGGGGGTGGGAGTAATTGGATTCAATTGTGGAAGTCTGCAACTAACTTGAATATTCCAATATCTCTGGTGGATGAATGTAACAATTATATCCACGTTCCTTCTCACAGTGCCATTCAAATTTCAGAAAGGGAGGAAAAATTTATTTTCTCTAGGAATCAGGCTCCAAGTTAGCTCACGACTAAGCATGGATATGAAGCACTAATACCAGTACCAATGGAAGAATACTTTAGATGGTGGTGGCCTCAAATATGGAAATTGGAATGCCCTATTAAGATAAAGATTTTCTCTTGCTTAGATCCTTCCAATAAAATATTTACATGGGATAGTGGTCTTAAATGAAATTGGCAAGGGCCCAATAGATGTGTTGTTTGCAAAATTGAATAAAAAACTGTGGTACACCTTTTTATGGACTTATTTTTCTCTAAAAGGGTGTGGCAAGAGGTATGTGAAAATTTAAATTGTTTGGGATAGTGGACAAGTGCACCTTTACAATATAATTTTGAGGTGTGGTACTCAGACTCGACGATGAGATATTTTGAAGCATTTCTATATTTTGTGATATGGGGATTATGTGTAACTAGAAATAAAATGATTTTACAAGACAAGTCCTCAAAAGTTTCTAGGTGCACAAAATTTGAACGCTCTTTAAATAATGTAGAAAAAACACAAAGATACACTTTCACAGTGTGATTAAGGAGCCTACAATTAATCAAAATTATGATTGGGGTTTATTTGAGGGGGCTTGTCAAGGAACCCCAGGTTCATGTGGAGGAGGTGACATATTATATCTCAACCAACATCATCACTTCTTACTCAAATATGGAGTGAGTAGAGGAACAAATAATAGAGCTAAAGCTTGTGCCCTGTGGATTATTCCTAGGTTTTAATTATCAAAAGGTATAACAAAGCTTAAAATAGATGGTGATTCTAAACTGCTTATAGATTGGTGTAATAATCAATACACAATCTCAAATCTTGTTCTTTCTCTGGGTGTAATTGTAGAAGCTAGATCACATTTCCAATATATTTCTTTTAAGCATGTGTAAAGAGAATTTAATATCAAGGTGGATGCATTATCAAAGGAAGATATAGGGCTAGAGGAAGGTTCCTTAGTCATACAATAACACTCTAGAAATTCTCTATTTCTAGTAGTACATGAGTTTATTCTCTGAATTTTGTGTCAATCTAGTTAAGTTAATGATTAGATTGTAAAGACATATTTCCTTCAAGGGGTCTATTTTGGTTCAGTTTGAGTCGAAATACTATAATGACTGGACATGAACTATTGAAAAATAGGGGATTAGAACATAGCAACAATGCTCAACAATGTATATTTTGATTTCTTTTATGAAATATAATATACGAGTTTTTTTCTTATATATATATATATATTTCCAGAGAAAAAATCGAGCAATTTTATTAAAGGTAACAAAATTACAGAAGTAGATACCAACAAATATTTAGATCACCTTTAAATGCCTTTACATAAGAGGTTGTGCATCCATTCTAAAAAAATATCCTTCAAATATTACATTCAAGTAGGAAAGTTATCTTGTTTTGAAAGAAAAAACTATAGGTAGACATAGCTCTAAATATATATGATATGTGCTTTATGGAGAGAGATAAAATTTGATACATATACCGAAACTATCCAAAAAAAATCAATGTTAAATAGCAATATATCCAGGGTCATTCCTTTGAAAATTGTAAAAAAATAAAGAAGTTAAATCCAGGATTCAGGGAAATGAGAAGAAAGTTGTCCTTGATTATATTCACAGACCTCTCAGGTTCTTTCTTTTAGCTCCAATCCTTGCTTGGACAACTTGTCAGCTTCAGTTCTTTTGTCCCAGTAAACATGAGAAAATGAGATATGAGAGAAAGATGATTATAAATTATTAATTTCCTAAAATAATAGTTGAAGTAAGAAGTTTTTCAACATATAGTCTCCTTTCATCCATTGAATAACTAGAAGGGAATCACCAACAAATTGTTGTGTGATCTCCTTTTCAAGAGTTAGAATGAAGACTAGCTTGAGAGCCATGAGATAACTATAATTAGTTGTGGAAATCCCAATCCTATCTCTGAATGAAAGTACGAGATGAGGAAAGAAAGATGATTCCCCTAGCCCCTCCTTGGTGAGGATCTCCTTGAGAGGCTCCATTAAATAATTCCCATGGAGAATCTTCATTTATAAGTGGCATTAAAACTCAAGAGAGAGTAGTAAATTATGAAAATTAAGGGAAGGTTCTTATTATATTAATACATTGAGAGGAACACATGAGGAGTAGGGTGTCCCTTTCCTCAAATAATTTAGTAGTTTTTTCCAGCCAAATCCCCTAGGCTAAGGTGAGGAGAAGTGCTTTGAAGGATTTTTTGTTCTTGTTATAAACCCATTGCATTAAGGCCTCTTTATGGTGTCCCTTGTACAATATTTATGGAGGTTGATCAAACATTCTATTTATTTCCAAACTTGTTTTGAGAAGGAACAAAAAATATTTAGATAGAAATTTGATTCAATATTTTATTTGCAAAGGTATCATATGTTAATGCCTTTGAAACTTATTTTTTGTAAAATTTCCTAGGTGAGATCCCTATTATCGAGGAGAAGACATATAAAAATTTTGAATTTCATAGGGAATTTGAAATTCCATATAGGTTTCCACCACCAAAGCGGTGGTTGATTTATGACTTCCATAGTGAGTGCCTTGTATCCAATCTTGGTATCATATCCTCAACATGGATTTAGAGACTAGGGGAGTTCATCCTCGTCATCATTTAGGATAATAGTATAGATACTAGGATATTTAATATAATATTTCCAAGTCTTATCATATTCTTCACTAAGTTCTATGTCTCTCCATGAGAGCCAATGTTGGTGTTGATTGTTCTTGTCTTTTCCATAGGCAATGTGATGAAGGGTGAAGTTTTTTTTGGCTCTGAGATATTGAATTAGGGGAATTGGAAATCTGGGAGAGTCCCTACTTCCAATATAGGTATTGATTCCAATAAGGACCTTGTCTCCTTTTCCAACGTTCCATATTATGTAGTTCCCTATTAGGGGAAAATTTGTGATGGAAAATTTCCATATTATCAAGGTGTTCATGGTATTTTTGTTTGGAGAAAATATCCAATCCTCTATGGAAGAGGAGAGAAGGTATTTTTATTTAATATTTTGGGCCTAAAGGATTGTTCTCTATAGGAGGTGCAATGCATTTTTGTAAACTAAGTGTTTTGAGAAGAGGATAGGATTTTTAGATCCCAACCACCTTGGGATTTTGGTATAGCAATTTATTTCCAAGAAACTAGAGCCAATCCTTTCTTTTCCTGAGCCCTTGACAAGATGAAACAATATCAAAAATGTTTTATTCACTCTATAATTCCTTTCGGTATCAAAGGGAGGGACATCCAATAAAATGGAATGGCCTCTAGAACATATTTTACTAGGACTAAGCACCCTCCATGGGAAATCCATTTGGTACACTAGGTGTTTACTGTTTTCTCAATATTGGATATGAACCACTGCTAATCACCTTTGAGATAAATATTATATTTTAAATGAAATCCACGATATTTAAAACCTACGTCAAAAGTAGAAACTAGGAAGGGGAAAATTTGTTTAATGTAAATTTTCTCATCTTTAGAGAGATCCTAGTAAGATACCATTGATTTGGTAGAGTTTATCATCATGCTCATGGATGCACATAAGATATGTAATATCTCTTTTATATTGTGTACCATTTGTTTTGAACCATCATAAAAAATAATAATGTTGTTGACAAGCTATAATTGAGAAACAAGGTGGGAATTACCAATTTGAATACCTTTATAGGATTCATTAGATGAGGCTTCTCTAAGTTATTTGCTAAGGTTTTTCACACCTAGTAAGAATATGAGAGGATATAGTGGTAACCCTTTCCAAATACCTCGGTAATTCTTGAAAAAAGGGGAGGTTTCTTCGTTGATTAATACCTCTAAGGATACTGAGTTTATGAAACCCATTATCCAAGCCACAAGGTGAAGACTAAACCCTAGGAGAATGAGAATTAGACAGAGAAAGAGCCAACTTACTCTATCAAAATCCTTGGAGAGGTCCACTTTGGCTATCATATCCTTCAATTTATATCTTTTGACCAAGTGGAGGCATTCCTGGGAAACGCCTATGGCCTTGTGAATTTGTCTAACTTCTAGAAAGAAAAACTATTAAGGTGAAATATGTTTTGAGGGAATACCTTTCATTATCCAAGAGATGTATTTTGAAATGACTTTTTAAATTCTATTGTAGAGCGAAATGGGTCTAAATATTTCATTTCATGTGGGGTTATTATATTTTGGGATGAGAGTAATGATTGTGGTGTTGAAATATGATAGAATTTTATTAGAAATTCTTGTGGCCTCCACCACTCTTCGAAGGTTAGTTGCAATTGTTGATTAAGGTTGGTTGTCATTGATGTCAACCCTTGAAAAAAGCCCCGTAGCACAAAGGTTTGGGTAATGGACCCAATATTGTTTGATGTAAATACGACTCATTATTGTTTTTGCATGGTTGATAAGAAGTAAATATGGATGAACTCAAAAGTGGTTCCCTTATGGAGAAAGCCCTCACAGGAAGACGCTTTGTGGAGTAAGAGAACCCATGCTTAATTGTGGAATAATGAGATGAAGGAAAGTGAATTTTTCAGGGAAAATATCCTAGATGAATAGTGATTGTCATGTCATTTCCGGTGGTATGTGGAATGTCACATAATTCCTCACGGTTAGAGAGTTATGGCCATGAGAAGTTGGAGACCCCAGGTTTGGGTAATGGACCCAAGTTTGTTTGATGGGTAATGGTATGATCTATGATATATTTTTAGATAATACTATTCTATATGGATAGTACATGTCATGCCATTTTTGGTGGTATGTATAATGCCACATAACTCCTCACGGTTTGAGAGTTATGGCCTTACAAAGTTGGAGGACCCTCATATGTCATCTAGAAGCCCCAAAAGGTCAAAGTAGTCAAAGTGGTTTAAGAGATTTTAAAAGGTAAATAATAAAGTGAAGTGAT
>ML777332.1:780122-797063 GCA_009831015.1 Picea engelmannii | reverse complement strand
ATGTTGGTACATATTGATGAGTCATAGTTGATGAGTAGTTGACACATGATTGGTACATACTTGGTACATGGTTCGATGCACTTGTTTATGGTACATGTTGATTACAGGTTGGTGCATGGTTGATGCACTTGTTTATGGTACAGGTTGATTATAGGTTGAGGTATAGGTTAATGCATGGTTGATGCATGGTTCAGATTTATTGGTACAAGTTTACAACAGTATATCTCACAGCGATAGTGTGACAGTGGTTCCATCATTCTACTTCTACTTCAGGGTGGCAGGACGGGGCAAGGAAAAGTGGTTGTAGCCGGAGAACATTGGGGGTTGTAGCCTCCTTCTGGTTGTAGCCAGAGAATTGGGGAGTTGGAGCTTCCCTCAAGTTGTAGCCTGAGAAACTAGGGGGTTGGAGCCTCCTTCCAGTTGCAACTAGAAAACAAAGGAAGTTGGTGCTTCCAATGAATGTAATTCTTTAATACATATAAGAAGAAGCATTCCGTGGTTTTCTCTCGATTTGGGTTTCCACGTAAAACACCGGTGTACTTTGTATGTGTGTGATTGTTTATTTCTTACTGCTCATTATTGGATAATAATTCTACATTGATATAACATTTGAAGAAAAAGGATTATAATTATGCTATTACTGATTCACCCCCCCTCTCAGTAATCCAACAACAATGAAATCATAAAAACTAAGAAAAAATTCAATGGGTAGGCCATCAAGTCCCAGACTCTAGTCTTTATGAAATCTTTGCAAAAATCTAGGAAGATCCTCCTTTTCAACCTCATCCATGAGGATATGATTGTCCCCAAGTTCCAAAAATTGAGGAAGTAACTAGAAAGATGAATTATGACATCTATGGTGGCATGATTATCCTCTTTACACAAATTTTGAAATTATTTGACCCTTTCAACAACTATGTTAAGAAAATTTCCATCCTAGGTGAATATATGTATATATGTATATATATATATGTATATATATATATATATATATATATATATATATTTCTAGATTTGACTAAAATCTCATTTGATTATTGATTTGTTTGTGTTATTTTGTAGGTGCAATGAGGAAGAAGCTTTGTCATCCCCCTTCCTTGATTCTTTTGGCTCGTGGGTTTACTGGCCACATCCCTCTTTCTTTATTTTAAAAATGCATGTTTTAGGGAGATATTTTATGAGGTCAAGGCGCCTCCCCTTCACTTTTATTTTTCCTATGCAGTTTAAGGGTTAATGAGGCATGACCCTTTTTTTCTATGTGGTACACGGGTTTAGGGCACAACTCATGGTGTTCCATGGCTATCCCTCTTTGGGAGTGTAGCCATGGTTGGTCACCCAAGGGCACAACCATGGTTGCCATGGCTAGTAGCCTAAGGGAAAAACCATGGCTGCCATGCCCAGTAGCCTAAGGGAACAACCATGGTTAACATGGTTGTATAATCATTGAAGTTTGATGGTGCATGATCTAATGAAGGAAATGGAGATGGTATAGTACTTTATTCACCTGTAGGAAAAATCTACAATTTTTCTTACAGATTAGATTTTGCATGTACTAATAATGTAACAGAGTTTGAATCCTTGATTCTTGGAATAGAGAATGATTTTAATCTAGGATGTTATCATCTTTATGTATTTGGGGATTATTATCTTATCATAAACTTGGTTAAATGAATTTATACCCCATCTAATAAATTGTTAAAAATATATACACAAGCGGTTTGGCACTTGATTTCAAATATTCTATCTTTTAATATTACTCACATCAGGAGAGATATGAATTCAATGGAAGATATGTTATCTATTTTTGCAGCCATCCATACAAGGCAATTGCTCCCTGAAATACCATATGTACCTTTATGTCCTTATACTTTCCTCATTTTCTAGTCAATGTTGAATCTTGGCAAGTTTTTCCTGACGATGAAAACATATGTGCCTTTTTGTAGAATGAACCCTTGAAAAGCAAAATATATCATATCTCTAGAAGATAACAAATTCCCAAAGGGATTAACTCCTATGGAAAGCTCTTTCCCATCAAGCAATGTAAGCAAGAAAAATGAAAACATAGAGGAGGAGTAAAAAAGAAAGATAGGAAGGACTACTCTTGTGAACATTGGGAATCAAGAAGATCCAAATATTCTAAAAATTGGAGCTCAATGTTCAGATCAAGAGAAGCATAAATTTATGGATCTTTTCCACGAATTTTGAGATGTATTTTCATGGTCATACAAGTATTTTTGTGGTTTTGAACCTAGTATAATACAACATGCATTCCTATTAAGGAAGAAGAAAAACCAGTAAGACAAAGAAAAAGACCAATAAATCTTGCACTGGAAGAAACTATTAGGAAAGAGATTGAAAATACCATAAATGCCCATATAATTTTTCCTGTCAAGTATTTAGAATGGGTATATAATCTTGTTCTAGTATGGAAATAGAATGAGGATATTATATTATGTGTTGATTTATGTGCTTTTAATAGGACTAGCGTTAAAGATAATTTTCCTCTTCTTAATATGGGACTAATTTTAGAACAAGTAGCAAGATCTCAAATGATGTTACTTCTTGACGGTTTCTCAAGATATAATTAATTCTGTGTCAAGAGGATTGACAAGTATAAAACCACCTTCACTACATGTTGGGGGATCTTTGGTTATGAACATATTCCTTTTGGATTTATTAATGCAGGTTTTATGTTCCAACGATCTATGCAAATAGATTTTGATGATCTAATCGGTAAAATTATTCAAATTTGTCTTAATGATTCAATTGTTTATTCCAAAGTCCTAGAACATCATTTTGACCATCTTAAACAATTTTTTCTTCGTTGCAAAAAAATTGGTATGTCATTGAATCCTACAAAATCAATTTTGGTGTCATTGTAGGAAAACTCCTCAGAAATATTGTATCTGACTCAACATTAGTATTGATCCGGAGAGGGTTTTTTCTATTCAAAATATTCAAAATACAATCATTCATGGGTAAGATCAATTTCGTTAGAAGATTCGTTCCATATTTTTCTAGGATTTCAAAACCTATTCATAATATGTTAAATAAAGACTGATCATTTTCCTGGAATGACACTACTAAAAAAGATTTTGTAGAAATTAAAAATGCAATTATTTCTGCATCAGTATGAAAATCCCGATTTTGAAAAATATTTTTTCATTTATACAAATGCCACTAAAGAATATATTTCTTCAATTCTTCTTCAAAAATATTATCATAATAATGAGCAACCAATAACTTACATGAGTCAAATTTTATCAGACGATGAATTCAATTACACTTTAATTGAAAAACATACATTTTATCTTTTTAAAGCTATTGAAAAATTTCCTCATTTTATTCAAGGAAAACATACTCAGGTAAAAGTTCCTTTACATGCAGTTAAATTTCTACTTTCTCAAACACACTTATCTGGAAAGCCAACACATTGGATTTCCAAAATTCAAGAATATTATTTCACGATCACAACTTCCAATACGATCAAGAGACATGATCTATCCCTACACCTGGATCAACATCCTTAACTAGGATGTTCTTCTAAAAATAATGAAGATTCCTTGTCTGCACTATTTCTGATTGAATATGGTAATCTTGATCTAGCAACTATGAAGTTTTCACAATGAACCTAACTAGTATAAAATGCACACAAATTTGCGAGAGAGAAGAGAAGAGAGTGAAATTAAATAATTGTATTAACTGAATGAGTAATAGTAAAAATACACATGATATACTCTGCATGAGAAAAATAATTTGCCATAATAGTGATCTAGAGAGATCTATCCACTGGAGTGAATTTCCACCTAGTCCTAGTTAACTAGTCATGCGATCATTAGTTAACTTACTAATCACTAGTGGAGTGAGGTGAGAATCATGCATGCACTCATGGTGATGATACCGAGGTATGCATGCAACACTTGGTGATGATACCGAGGTTTCCATGCAAGACTCCACTCCACTATTCTAACTAAGGTGTAATTGAATCAATACAAAAGAGGATGTGGTTCCCTCATCCAGGGGAGAATATTCTCATCTAGGGGAGAATATCTCTAACCATGGGCGTCCTCAACATAAACTAGTCAACCTAGGAAAATAAAAACTAGGTGAGTGTGTAATATCTCCAAAATCCCCCTTGAACACTACTAGGGTGTACATGATGAATGGGTCTCATCAACCAAGGCCATGTTAGGTACCCATTGTACAATACATCTAATAATGAAACTCTTAAAATAGAGGAAAGAGATAAAACATCATGGGAAAACCTCCCCTCAAATTAAAATGCATCAAAAAAAAGGAAGGAAGAAAAGGAATTTGCTAAGAAACTATGTCCTTCACTCCAAGACGATCACGTAGAAGGTGGAATTTCTTCTCAATAAATGTCTTGGTGAAGATGTCCATAGTATTTTCAGTGGATGGAAAATACTGTAAATTGATGATAGTGTCATGTACTATCTCTCTAATGTAAGGCATATGGATATCTATGTGTTTGGTCCACTGTCACTATACTAGGTCTCTGCAAAACTTGAGAGTACTTTGATTTTCACACCAAATGACATTCAGACAATGAAACTAGATTCCAATCTTGGTAAGGAAGTTTTGAAGCCAAATTGCCTAAATAGTGATGTTGACCGCTCCTTTGTACTTGACCTCTGCTGATGATAGAGAAACAATTGACTTATTTTTTCTCGACCAATGGATGGGACCAGAACCCAAAATAAGAACATACACAGACATGGACTTGCAATCTATGATATCGCAAGAACAATTAGAATCGATGAATCCCATGAAATCCAATGCACAACCTATTGCATAGTGGATCCCATAATCTGTGGTTCCCTAGACATATCTAAGGATGAAGTTTGCAGCCTTCCAATGTAGCTCATGTAACTCTTGCATGTACCTAGAAATTTCCCCTACTGCATATGAGATATCCAATCAGGTATGTGTGAGGTATAGAAGGATCCCCATAATCCGTCGATACAAGGTGCTATCCACCACTAGTGTATCACCGCCATCCTAAAGATGTACCCCAGATAGAAAGGGTGTTTCTACTGACATGCAGTCGATCATGTGGAATCTAACCAAGATGTCCCTAACATACTTAGTCTAAGATATATATATTCTTGAAGCATTCAGAGTGATCTCAATACCAAGAAAATAATGTAGTGGACCTATGTGCGTCAAAGAGAACCTATCGTGCATAATGCCTTTGATCGCAATAATTGTTGAGGTTGGACTTCTTGTGATCAGAACATCATAAAAACAAAGAACTAAGATCAATAAGGAGTTTGAGGTCCTCAACGTGTAGACATTTGGATATGATTTGCATCTGAAAAAGTGTTGAGAGAGAAAGTAGGAATCCATCTTCACATACCATGCTCTAGGTGCTTGCTTGAGGTCGTACATGGACTTCTTCAATCAAAATATTAAGGATGAGTTTTGAATGAACCCCTATGGTTGCTCCATGTAAATATCCTCTAAGATATCCCCATGAAGAAAATAATTATTCATATACATCTGGTGAAGTTCCC
The DNA here is from genome assembly GCA_009831015.1 of Picea engelmannii. Lineage (NCBI taxonomy): Eukaryota > Viridiplantae > Streptophyta > Pinopsida > Pinales > Pinaceae > Picea > Picea engelmannii. The sequence continues at coordinate 791,529 of ML777332.1, read as the reverse complement.
ACCCCCTATCTATCATAATGGAAAGGTCCAATTAGATGGCGTCCATCTTTGCTATGGGAGAAAAGGTCTCATCAAAGCCTATCCCGCGTATTTGTTGAAATCCTTTGACAAATAATATTTCCTTATACCTTATCACTTATTTGTCTACTACCTTCTTGGTATTGTAGACCCATATTAATCTCATAATATTCCCATCCAAAGTAAGTGGAACCAGATCCCAAGTCTATTTCTCGAGGAGAGAATTATACTCCTCCTACATAGCGGCTTCCCAAAAGGGATTTCTTGCAGAATTTGCATAGGTTTATGGATATGAAGATAGAAACACATATAAATGCATGGGAATAATTGGTTTGGTAGTTTTGAGTGCCTAAGGAGGATCCTCAAACTGAGACCTTTTCCTTCTCTAATCCATCGGTCGATCCCCCACAAGATCTCCTACTACCTGTAGGGTGGTTTGTTCCCACTTGGGAATATTTGGTGGATAAACATATGAATTTTGATCATAATCATGTTCATCATATTACAAATCAAATTTTAAACTCATATCTAAACCATTCTATAAGTGAGTGGACTCATCATCACTGATGTCTGGTGCAAGCAGTGGTACATAGGTATCTGCATGTGGATTTGATGGTGCATGTAAGGGATTTTCCTCAAACTGAACATTTCACTCAATGATGAGCCTATCCATAGAGGGATCAAGTAATATGTAACCCTTCACACCATCTACATATCCCATGAAAATTCATGTGATACTCCACGATTCTAATTCTTTCCTATTTTCAGAGGGTACATGGGACAATAATCATGATCCAAATATTCAGAAGTGGGTGAATTTCAATTTTCTACTATTGCATGCCTCAAAGGGATTATGATCCTTAATAGATATGTGAGGATATATATTGTGAATGTGGTTGGAACAGTTAAGTGCCTTGTCCCAAATCTTGGGTGGTAGAGATATTGCATGCAACATGCAAGTGGCCATCTCCTTGAGAGATTCGTTCTTCCTCTCGACTACTCTATTATGTTGTGGAGTGTAAGCTATTGTGTGATGTAGTTGTATATTTTTCTTTGAGAAAATATGTTGGACATATCAGTTGACATATTTCTCCCTATATTTTGTGCGAAGGATTTTTATCTTCCTCTTGGACTAAGTCTCTGCATGTTCTTTGAAGTCTTTGAGATGCTCAAAAACCTCAGACTTCTTCCTAAGAAAATACAACCAAGTGTATCGTGAGAAATCAACAATAAATGTAATCATGTACCTTTCTTTGTTGATGGATAGATGAGGAAAGGGTCCCATCAGATCAATGTGGATGATATCCAAAGGAGAGGAGGCCCTATAGGCCTTTCCTTTATCAAACTTCTATTGAGAATGTTTTCCAAGAACACATCCTTGAGTACAAAATCCTTTGGAAAAATGTAGGTTGGGCAAGCCGGTGACCATATCTTGTTTGCATAGTTGTTGCATGTATTTTAAGTTCATATGGATGAATGTCTCATTCCATAATCTACTGATATCATCAACAATAAAGAATAATCAAATTTAACAATGAATTTACTAAAAGTATACAAATTATATTGGTGGTTTACCTCACCAACAACAATCGTAGAGTTATCATGCATATCAGATATGGTTATAGAATTAGGTGTGAACTCCACCCTTTTTCTTGTAACATAATGCATTATCTAATAAACAGAGAGAAAATTCATAGAGATTTTTGGAACATGCAAGACATTCTAAAAAATTCAGTGTTGGATTTCTACTCTCCCTTGGCCAATGACCTCAACTAGGGTATCATATCCCATGAGGATGAGAGGACTCATGGATGCAGAAATAGAATATAAAACATTCTATGATGCTACCATATGGTGGGATGCACCTGAATATAAGATCTATGCATCAAGAGAATATTTAATGGAGTGCATGAGATTTACCTCATTTGGCTTGATCTTGGAAATTCGAGAATGTGATCCCCAAGGTTGTTTTTCTAAAGAATTTGTGCCATCTAATCAATTTGATTCTTCATGCATGTGGAATTGGGATGATAACCACGGTTATATTAATCTTATTTGGTCTTCCATTTCTTTCATTTTTCACCTTTGGATACTGAGGAATCATCGAAGGGTTTGGAATAACCTTCTTTATTTGGCTCTATATGCACCTTTCCCTTTCCATTTTTCTTGGTATTTGAATTGCATGCATTGCTTCTCTCATGCACAACAAGTTCATGTGCATTGGATCCATTTATTATCACCATATTGATGAATTTTTCTTTCTCTTGATTCAATAAATTTATATAATTTTGGCATTTTCCAGGTTGATCCTGAAGTGAATCTTTTTGTATGGAAAGATGAGACAAAAAAAACATACTCCAGACAAAGTTTTGCTAGAATAGAAAGGATCAACTAGGTTTCTTGAGTTGATTTATCAGCATCATATCCCTTTATAAGAAGGAGGAAGGACTTGAACTTTGTAAAGAAGTCATGTGTGTTATTAGAATTACTCAGATCTAAGGAATTCATCTTGACCTCGAGCATATGGCCTCTCATTTCATCCTATTTTCCAAAGAGATCCTCCAACTTTGTCCAAATATCATCTAGTATGGTATAAGATTCAATGTGAAATAGAAGCTTGAGGGACATAGACACACAGAAGAATCAGTAGGGCTCATCCATGCAGTTGAGATACCTATTCTTCTTGACAATAGAAGCTGGTTCAATCTCTATTTCCATAGTATTATGGTACAAGCCTCTACATATTAGCTGATGCAGAATTTCTTAGCTTCCACTCGAAGTAGTTATGAGGCACGAGAAGTAATTACGGTGAGTAATCCATCTTTTCTCACTGCATCTTCCTCATGTACTTGCAAATATAAATGCATGTGTGATTTTTACTAGCAATCAAGGCTCTGATACCATGTGAAATTTTCATAGTGAACCTAGATATTAGAAAATGAACAAACAAATCTTATGAGAGAGAAGAGAAGAGAGTAGAATGAAATAATTGTATTAACTAAATTAGTAATGTTAAAAATACACATGATATAATCTACATGATCAAACTAATTCACTATAGTAGTGATCAAGAGAGATCTAAACATTCATTGATAGACACTAGAGTGAACTACCACCTATTCCTAGTTAATTGGTCATGCAATCATCTATTAACTGAATAATCACTACTGGAGTGAGGAGATATTTATGCAGGCACTCAGTGTGATTACACTGAGGTATGCATGCAACACTTTATGATAATACCAAGGTTTCTATGCAAGACTCCACTCCACTAGTCTAATTGAGGTGTAATTGACTCAAGACTGAAGAGGATGTGGTGCCCTCATCTAGGGGAAATGTCTCTAACCAAGGTTTTTCTCAACATAGAATATTCAACCTAGGAAAAACAATACTAGGTGAGTGTGTAATATCTCCAACAATAACACATCCCTGGTATCGGGACATAATTTATTATTTACAATATCAGAGATGTCCTAATAATATTGAGCATCATGAATGAAGAAGGACTTGACTTGAGGCCTCGAAATATTTAATCTTGAATAATTCATTGTTTTGTAGGAATACTAACGAACTGTTGTTACATTATGTCAATGATATAATAGCCCAAATTATTTTGGAATAAATTTACGGATGAGTAGATTTCAACATTCATATTGGTGGACACTTTGTTTCCAATTCCATAGCTCACAGAATTTTAAGAATTGGTTACTATTGACCTTACTAGTGGCACACCTTACAAACTTATGCATTATGGGCAGATCGTATCACCACAGAAAAAAGTACACGCCATACTCTTTTTCAGTTGTTATATAGCTAAGAAGATATCATTCATGTTGAACTTGAATTTACTTTTCTCAAATTAGCCTTACAGGAAGAAGATTTTAACTCTACAGATATCCCTCAAACATTACATGATTTTCTATATTTATAAGAACAAAGAAGCTATGCTCTTGATAAACTTAAAAAAATACAATAAACAGTTAAAAATATTTTGATAAGAGGGATAAATCAACTACTTTTGTTGCTAGTGAAAAAATACTTTTATGGGATTCTGCATATGCTAATAATGGTAAGCATTCAAAGTTTGAGAAATTATGGACAGGTCCTTAAATAATCACCCTTGTTGTTGGAAACAATTCTTATTTACTCAAAGAAGAAGATGGTTGATTGTTTTCCTATACGACTAATGGTTCACATCTAAAACGCTATGTTGAACCTCGCTGTTTTTTATTGGTTATTTTTGCAGTGTTTCTTGTATATATTTGATTTTGGTTTGTACAATTTTTTTTTTCTTATTTACACTTTGAATTATGGTTTTCTTTTCTTTACCTAAATTTGATTTTTTATATTTTATTCAAGTAGCTATATGAGTCAAGTTACAATACTTTTCATTGGTTTGCAAAAAAATTGTTTAGTTTACTTAAAGGATGAAGAACATTGAACTAAAGACAAATGAATTATCTTTCTTGTCCAAAATGCTATTTGTTGAGTATTTGTTGAACTGACTAAATTACCTAGATGAAATTTGATTGTTATAACTCTTCCCTATTTTCTTATTTCCCATTCTTCCCTTCCATGAGCACTTTTTACTATGAAGCATACTTAAAATTTTGATAAAATTTTTGTTAACCTAAGAAGAAGATACAATCAACAATTTAAAATTCAAAGTTCAAAAAATGAAACCTCATATTCTGAGTTCCAGTCTACTGAAAATAGACTACCCTATGGAGTCGCCATTTGTTGACTCATGATTCATCACCTACTATAAGAGATCATTAAAATTTGCAAAGCCTATATATATTCAATATATTAATTACTATAATAGGTGGGGTCCTATTGTGCCAGAAAAACACCCTCTGTAATTTCTTCTTTCAGCTTTTATCTAAGAGAATAAATTGGCCCTCCTTACTAAAATTTTATATTGGAAAACCTCTTAGAATCTATCAAAATCCAAGTCTATCTTCTCATTATCCATGCTTTTCCTTTTCAACGTTTATAAAGAACACTCTCTGTTATAGCATCATTTGACACCACACATGCTTATGATGACTCATTGGCCTCAACTACATCCCTTTCCCTTCATGTAGGAAAAAAATTCCCCTTTTCCTCCCAAAAAATACTTAAAAAACCCATTTTGCTTGATGTACATGACTTCCTTTAAATCAAATTGCGTATGTAAGCCCCTTTCTATTTAGAAATCCATGTACATGTTAAATTGGCTAAAAAAAATTCCCGACATTTCAAGTGGATTTGATGGGTTCCTTAGGTTCTTGACCTCCTGTAGCCTGTCCATAACTACTCCAATTGTAAAAACGGAGTATAAATTAGAGCCTTGGGGTGGAGGAAAAAGAGAACAGAGAAATTCATCCTTATGTTGGAATTTTCCTTATAGCCCTACAAGTCCCCTTTTCCCCTTGCATATGAGATTAGCCTTCCCATCTGAAATCCCATGTTTTTAGAAATTGTGTTCTCCCTATCTTGTGAGGAAGAAATCCTTTGCATTCCTTGGACTTGATGGAACACAAAGCTTTGGAGGTTTTTCTTGTCATCTCTAGACTTGGGTGGAGGAACTTGGAGCCCAGTTTCAGGACCATGCCACAATGGTTATAGATTGTAACCAACTTCTGTGTTGTTAATAATAAATGATCTCTCGTTCTTGTCCACTTATATTTGTTGATTCATGATTTTAATGAGATTGTATATATCTCGTTTAGAATCTATTATGAAAATTGAAATGATTATGTTTAGTTAATTGGAAGATAACTAGCTACTTGTAGTTGTTTGTCTTTTTGTTTGCAGGAGTTTTCAGAGGATCATTGCGCAAGAGTTTTGGAGTGAAAGTTCTCGAACGAGGTCAAATTAAAACTTTGGAATCTAGGTTTGTTATCTTTACTATCATTTGAAATTTAATTATTGCAAAGTAGTTACTTTTAATTAACTACCAAATTTGAGTCTGAGAGTGGTCTTTTAGGGTATCTCTTTATTGTGGCCCTGATCCATAGACACAAGAATTATTTTTTTGTAATAGGATTGGCAACTCCATTGGGGATTCTCCCTTTTTGGGTCATTAGGGGTACTTGATATTTGCATTTCCTTTCAATCTTTTTTTTGTTTTTTAGACCTTTATTTAGCATTCTCCAATTTTCTACAATCCTTCATGAGTATTCCAGACCTTTCTCTCTCAAGTTAGAGAGGTTTTTATAGGGTGTATGCACTTTTATTTTGATATAATTGCATACATACATGGATTTCCTTGAATAAAGTAGCATACATACACTACTTGTCACTTAGACAGTCACGTACATGTTATGAGTTGGATTTTTTTACTCTTTCCAGATCACCGAAGGTTGGGGTTGTGGTACTGAAGGGTATTTTTGGGTCCTGCTAAGTGTTTAGAGTTTCTTTTTGGTTTCATAAAAAAATTTCTTTGTTTTCAAGATTACAAGAAAATTCCAAAAATAAAATTCAACTTTCTTGTTTAATCAAGGTTGTTTTTGGCTTTTAATGGTTTTTGGTTTTTAGAAAGATTCTTCAGGTCTATGTTATGCTCTGTTTTTTTTCCTTAAAGTCTTTTATAGGGTGTATAGTCATTTGTTTATAGTTTTACTTTCCCTCCACTTTCTTGTTTCCTTTATTTGCATAAAATAAAAGTGTAAGAGTGTGTGTTTGTGAAATTTTTTCCTTACCCTTTGCATTTACACCTAAAAAAGAAAAGTTCATTATATGCATATTTTCTCCTTGAATTCACTCTTGTACTTTCTAAAAATAAAAAGATTTCATTTCTATAGCTTCGATGAAAATAATTCCAAAATCTTGTTACTTGTCTTTCATTTGAAAGTTGCATTAGTAAGTGCATTGCATATAAAAGAAAAGTTGCATTCTTTGCATATAAAAAAGAAAGAGATTGATTTTTTTTTTAATTCTGAAGCATTATTTACACTCGTATTTTCAATGAAGAACTGCATTTGCATTTGTGTTCTTAAGTGTTTTTTTTGTTGATTCTTTCAAAACACCATTTAGTTTCACTCGTCACTCTTTTTGAGTAAATAGCAACGTATAAAATGAGCGATAACTAAAATCAATTAGACATTTTCATTTTACTAGGGTAAACAAACTAGTTTTAGGCTAGGGCCTTGGTTTAGGTTGGAGAGTTAATTTCTCCAAGGCCAAAAAACAAACCTAGGAGTTTGAGATAGAGAATGAAAAAACCAATTTCATATAAGTATAGACGAGAAGCTCCTCTACCACATGAGTCAAACACTAGGTCGAGTAAAGGAGAGTCAAGGAGATAACCCCTCCAAAGCTTGACTCTGCGTAGTGGAAAGATCGTATTTTGGGGGTTTCGTCAATGCCCTTACCTCCGTGAGAAGCGATCCTTTTGAGGATTCATGCTTAGTTACCCTACCCATATGATTGATCTCGACTATCGAATGTACCCCCCATATGTTGACTGTGAGTTTTTGACCTGAGTTTATTTTCCTAAAGATCTCAAAGGAGAGCGTGAGGGAATTTAATTTTAAGATGTCCTACTTCTTCACAATTAAAGAAAAGATACTCATCTCTGTTGACTTATTCATCATCTGAATTGTCACCTGCTTCATTTTATTTTTTTCATTTCCTTGCGTAAATATATTGTAGGATTTCCCAAAGTTCTTTGGCCGATGCACACTGTCCCACTTTGGTTTTTACTGAATTAGGTAATCCTTTCACAATAAAATCCATTGTTATCTTGTTTTTCCTTTTCAATTCATTCTTGGCTGCAGTCTTCAGAGGATTCTTTGTATATGTGTACCCTATCTCAACTGATCTCCAAATATCACATCCTTGTTCCTGTAGAAATGATTTCATTATGTTGCTTGATATTTCATAGTTCAGACTATTTTGACCATTGAACTATGGTACTTCCATCTTATACGTATCAATGATTTCCATTATCTACCTTCCAGTTGTTAAACTGCTTCTTGAAGGACTATCTCTAATACCAATTGTTGGAATATTGAGAGGGGGGGGGGCTGAATCGGTATTAGCACTTTTATCACTTGTAACCACAATATAAAATCTTCAATAATCATAGCATATAAACAATTACCATTCAAAAACTTATCATCTTTGCTTAATATATCGGAAACGCATAGTAAAATAATCACAAATACAAAGTACACAAATATTTATGTGGAAACCCAATGTGGGATAAAACCAAAGAATTATTTTCTTATATTTTAGAAGAAATACATTCATAGGAAGCACCAACTTCCCAATTTTCCAGCTCCAACTGGAAGGAGGATCCAACCCCCTAATTCTCAGGCTCCAACCTGAAGGAAGCTCCAACTCTCCAATTTACCATCTACAACTGGAAGGAGGCTTGAACCCCCTATTCATAGGCTTCAACCTAAAGGAATTTCTAACTCCCTAATTCTTCGACACCAACCGGAAGGAGGCTACAACCCCCTTTCCTTGCCCCATCCAAACCACCCTAAAATATAACTGTAGATCACTCTGTCATTACCACATAAAATTATCATTATCCCTGTCCTTGTATTGATATACCTACCACTGCTACTAATACCTTTGTTGCTTCTATTGATACCAATATCTCATCAAGGCTACAATCACACATACTATCAGACCCTTCTTTTTGTTGAATAGAAGTTGCATGACACATTGCAGTTTCATTTTTTAAAGTAGAAGTTGTGCAAGATATTGAGGAATTGAACAGCGGACTAAGGAAATAAACAAAAAGTGGTTGAAAAGACAATGGAACGTCAGTTTAGGGAAAATAGGTTACAAAAACATCAATAAGAAGAGATAACTTCTGAGTTCTCAGCCAACAAGCCTTAGTTGATCAGATTATATATATGAGATTGATAGGATTGTAAAAGGTTGGCATGGTTGAGGCTGAGGTTGTTGTTGTTGGTTGTTGTTGTCATTTTTTCTAATATCATCATCCTAGATGTTGTTCTTGATGGTATGATGAGATTCATCTGTTGGAAAATGTTTAACAGACAGCATATGCTTGTCATTGATGGAAAGTACAGCAATGAATATGGCATGAGTACAGGAAGAATGTAATAGATGGGCACCAGAAGTATTTTGGGAAGAAGTTGCAGAGAAACCTCGATAAGATCAGAAGAGATAGTGCAGAGGATGTTTGGTATGTTTTACATGCAGTGTAAGCTTGTCATTGATGGAAAGTACAACAGTGATGATGGCTTGAGTACAACAATGATGATCAGCAACGCAGTGATATTCAGGAAGACCAACAACGCAACAATTGTCTAAACACAACAATCCTCAGTCGTCAAATCAAGGATTGATCTAAACTATTGATCAGGCATGATGAAGTCCCGTAAAGTTTGAGAAGCACTACTGATCGTTGGATCCCATCCAAAATTCCCGACAGAATGAGGGCCATCAGATATGAATTTAGAAAAGAAGAGTGTGTTGAAGAGGAGGATAGATCTCAGGCGTTCAATCCAAGCGCGGGATCAGACCATCGTTGGATCAAGCAGAACCTGCACACTCTCTAAAGTACAAGGAGAAATGGGCGTATAAAACCCCCAAAAAAGGAGGATCGTCTATCATCAGGCAGGACACGTGGGGAAAGATCGTCAGTTCGCTGACTGGAGAGTCAAAGGAACAATGTTCCCTAACCTCTCAAAATCACGATATGTGAAATCGCGATTCAATCTGAGCCGTCAGATTAAATTTGAATATGGACTGTTGATTCCAGTCCATGTTGGAGTTTCAGGGATTGAGATTTGGAGATGTCAAGTAATATCATCCACATGAATCTCGATTTCGCGATATGCAAAATCGCAATTTAATCGCAGCCATTGAATCAAGATTGAATCTGGATCGTTGATCCAAGTCCATTTTGGGATTTCGAGGATTGAGTGTTGTAGATGTCAAAGAGTATTAACATCAAGAATCCTGATATCGCGATATGCGAAATTGCGATGTAATTGCAACCGTCGGATCAAGATGTGATCTAGACCGTTGATCTGAATTCTTTATGGATTTTCGTGGATCGAGACTTTGAAGTGACAAAAACACTGAACATCAAGCATGTTGAAATCGTGAAATGCAAAATTGTGAAATGATCTAAACCATCAGATCAAGTGTTGATCAGGACCATTGATCCGATTCCATTTCGGGGTTTCGGGGATTGCGACTTGGAGAGGCAAGAACTCAATGCAAACAGAGTGTCGAAATCGTGATATGCGAAATCGCGATTCAATCGCAGCCGTTGAATCAAGATTAGATATGGACCATCGAATCATAGGACATGTGGCAAGCGATCGAAATTTTGTTGACTTGGGGTCAATGGAGCATAGTGTTGAAACTCACGAAATAATAAATCACAAAAGCGCTTTATGCATAAGCATGTGGTCATAGCCATTGGTCACATCGATGGAAGATGGAGGTAGAAGCTAGAGGTGCTAAGCTTGGCCAAAGAAATGCCGAAATGAATGCAAGATCTAATAAAGGTCATCCAATGACGCAGATAAACCTGAAGGAGATCGGAGGGCTACTGAAGCACGGCACAGTGAAACTTCCAGAAACCATTGATGGCGTCTGCCAAAGAATTCGAAGAGACCTCTGTGTGATCGCTAGAGGAGATGAAGAGTCTCCAAGCTTCGTCCAATGAAGGAAGACTATTCTTAGAATGGATTGACAGATGGATGAGCGTTGAAGCCTGTAGTTAAAACAGAGAGGGTGAGATCGACTGTAACAGAGAAGACGAAGAGTCTCAACTGCAAGAGATAAAAAGGAATCTCGGCATAACACCTAGTGATTATAGACACATGGGTTGAACCACCAGAGAAGCTGAAGAGTCACGATGATGATCAGGCAGAGCACTCGAGAGGTGGAGGATATCGACGCGGTGTGAGTATGCAGAGGTATTGCGCACATTGCATGCACAAGGTGCACAGAAGCTATAAGTACATGGTACAGAGAAGAGATGAGGTTGTTGTTGTTGTTGGTGGTGGTGGTGTTTTTGTGGTTGTTGTTGTTGAAGGTGATTCATGTGTGAATAAGGAGGTGAGTGCAACAGCTGAATTGAACAGAAGAGGAAATGTGCAGTGAATGGACATGGCGCACAGAGCATAAAAAGAAAAAGAACAGACAGCGCAAGTCATGTGTGTAGGAAGGCAATGAGGCAGACAGAGAAACGAAATGTAGCAGAACAGTGATGAGTCTGGTAATCCATTGTTGAACATTATATCACTGTAATAATTTTCAGTAGAAAAAAATTATATTTCAGGGTGGTTGGGAGGTGCTAGGGAGGACTGTTGTCCTCATAGGTTCAAGTGGGTGCTTGAACACAGGGAGTTGTAGCTTCCATCTGGTTGCAGCCAGAGAAACCAGGGTGGCAGGGTGGTGCAAG
>ML777332.1:740556-773570 GCA_009831015.1 Picea engelmannii | reverse complement strand
TGTGTTTCTCATATATGTGACTGATGTTGAATGTGCCATTGTTTATTTCCTTGCATTAATGTGATCATCATTCAGTGTTTCTGCAAAGAGTTTAAAAGAAGCATAATTGTTTAAGCACGGTAACAACTGATTCACCCCCCCCCCTATCAGTTGTCCAACATCATCATTGTAATAGTATATACTATTAGCCTAGCTAAGTTTAGGATATCTAGGCAAGAACCAAACTTTCAATGTATCAAAGTTTTGTACTCGCAAGGATGTAAAGGACTATTGGCACAGGGGCAGACCCAGGGTTCAATGCTCAAGAGTGTACCAACAAAGCCCTAAATACCGGCCCTTTTGGCAACACCTACGAAGAAGATGAAGTCTCACCTGAGGTAGAGGCAGGGGTGGTTGCAAGACTCGCGTGTCTGCAATCTTAGTTGGGACACAAATATGTGATTCTATATTTACAGGGCACTTAACATAGATCATTCATCAGTATTTAACCCTTATTATACTTCACATATGGCACAGAGCTTCACGGTGAATACTCATATGTACATTGTTTCATCACTTAACCATAGCAAATCATATCATATCTAGTGGTTCAGCACTAAGTATTCTCATACATGTCAGATCCCACTATTGACATACATCTAGGAAGCATAAATCATTAATAGATCTATCTAAATATATCAAGGCACTCAACAGAAGAAGAAATAAACACATCAAGACGAAGCACAAAGCATTACACACAGATTTACGTGGTTCACCCCCACCCTGGGGCTACATTCACCAAGTCTTCTTCTTTATTAGTGTCTTCAATTTGTTACAGCACAAGCCACTCAAAACCCTTCTTCGTAGAGGAAAGAAGATCTGCATAGCTCACTAGATCCTTCTTCCTTGCGTTACAATATCAATCACATAGTAACTTGCACTTAGCCTTGCAAGCCTTACACAACTCACAGAAAGCACTTATTCAACATCACATAGATGCACCACCAATTGCACTAAGCAATCACATCTACTACTTCTTACATTTCCTATCTTTGTATTTATACATTTCAAAAGTGGGCCTAAGTGTGGGTAAACCCATGAGCCGACATCCCTATTAAATTAACCCAAAACCCTAAAAGAGGCCCAAAAATATAGCGAGATCCTGTGATCTCTTCTTCGCTTGGTGCTCCATCTTTGACAGGGTGTCGAAGTCCAAAAATGGTCAATTATGACTAAGTGTTCCTCGAAACTTGGTCAATGGCCAACATGCCCCCAACACTCACCTATGACTCGTCCCGAGTCACTCAGGTCTGACCAATTCTACTTTGAATTCCTCGACCTTGGCTCGAGCTTCTTCGACCTGCCACATTTCTACTGCCTCTTGCTCGATGAACTGTTGGGTGAGTGCCTCGTTCACCGACCCTTCTAGACATTTTTATGCTATATTCACAATATGTTCAAGTTCTACTCCTTGGATTTCATCTTTACTGAATAGTTGGCATGCCTTTTCTTTCACTGGTTGTAGTCATTGAGAGACTTCCATTACTTTACTTTGAAGTGTGTGAATCTGTTGTTGGGCTGTGCGTTTCTCTGGAAACCTCTTCACACTCTCTACGGGTGACAGGGAATTCAGCTACACCTGTAGATTTTCAACGTCGTACTTCACCTCTTGGAGTTGTGACTCCAATTGATGCAATTCTGGGTTATCGGTTAGGTTATCATAGATCTGTGCACTTCTGCTACTTAAATATTTGCATTCCTCAGAGAGTGATTTAATCCTTTCTATCCAGGCAGTTATTTCTCGTTGGTCGCACACTTCTTGTGGGGTCTGTGGTATGGTCTGAAGCTCTAAGTCCACGACTATTTGTTGAATTTGTTGAATAACTTCAGCAAATGTCATCACTTGGCATTATATGGGGTCCTCTGCCTTCTGTTCTAAGCCGGTCACAGAGCGAAATTCTCTGTTGACTGCTTCTTCAATCCTAATCTGCTTCGTGAGCATCTTCTCTTTCTCTTTTTGAATCTTTGCTCTGTCTTCTTCAAATTTTGCTTGGAGAGTGTCCTTCTCTTGTTGCGCAGCTCGACGTTGCTCGAGGATTTCCTCATTTGCTTGATTTAAGGCATGGGTGGCCTGCGTTTTTTCTTCATGTTCCTTTTGAAGGCATACTTCGACCATGTTAGCAATCTTGTAGAGTTGAATTGGTTCATTTCCTTCTTCTATTGTTCCTTCTGGCAGGGGCGCAGAGGAGACTGCGCGGCTAGACTGGAGAGCTTGTTGTACTCCTTGGAGTTCGATCTCGATTCTGTTGTACATTGTCTCTTCCTTAGCTTCCTGTTTTTCTGTTATCTCTTCTATGGCTTCGTTCATAGCTATGATGAGAAAAATGAAGTCATCTGGAGTGAGCGTGGTCTTCAGCTTAGTCACGGGTGATTTTGATTTCTTTCGGGAGGAAGGTTCTGGAGGTGAACCCTTTATTTTCTTTATGATTTCTACTTCATCACCTGGCCTCTGTTTGACTTCCTCTAAGTCTTCACCATTACCTCCTTGATCTGGTGTAACATGCAGTTCTTACATATCTATTGTCTACATCCTGGATATCTTCATCCTTCTTTGTTTGCTTTGTTTTCTTTGTCTTACTGGGTCCAGGTGTATTCTGCGCAGATTCTAGGTTGTCAATGTTGAACACTTCTGTGGGGTCTGCTGGAATAAGAAGGTTCGTAGACCATTCCTTGGTGATTTACTCCAGGTCTTCTTCTGTTAGCTTGTAATAAGACTGAAGTTTTTCCTTGTTCTCATTAGCGTGTGTTGTCGGATATATAAAATGGTGGTCTGCACTGAACTTCATCAAAGGTTGAAACCTGTGTAAAGTATTCGAGGTCATGTGAGGCTTGGACTAGATGGTGAGATTCAACTGGGTGTAGTAGGTATGAAATACGGCATTGGATTTCCACTTCTTGTTCATGTTGTTCGAGTACCACAGGGTACTGAACTTCGCATCCAGTGGTTCAAAGGGGTCAATGTCAGGGAAGGTTGCACCTTCTGATAGCTCCCATGAAATGAAAGCTATAAGTATCAAGAGACAGCTAAAATGAAATTCATGCCCCTGATCCTGGGCTTCTCTACAATCAATCTCTAGTTGATTCATCGGGTACTTCCCCTAGTTCATCTGTAGTCCCTCTGTGCACTTTCCTGCAAGGTCGACTACAAAGTCGGATACTTTCATGGGTCGATTCTTGCGTACCAACTTCCCTGCGATCATTTGACAGGTGAGGCACACTACGCCACTTTCAATAGAATCTACCTTGTAGCCTCATGCACCTTTCTCAACATCGCTATAGGCTTCTTTGATCTTCTGAGAAAGAGCATGATCCATGGTCTTCCCAGGATAGTAATCGTGGGGATTAGGGCCATGCATGCTAATCCAGGTGATTCAGTTGATTATCACTGGATCAACTGTTATGCGATGGTTCAACCATAAGTATCCTCCATGGTAACTCGCCAGCAACAACTTCACACAAGAATTCACCTCCTGATGTCTGCCGAAGTGCGGTATCTTCATAACGTTGAGCAGAGTATACTGCGCGAGGTTCATCGTCCATTGCTGAGGGACGATCTTCGAATTCTTGCCCTTGGTTTTGGTTAGGTACTTGTACAGGGCAAGTGTGTTGTAAACTTTATGATCCCCCAAGTTGAAGTCGCTAAACTTCAAGGCTGCGATATTGTCGTGATCTGCGTGAACTGTGCATACTCCTTTTGGTAGGTACATCGTGACTAGAGTGTACTCAAATTCTCTAGGCACACTATCTCTATTGATCGCACCACTCAGAGGTTGTATGTAAGAAGGTAGGATGGATGGGACCAACTTCACATTGGCCATATCGTCCTTATGTTTGGTTCTTCTCTGTGTGTCGGCTCGAGATGTTCCTACTCAAGCAGTCGATGGGGAGGCTTGCACTCTTCTCATCGACAATGCCTGTAAACCTGTAGACAATCCCCGCTCTGACATGACTCTTTCGGCTCTGAGGCTAGCGAGTACCTCTCTTACAAATTCTTCATCTGTGCTAAATTTGTCGTACATATACACTCAGGATCAATAGCTCAGGTTCTCAAAGTAATGTAGATACTATAGTAAGGTAGAGAGTAAGGGTGGAGTAATCATGGCTCACAATTTAGGTAGTCTGCGGATTCAAATTCACGATTAGCAAAAGTGTCTTTCATGCATGGCACGATGGATTAAGTAAGTAACTCTGTAACAGATTGTTTGCAATGGTTATGGAGCTTCCTTGACTCTAGTTCTATCCGTTATGGTGTGTTCTAATGGTCTAGTGATGAGCCATCAATTCTTTTCGATCTGTTCGGGGTGTCAGTCGAACGGGTATATCGGCCTCCAACAACTATATTTCTTCACCACGGCGAAGTGACCCATGTCGTTGTTCTGTTATCCCGATGAAGCTCGAATTGTGCAAAGTTTCTTTCGGAGGGGTTCCCTCTAGAACCCTCTGTAGCCTGTCGATCTGAGCTCTCTTTTTACTTATCTTTCTATCCTTATTCCCGATGAGCTTCGTCTTGGTAGTTCGTTTCTCGATCTGGTTCTTATTTTCCTTGGGCATAGTCACTTCGCATTGTTGAGGTTCCTTCCCAAGACTCAGGAGAACTACTTTGTCTGTATCTGGTACAGATACTCCAATATTTTGTGAGTCCCCTAATTCTTTGACATCTGAGCTTCAAGTGTCAAATAGCTTTGATTTATTCTCCCGTTCCTCAATCAACTGTGCAATCCTTTTGATCATGAAATCTTTTAGCTCTTGTCTTTGTTGTTGTAATACCTTTTCTTCTTCCTTTTTTCTGGCTTGATCTCTCTCAATCTAAGGTTTTCCAAGTAACATAGTGAACGGGGTGTCGTCCTCAATAAATTTTATAATCTCAAAATCTTCTTCTGTTGAAGTTCCACTGACTGTCATAGGTATCTTAGCTATTTTTCCACATAGCATCACAAATTTTCCTATGAATAGTCCTATTCCTCCCAGTGAAGGAATCATGGTAGGCTTCCCTATAACTTCCCAGGTTCTTTCTGGCATAATGTTCACTTGCGTTTCTTTATCAAGAATACAGTCAATGTCAAAGTCCCCTATTGTTGCTTTGATTTGTTCCTTTTCTTTGAAGATCTCTAGTAGGCAGACATCTTTATGTTCTTTCAGGGTTTCTTTCATCTGTATTAATACTTTATTTGATTCTTTTTGGGGTTCTACTATTTATGGGGCTGTCCTAGGGTGTTCTTCATGTAGATTCATTCTTTCAAGCTTAGAAATCATTCTAGGGCAATCCAATACTTCATGGTCGAAAGCTTTACAACAAAGACA
Organism: Picea engelmannii; assembly: GCA_009831015.1. Taxonomy (NCBI): domain Eukaryota; kingdom Viridiplantae; phylum Streptophyta; class Pinopsida; order Pinales; family Pinaceae; genus Picea; species Picea engelmannii. The sequence goes on along the minus strand of ML777332.1, from coordinate 768,230 downwards.
ACTGGGTTTTCCACCCGGGCAATCCTTAGCTAGATGGCCTGGTTTTCTGCAACTGTAACATAGGGTCAATCCTCTCTTTCTCTTAAATGATCCCCAACTTCTTATGTACTACACACCAGAATCATGGTAATTATCCTGTAAAAAATTCCTTCTAGGATCTTGCATCCATTTGTTAGTCCAAACATTCTTTCTATGCATAGGTATAACATATATATCATTATTCTTATCATATCTACTCATATCAAACTTTCTTTCTTCTATTAATGTCCTAGGTTTTAATCTAGGACCGAATCTGTCAAACATACCTAGATCCATGCTCTAGAAACAAAAATTTCACTTATCTTACTTCTACATAGCACAAAGCTTCTAGATCTAAGAAATTTTAACTATTCTTACCTTTATTAGAGCACAGGGATTACAAATCTTACCTCTTTTCTGCAGATCTAACCTCTTTCTTTCAGAAATTTCCACTTTTACTTTTCTTAGAGCATAGAGCGTTCAGATCTCACTTCTTTTCTTCAGATCTGATCTTCCTTTCCTCAGATCTAACCTTATTCATGGCACAAAGCTTCACAGGTCAAGTAAAATGATGCACACTAGGGCGACAGATCTACCCACAGAGATTTCTTTTGTACAAAGTTTCTTCTTCCTCAACTCCCAGCAATCACAGTTTTAGGTCCCAGCAACAGAACCATTTGTTGGCACAGGGGTAGACCCAGGGTTCAACGCTCAAGAGCGTACCAACAAAGCCCTAACTGCTGGCCCTTTCGGCAACGCCTGCGAAGCAGATGAAGTCTCACCCGAGGTAGAGGCAGGGGTGGCTGCAAGAATCAAGTGTCTGCAACCTTAGCTAGGACACAAATTTGTGATTCTATCCTTACAAGGCACTTAGCATATATCATTCATCAGTATTTAACCCTTATTATACTTTACAGATGACACAGAGCTTCACAGTGAATACTCAGATGTACATTGTTTCAACACTTAACCATAACAAATCATATCATATCTAGTAGTTCAGCACTAAGCATTCTCTTACATGTCAGATCCCACTATTGACATACATCTAGGAAGTAGAAAGCATTAATAGATCTATCTAAATATATCAAGGCACTCAACAGAAGAAGAAATAAACACATCAAGCCGAAGCACAAAGCATCACACACAGATTTACGTGGTTCACCCCCACCCTGGGGCTACGTCCACCAACTCTTCTTCTTTATTAGTTTCTTCAATTGGTTACAGCACAAGCCACTCAAAACCCTTCTTTGTAGAGGATAGAAGTTCTTCACAGCTCGCTAGATCCTTCTTCCTTGCGTTACAATATCAATCACACAGTAACTTGCACTTAGCCTTGCAAGCCTTACACAGTTCATACATAGCATTTATTCAACATCACATAGATGCACCACCAATTGCACTAAGAAATCACATATACTACTTCTTACATTTCCTATCTTTCTATTTATACATTGCAAAAGTGTGCCTAAGCGTGGGTAAACCCACGGGCCGACATCCCTATTACATTAACCCAAAACCCTAAAAGAGGCCCAAAAGTGGATCGAGATCCCGCGATCTCTACCTCGCCTGGCGCTCCATCTTTGACAGGGTGTTGAAGTCCAAAAATGGTCAATTATGACCAAGTGTTCCTCGAAACTTGGTCAAGGGCCAACAAGGACCAAGAGACTGTAATATTGTTCCTTCCCAAAAGTGAATCTAATATGATAATATAATCGAATGCCTAAATTTTGAAAATATGTATCCTGTGTATTGATTCTTGATGTATGAATGGATTTTTGTTCTATCTTATGCTTATGTCTAATATACTTGAATGCTTCTTTATGAATGGAAACACACTCTATTTCTATGTTACCTGGTAGGAATAGCTTAGGACTATTACAGGTTTAACCTGACTGGTGCAATACTAAGAGGAGTCTTGTTAATTCGGAGATCTATCTGAGTATTCTCCTTACCCTTTCCTCTCTTTCCTATCTCATTTGTTCTTTGGGTGAGACTTCTTCCCTCTAGGAAAGATGAAAATGCCAAAGCTCTAGACTACTTCGATACCTTTTTTTGGTAACCTAAGAAGGACCTTGGTCTGATCAATTCTGCACCAACAAAATGGTTTCATCTTCGGGAACTGCTTCATAAAGGAACTTGTATGGAGAATGCTTCCATGGATCCACCGATATGAGAATATCCAATAGTGGGAGATAAATTGTGACGCCTTCATATGGAAAGAAGCGAAGTTGCGAGGTAAATCTGTGAAAGATACAAGAGAAGTTGTATTTTACTCAGAAAGATCAAGCGACCAATACAAGATATTCTAGGTTAAATTTCTGGAAGAACTATTCCATTAGATAGATAGGATCCAATAAGCTCTGTAATTCCAAGAATGAGTCAAGAATAATTGTACTTGGGATACATAAATGATTGCAATGCTTCATCAAGTGGATCACCTGATCACACGAGAAATTCGTTTTTGGGTAAATACAACTCTGGAAGGACACATTATTGAGTTTGTAGCTAAGAACCACCAATCCTTTTCAAGGACAAAATCATATTTCAAGAAATATGCATGGGGAAGACTATTGAGAGAAATTCCCCAGTGGATTAAGGTATTCTTGATGGAGGAGGGGATGTTGACTATCTCCCCAATTGAGATGACAGCCTAAACACCCACGCTTGGGGTGGGGTGATTTTAGGGTGGGATCATGGCTTGAGAAAGGGGAGAGGGTTCTTTTATAAATGGGGGAGAAACATGAAATGGATGCAAGGAACGAGCGAGCCTTGAAAAGAGTCGTCATATTTGAGAAGTGGTGGCGCGGTAAGATAAATAAAGTAGTAAAGAAATCCGAGGTGTTGAGGAAATAAATCGGACCATGAGAAGTCAATGAAGGAAAGAAGGAAGAGTTGAGGAAGATGAGAAGAAAGGGAAGGCTGGCCAGTCAAAGACTAAATGAGATAGAAGCACAGAGAGAAAGAAGTCCCCAAGAGGGTGGACAAGAAGAAGAACGTGTAGAAGCAAGGGAAGATCAAGCTGACATGGATCTTGAAAAAGAAAGAGAAGATCCAGCCCCGATACTAGGAAAGATCGAGAATCCTACCGAAGAGATCGCTCTAGAGGATGAGAACGAGACCCCCCAGATCAAAGAAACTTGCCCAGAAGCCAGTGGAACCAGCCTCGAATAACCCATCCCCCAAGTGTCTTCTATACCAGTGGTAAATTCTATACTACCTTCTTATGCTATTCCTATTTCAATTCATGCAGTTAGTCAGTCACAACCGGTGAGCACGAATACTGGGAGGATATTGGGATCCCCTAGTATATCACAACCATGATCGTTAGGGTTTACTTTATTAGGAGTAGTAAGATCAACAATGTTTGGAAACTCGGGAGGCTCGATCGCTCGATACCCATAATTTTAGGGTAAAGGAGACGAGGATGTTGAGCAACATTGGTTTATGTGTGAATTTATTTGGAGGTCCAAAGGGACTCTAGATGCAAATAAACTGGTTGAATTTCAGACTATCTTGAGAGGTCATGCTTTCAAATGGTACATGAAGGCTATTGAGCCATGAGCGCAAGGACAGGTGTTCACACTTGACCAAGTTTGAATAAAATTCATAGTAGAGTTCAAGCTACCTCAGTCAGAACAACAAGCTTTGTCTGAGTTGCATGAAATTCAACAGAGGGAAGGTGAATAGGCCTGGGAATATAGTCAGAATTTTAAAGATTCTATTGGGAGGCTAGCGCATCTGATTCATGATGATCACCAGAGAGAGTGGTATATCCAGGGATTACTACCTCTGACATGAATTTTGTTAACACAACAACGAATAACCACCTTGACAAATGCCTTGGAACAACCAATGAAGATTGAATCCATGGCAGGATATCCGAGGAGTCTAAGAGTGACTAGACCCCCAACGGATGAAAATATGGTGCAAATATAAGGAAAAATATCGGCACTGACAGAGAAGATTCAAGAATTGACGATACCCAGACTAGGACGACCTCAATTTTGGTGTACCAAATGCTACACAGAGGGGCATCTAGCGAATGAATTTCCACATATGAGGGGAATAGGACCTCCTCACAATCCGATGGGACCCTCACTAGGACCCACAGGAGGATTTGTGAAACTATCTATGAATTTACCATTCCATACCCCAACCCTGTATCGTGCCTTTCCAAGAAATCAGGCATCGCAGTCAGCTGAGTATTGCAAGATATGACGAACTCATGGGCATGCACCAAGGCAATTCTCTATTATTCATAAGTATTCTACCATACCGAATATTGTACATTGTGAGTTATGTGCATCTACTACACATGTTATGAATCAGTGTAGAGCATTGGATGCACTTATGGATAGATTGGATCGAACTTCATTCAGGGTGAATGAAACCCATGAAGGAACGGGAAGAGGCCGAGGAGGTGGGGCTGGAGGAGACTTCAGAGGAGGAAGAAATGGGGGAATAGTACCAAGTATATGCTACAACTATGATGATCAAGGTCACATGGCTAGGGATTGACCTCAACCAAGACGACCATGGTGCTCTTACTGTAGAACCAATGGACACACAACTGAAGACTACCCAGAGCTAATTGAGAAATGGGAAGATCGGGTGTTTCAATGAGGATCAAACTTTATTGGCTCAAAGATGAAGATGGAAGTCAAGAGAAAACTACCCAAGATTAATATTATTACTCGCGGAGGAGAAACGACTGGTGAAGATCTTGATAATCTACCTAAGATCCAGAAAGCAGTGCCCAAAGAGGACAAGTATGACCCTATGAAACATAAGCTATTATTTAAATATGCAATAGAATTATTCCAGAGTATCCTTGCCCTTGAAATAGAAGAAAACCCCCTCATCCCACCATTTATCCTAAGATTGCACAATTCCCTACCTCACCCCCTGCACTCTGAAACCCCGTATTCCCGATGAGACAACCTGAGAAATCGCAAAATTTAGTCAAACTTTGGTTTTAGTTATTTTTCAATATTGTTTGGAATGACCAACTGACAGAGAATTTGCGCAATGCCCTATATCTAGTCCTAGGAATAGAGGAATCTCTCGAAGCTAGAATAATGACTAATCTTCCTGAGAAGAATACTCAAAGAGTGAAAAGAAGGAAAATATGGACTGGGAAAGAGTTTATAGTAGAACCCATCTAGACGAGTTTGATATTAAGGACGTTATGTTAGATCTAGGATCTGATGTTAACATATTGCCTAAAAATACTTGGGAAGCTTTAGGAAAACCCCAATTGAAATATTCCCCAATCCAATTGAGAATGGCCAATCAGTATTGTATTTTCCCAATAAGAAGGCTGGAGAATGTGGAGATAGATGTTACGGGAGTAAAGGGTATAGTCAATTTTGAGGTGATAAAAATAATGGGGGATAAAGACCCTTATCCTACACTACTTGGTATTGATTGGGATTATGATAACTATTTTTTTATTGACCTAAAGAGGGATACTATGACATTTGAAGTAGAAGGAATAAAAGTGATTCAACCCTTGGATCTGTATGCAGGCCCTTGATACATAGATCCAACAAACAAAAATATGGAAGGAAAGGGTTTAGATCAGTTATACGTCGTAACAATAGGAATGAGTGGAAACTGCATCAATCCTATGGCCGATGGATTAGTAATTTGGAGGAGCATACAATCGGCGAATGGAGACTTAGAACTAGTATTTGACATTTGGAAACATGGTGCATATGAAATATTTTCAAGACGATGTGCAACTTTCAGAGAAATGAGATGGGTTGGAACCGAGGTCAGAGAACATCTGACATACAATGGTACCTCAGACCTTGGTAGTTTTCTGGTCAACATGGAAGAAAATATAGCAAAAGATCAAAGGATCTTAGTTCTAGACTTAGCCCTGGAAGACACCCCTTCCAGGTGGTGGGATATTCACAAAGCAGTAATTAGGAACTGGGGGGATGTGAAGCATGCTATCCAATGTATATTTCAAGATAAGGAGCAACTAATATTAGAGATGTGGATGGATTTTCAAGTTGTGCAACTTTTCAATGGACAACATGATCCTAAAACACATATCTAACAATGCGTAAGACAATGGCAAGTTGTGGAAGTACCATCTCACTTGTGGGTTCAAGTATTTCCCCATTCACTAGGTCTGATCCCAAAATCTTGGTACATTCATGAAGAGACCCAAAGGTAGAACAGTAGTTGGAAAACTTTAGCAGACCAATTTTGCAAGGACTTCTCTTTTAGAAGTAAGTACCCTGAGCTTAAGATAGTCCTGCAAAGAATTAAAGAAATGATTTTTAATGATGTTTGTAAATAGAAATCAGACCCAGTGTTATGTGCCAATCATAGTCAAGTTCTTCAGTCTAACCTTCACTTAGACACAGACAAGACACCCATAGAATGCTATAAAATTGAAAAGGATTTGGAAAACCCTGATGATTTAGAAGAACCAATAAATTTATCCATTAAGGAAACAAAAGGAAGTAGAGAAATCTAAAACATGCTACCCAGTCAAACTGATAGCTCTTATAACCATCCATTGAATTTGCAAAAAGTCAACATAGGAACTACCGAGAAACACAAGATAGTTGTCGTAGGAGATTAATGGGATTAGCAAACTAGCCAGGAAATACATAGCTTGTTGCGGGAGTATGATGACTTATTCCCAAAGACATTCTCAGAGATAAAAGGTTTAAAAGGGGCTATGGGAGAGATGAAAATTGAACTAAAACCAGGATCAAAACCTGTAAGGCATATACCATATCGTATTAACCCTAGAGTGAAAGAGAAGGTTACGAGAGAAATAGACAAGATGCTTGAGGCCAGTTAGGAAGCAGAGTGGGTTAGGCCCATAATCATATAGAGAAAGAATGTTACATAGGACATTAGGGTCTGTGTAGACTACAGAAGCCTTAATTTCTTCTATGTGCATGACCATTTTACCACACCTTTTACTGACAAGGTGCTAGAATAGGTTGTGGGGAAAGAGTCTTACTCATTTACAAATGGATTTTCAGGGTATCACCAAGTGTGAATTACTGAAGAAGACAAAAAGAAGACCACATTCATAACAAAATGGGGGTCATTTTAATATAATGTGATGCTCTTCGGTCTAAAGAACACCCCTACAATTTTTTCCTGGATTGTAATAACAACCTTCCGAGAATTTATTCACAAATTTATAGAAGTTTATATGGATGATTGGGCGGTGTAGAGTCTGCTGAAAGAACATGTAGCGCTACTATGACTGATGTTTGATCGATGTAGAGAAATGCAGATATATTTAAACCTCAGAATGTGTATCTTTTTTGTGCCACATGGCAATTTGTTAGGCCACATAGTATGTTGATAAGGAGTGTTGGTAGACCCAACCAAAGTTGCGGTCATTTTGAATATGCCACCGTATACGAGCATTAAACAATTGTGCTCAACGCTGGGGCACACAGGGTACTATCACAATTTCATCAAAAGGTATGAGAATATTACTACACCCCTGAAAAATATACTAAAGAAGTATGAATTTTTCTAGTGGACACCAGAGTGTGATCGAGCGTTTGACATCTTGAAGGAAAAGCTCAACACAACACTTATTATGATATTTCCAAATTGGGAAAATGAATTTCATGTGCACGTGGATGCATCAGGTATTGCACTGGGAGACATCTTAGCGCAACCAGGAGATGGAAATATGGATCATCCCATCTATTTTTCTAGCAGGAAAATATCACAAGATGAATGCAACTATACAACCATAGAAAGGGAGGGTTTGGATATGATTTATGCACTACAGACGTTTAGACATTTCTTATTAGGTTCTCACTTTAAATTTTTTACTGATCATTTTGCATTAAAATATCTAGTTAACAAACCTTCCTTGGAAGGAAAAATTTCTAGATGGTTGTTATTGTTTCAGGAATTTTCATTTGAGGTGATCATCAAACTTGGACGATGTAACGTGGGTCCCGATCACTTGTACATATTGGAGTCAAGGGAGAGTGGTGGAGAAATCAATGATCAACTCCCAGATGCAGACCTGTTTTGAGTTGAGGTCATACCAGAATACCTGAAAGACATAACAGTTTTCCTGAGTAAATGGGCTTGCCCAAAAACGTACTCCACAACTCAGAAACACTATATGGTGGTTTGAGCAATGGACTACCAATTGATCGTGGGGTAATTGTATAAGTTGGGCCTAGACAATATCCTTAGGAGGTGCATTTTGGACCATGAAAGACAAGACATCCTATGGGAGTGCCACAGTGGAGTCACGGGAGGCCATGTCAGAGGAAAGACCACTACATAGAAATTCCTCCACATTGGATTATGGTGGGACACACTCTTCAAAAATGCAAATGAGTACGCTAGATCTTGTGACATCTTCCAAAGAGTAGGTAAACCATCACGACGAGATGAATTTCCTCTTCAGCTAGTTTGAGATCTGCAAGCATTTGAGAAGTGTGCAGTTGATTTTATTGGATCGATCAATCCCACGACTAAGCACTCAAAGGCTAGGTATATTATCACCACAACCGATTACCTGACACGATGGGATGAGGAAGCAAATTTTCAAGATTGTTCGACTGATACAGCTGCCAGGTTTATCTTTGAAAACATTATCACTCGGTTTGGATGTCCTATGAGTCTAACTAGTGATCAGGGTGGTCATTTTATCAATAGTACAATAGAAAAGCTTACGAAAGAGTTCCTAATCCAACATTATAAAAGAATCCCCTACCATCCACATGCCAATGGAATAGTGGAGGCATTTAACAAGATTCTGGAAAGAGGTTTGACGAAGGTATGTTGTGAAAACATGGAAGATTGGGATGACAGAGTCCCAATAGTTTTTTGGGTTTATAGGACAACCACGAAGAAACTTCACAAGCATACTCCATTTCAGCTAGTCTATGGGAAAGAAGTTGTGGTACCTACATAATTCATTACCCCTAGTCTCTACATCACATAGTTTACACATATGTCAGAGGATGAATCAGTTGTGCAGAGGGTTACGGAGTTGCAGGAACTTGATGAGACCAGGTTTTTAGCAGAATTTCATCAAACAACTGAGAAAGCCAGACAAAAGGCATGGAACAACAATAATATTAATGCCAAAACATTTGCGCAAGGATATAAGGTCCTATTTTATGAAAATCGATACCAAAAACATCTAGTCAAGTTACGTATGCATTGGTTGGGCCCACTTATAGTTGCGAAGATCCAACACTTTGGCCCAGTCAGACTAGCACAACTGGATGGTATACTTCGACCAGGATGGGTGAATGGCGCTCGCATGAAACCCTATATTTCTTAGGACTGAGCTAAAGGATTGTTGTTCTAGTCCAAAGGAGCATGTATAGTAGTTAGATTTGAATTTCTGTAATTTATTTAAATTGATTTAATAAAGTCGGAGTGTGCATTGTTGCACCAAGACATGTATTTCAATTTTCTTTCAGTCTAAGAATTACTTTGGTGCATAAATGATTACTCAGTAGCACAGGATCAAAAGAGCCACAAGTACATTAAATGTAGTCATTAAATATGATGGGAACCCCATTTTGGTCAGAGGGAGAGAGAATCTTAACTGAATCTCAGTCCATGTGCCACACACACCCTATCCAGTCATAGCCTTTATGATCACTACAGAAACCTGTCCCAACTTATGTTAAGCCACAAAGTCGTGATACGCGAATATGCCATCGGTATTCACGTCAGGATTCCAAACCATTAAAACCATAAGGCTTAATGTCAGCCACATCCCTGTCAACTTGTTCAGTAAAAGCCAGAATCACCCTATAGATTTACCCCGTTAATAGTATCGTAGGAAAACTCAGCTCACGATTGTGTCTATAGGTTTAATCATGAGTGACCTTAGGAGTAATGACAAAACCTGCAAGTTGGCCTGAGTATAAGGCTGCACGAACTCAACGTAAGACTTATTGTTTTCTATTTTGTGTTTCAAGATTTCTGAATTGTCATAGAGCTTGCAAAATTCTCGGACCCTTAATTGTGACCCTGAAGCCCAGTACAGTTGGTCTAATTATTTTAGTAGTCCAGAGAAACAATGTTAAGAGCTACAGGAAAACATCGTTCAGTCTCCAAGAAGCAGTTCCAGATGAGTCGTGTGATCCCCAAGTTGAGATCATGGGTGATCTCAAAGGAAAGATCGAGCAAGTGAATCTCCTCGACCTCGACCTAAAAGACCAGGTATTGTTCCCACATATGAAAATTAATGTATTCTGGGATTTGTATCCATATGCAATGGGAGGGATGCAGTTCATGTCAAAGCTGAATTTTATCAACCTATTCAACTCCAACATTATGAATCTCTGAGACTTTCCAGTTTTTTACACTACTGGTGAGGTTGTGTGGTGTACCAAGTTCCTCATCAGCTGGGTGCATGACATGAGATTATGGCTCGATAGTCGATATCTGATTCATGCTGAGGATATCCATCAAATCACTGGACTATCCCTCGAAGGCGAGGATGTATCGAAAGGGTTCCAAGGCCCAAGAAAGCATGGGAAGAAAAAGGGGGAACCCGGTTTGTATGAAATATTTCATACACGAAGAGGGGGTTCAGACAACCAATATTGAATCAATTATATCATAAACAATCATAAAAACTTGCTATGTGATTTCTAGCAAGGTGATGCAATCCTATTACAAGGGTGAGTGCATGTTGGATTCCTTGTTAGTGGCAGATTTTTGTGCCAATGGAGCGATATTTAATTGGTGTAGCTATCTGGTGGAAGAACTCCTTGTAGTGTGTGAGGAAGCTCAGGAGAAGGGAAAAACCTTCACCTATGGATACTTTCTCGTTGCGTTCACTATGCTGAAGTGGATGCCACCCTTGGGAAGACCACTATCACCTGCATAAAAGGGTTGCTTAACAAAGATGTTCAATCCTTGGCACTCAAGGTCAGACTCAGAGAACACAGATTTTAACAATGCATCATTCATGAAGTGGTACAACCGACTATTAGATGTAACTCAGAGGTTGTGCATACCACATGAGTTGCTAAACCTGAACACAAGGAACATTGCATTTGGGTTGAATCGCCACCACACATTTGTGTGGTCCGTGCATTTCAAAGTTGAAGACTTCCACTCCCAGATGTTTCCATTCTATCTAGACGAGGAGGCCTTTGACAAGGAAGTCATGTCATGTCCATGAGTGAAATGCAACCCACACAAGTCGGGGATGCATTACCTATTACCACCAGATCTCCTCAAGAAAAAGGGAAAGGAACATGTAGTAGGGCCAAGTTCTGGTCCATGAGCAGTACCAACAACAAAGAAGTAGAAGGTTCATATGTCGTCAAACTATGAAGAAGAGGAAGGTGAGATACTACTAGAGCACAAGCCAAGAACACTACCAATGTCTCTCCAACTCCCAGACCAAGCTATCTTAACAGGTAGGGACGTAAATGAGATCCTTTTCACCACATTCATAGGGGATTTCATGGCTACGAAACCTCAAACAGGGGCTTACCTCGATAAGTCATTGAATCCATAATCGTTAGCCTCATATCTACCACGTACACAAGCTACCACCCAAGCTACACAGACCATGATTAATATCACAGATGACCCTAAACCAAATGTTGCTGCCAGCATGAATTTTGTCATGGAACAACCCTCATCACTGCAACAAGCCCTCTCACCACCACACGACACCCCCATCCCTTCACAACCCACTTCACTCAAGCCCATGTAGCTAGATCTCCCCGATCCCTCTCAACCTACAACAAAACCTGTTATCCCAACCATTGAATCTTTGAGTAAGCCAATCACCCCATCAATAACCATCCCAGTTACTCTACCCACAGAAGAAATCCAACAACCTGAAGTCCCAATGCCGCAAGCTGCAAGTGCTTAGATGTCACCCTCAATAGATAATATTGAGATCCCAATAATCATGAGCAAAACATAAGAAGTTGTGACACCTACATATGCAGGAGCACAAAAGTCTTAGTATACACCCCAAAAAATAGTGGATCTGAGTGAATTACCTTTGAAGGAACAATTGGAGCTAGTACTCCACGACCCACAACAATGCCCATAGATGGTGAGGCTCTGCCTAGAGAAAATAGAGGTTCTCCCATTCCTTCCATCAGTGTTAAGGATGAGACTTGCACAACAACTGCAAGGTCCATCTATAGGGGAGGAAGAGGTGGAGACAACTTCATAACATTTGATGGCCAGTGGACTCCCACTGTAGGTCTGAGTACCCATGGAGGCCACTACTTCTTTTGGTGACCTTGCTCAATTGTCGACAACACAGTTAGTAGGAATGATCATAGCCTCAACTGATCAACTGGAGCAGAGGCTCCAGTAGGTCGAATGTGAAACATAGTTTTTCAAGAAGGAAGGTCTCCTCACGCAAGCACATCATATGCAGGAGGAGTATGCAAAGATCCAGGTAGAGAAAAAAGTGGAAAAGGTACAAGAAAATCTTACAGAAGCCTGGACAATTATTTGAAGTACAACACCACAACTGCCCGAATCTAGTGCAACAGGCGATCCTGTGTAGCAGATCAAGCTAATCCACATAGCATGGCCGGAGCTGGATGATCACACTAAGAACCTTGAATCACAGTTGCGAGAGAGTCAGCATGAAGCATAACAACAACCCTGAAATATTCAAGAGAAAATGGAGAGAGTCATTCTTGAAGGGAATAACACAAGAGAAACCTTGCACAAACGGACTGCAGAATGCACCAGAATATTCAGAGAAGTTAGGGATTGGATGAGAATCATTTCAAGGCGCAACCAAGCATTGGAAGACTGTTGGCCCTCGACTAAGTTTTGGAGAACCTTGGTCATGTTTGACCATTTCTAGACCAATTTTTGGAGAACCTTGGTCATGTTTGACCATTTTTTGGACTTCGATAGGTTGGTCGAAGACGAAGCACCAGGCGAAGTGGAGATCACAGGATCTTACCCCCTTTTGTGGGATTTTTGGGATTCGGGTTTATGTAACAGGTATGGGATGTTGTCCCATGGGTTTACCCATGTTTAGAACCCAATTGTAATGTATAAATAGATATCTAGGCGATGTAAGAAAGTAGTGCAGTGGAGAGACCTAGTAGAATCAGCTTAGTGCAGAGCTAGAGGCTTTGTGCATACTATGTGTTAAGATTTGCAGAGCTAAGTGCAAGTGATTGTAAGAAGCTTGTGTGAAGACTATGTAAGAAGGCTTTGTGTTGTGACCCAACTCGGGGAAGGAGGATCTGGCGAGGTGCATGCAGATCTCTTGTCCTATGCATAGTGGGATTTGTGGCTCTATGCATTGAAAGAAGATAATAAATAAGACAAAGAGTTGGTGGACGTAGCCCCATGCTGGGGGTGAACCACGTATATCTTGTGTTGTGATTGCTTTGTGTCATTGATGTTTTCTATGCTTAGTGTTGAATATTTATGTATGTTGGATGCATTTGATATAGTAGCTTAGTGCTTAATAACTTGGATAAATTCTAGATCTGTTGATGTTATGTGCTAAATGGTTAGATATGTTCAGATCTTGTTGAAAACTATGTTTTTCTGTAATTAGGGTTTTACCTACGACGTGAATAAAGGGTTAAAGACTAATGAATGTTAATTGTTAAGTGTTATGTTAAGTATTGTGATCACAGATCTGTGTCCTAGCTAGGTTGCAGACACTTGAGTCCTGCAACCCCCCTACCTCTACCTCGAGTGATACTTCATCTTCTTTGTAGGTGTTTCCGAAAGGGATGGTAGTTAGGGTTTTTTTGGTGCGTTGTTGAAGCATTGAACCCCGGGTCTGCCCTTGTGCCAACAAATGGTTCCATTGTCGGGACCTGAAACTGTGATTTTTGGGAACTAAGGAAAAGAGAAAGCTCTGTGCATAGATCTGCTACCCTACTTCACAATACTCTACTTGAATTGTGAAGCTCTGGGCTAAGAAGGGAATCAGATCTGAAGAAAAGAGGTAATATCTTAAGGCTTTGTGCTATGATAAAGGTAAGATAAGTGGAAATTTTATTTTCGAAAGAATGGATCTAGGTATATTTGATCAATTTTGTCCTAGTCTAGAAACTAGGGCACAACTAGAAGAAAGAAGATATGATATGAATAGATCTGATAAAAATAGTGAAAGAGATGTTATCCCTATGCATAGAAATAATTTTTGGACTAACAAGTGGATGCAGGATCCTAGAAAGAATTTTTTGCAGGTCTATCACTATGATCCCAGTGCGCAGTATAGGAAAGGTTGGGGATTGTTTAAGAGAAAGAGAGGATTGACATTATGTTATAATTGCAGAGGACTGGGACATCTTGCTAAGGAATGCCCTGGTAGAAGTCCTATTTTCCTTTGTTGTAAAGCTACTGGACATAAAGTTTTAGATTGCCCTAGAATGATTACTAAAGTTGAGAATATGAACATGAGACAAGAAAACCATGAGGAAGGTCAAGAGACTAAGAATATGCCAAAGAACCAAAAATAATCAGAGGCTATATTATTGCAGATGAAAGAAACACTGAATGATCATAGAGACATCAGTTTATCAGAGATTTTAAAAGAGAAAGAGTGCATAGAAACAAGAATAGGAGACTTCAACATAGATTGTGTATTGGATGCAGAAACACAGGTGAACATTATGAAAGAAAGTACTTGGGAAATCTTAGGAAAGCCTGCTATGATTCCTTCGTTGGGAGGAATAGGATTGTTTAAAGGAAAGTTGATAACCCTATGTGGAAGAATTTCCCATGTACCTATGGTTTCTCATGGAACATTGACAGAAGAAGGATTTGAGGTCATTAAGTTTGTTGAGAACAACACTCCATTTGTACTTTTATTAGGAATAACTTGGATTGAGAGAGATAAGATTCGAATGAAAGAAGAAGAGGAAGATATAGAACAAAAAAAGCAAGAATTAAGGGATTTCATGGCTAAGAGAATAGTGCACTTAATATAAGAACAAGAGGACAAGCCAAAGCAACTGAGGACCAGAGACCTAGATGTCGAAGTTGAAATAACACAAGAAGGCTTAAAGAACCTATCCATGTAGGAGAGTAGAGCACCTACTTTAGAAACAGTAAGAGAAGAAGTATTATCCTCGAACCTTGGGAAATATCCTCAACAGTGCAAAGTTACTATGCTAAGAAAGGATAAGAACAATAATAGAAAGAGGAATCCAAAGACACATATCACAGGAAAGAAATCTAGAAAGCTCAATAAGAAGAAAGCAAAGCTAGAAAAATTGCAAGAGGTTCCAGAGAGGACTTCGCAGAAGGAAGGCTTGTAGAACTTGAACCTTACCAGAATAGAAGAACAACACTGACTAGAACTTCGCCATGAAGAAGCAATATGACCATTGGAGGCATCCTGACCGTTAGAACGACGCTCCAGAACGACTAGAAATGAAGTTATTACCGAAACGTTCACCATTGGACCGTTGGGACCGCGCCATAATGGATGGAATTGTATTGATTGAAGCATTCCTGCCCATTGGAGGATTATTTTACGATGTTAAGCTATTTATCCCTTCGAATTTTGCACCGAGGACACTTTTGCGAATTGTGATTATCTGAGCCCATAGATAACTATTATCTTTCATGCAGTGTTTATTGTAACCTCGCCATCCATTCAGCTACCTTGATTGTTTGTTCACTGACACGAGATAATTGATCACGAGTCTGCATGTCGAGTGACCTTAGCGTAGTAGAGAAATTCGTTGAATAAATCCTCATAGACCTCATGGCTGAGAAGGTCATGTCAGCAGGAGTACAAGCCTCATCGACGAGAGGAGTGCGAGCATCCCCATCAACTGCATGTTGATCTGGGCCATCCCGGACTGTGACAAAAAAGATAAGAAATCATCGCGATGACTTGGAAAAAGTGAAGCTCATCCTATCAATCTTTCCTGACTATATACTACCTCTAGCTGGTGTGGTTAGTCATTATAGAGTCCCGAGGGACTTTGACTATACACTGATTACTGCGTACCTCCCGAAGGGGATACGCATAGTTGGACTGCAATTAGGACAGATTATGATGCTAAATATCAGTGACTTCAACTTAGGAGACCACAATAACTATGGTATGCTCGCACCACACAAGTACTTGACAAAGACAATGAGGAAGAATTCAAATATAATCCCCTAGTCGTGGACCATGGACATCGCAAGATTAACCATCCTCAATGCGATGAAGATACCACACTTCGATAGACATCAGGAGGTTAACGTGTGCATTAAAATCCTTCTGTCATGCTACCATGGTGGTTACCTGTGGTTGGATAGGCGCATCATTGTAGATCCGGTGTTGATCCATTAGATCACCGGATTGAGCATGCAAGGACATGACCCTCAATATTTTTACCCAGGGAAGGCTGCAGATCGCACCCTGGTGCAGCGCATAAAATAAACCTATAGAAATGTAGAGAAAGGGAAGTGAGGCTACAAGGTAGACTCCATCCAGAATGGCGTAGTGCGCCTAGCCTTTCAGTTGATCTCTGGTAAGATTGTCATGAAGAATAGACCAACATAGGTCACGGGGTTCATCGTCGACCTCGCAGGGAAATGCGTCGAAGGGATGCAAATGAACTGGGAGAGATACCTCGTCAACCAGTTAGAGAAAGAATGTCGTGAAGCTCAGGATCAGGGCTACAAGTTCCATTTTAGTTGGCTATTGATTCTCATTTCCTTCATTTATTGGGAGATGCTAGAAGGAGCGACCTTCCCTGAAATTGAGCCTTCTGAACCACTAGTTGCGAAGTTCACTACGCTATGGTATTCGAGAAACATGGGAAAACAATGGCAGTCAAACGCTGTGTTCCAAACCTATTATCTATAGCTAAAGAGGGCCATTGTATCCTTCCCTCACATGACATGAAACACTTCTCACAAGTTCAGGCCACTTACGAAGTTTCGCGCAGACAGGCACTTCATCTATATCACTGCGCATGGAGACGAACACAAAGAAGAGATCCAACCCTATTACAAACTCACAGAGGAGGACATGGAAGAAATAACCAAGGAATGGCCTACAGAGTTCCTTGTACTATTTGACCAGGAAGAACTATCTAACCCTGACCTCACCGGAAGCCCTATGGTCACTCGCAAAGAATATGACGCACCCAGCAGCAGCAAGAAGAAAAATAAGGAAGAGGTACAGGAATTGAGTAGCGCATTAAAGGAAACTACACCAGACTCACTTGAAGGAGGAGGAGGTGACGAAGTATACAAAGAAGAGGATAAAGTGGAAGAAAAAAAATAGGAACATGGTGAAGTGACACCGCCTAAGGATCCCATCACGGAGGTTGAGACATCCAAGAAAAGAAAGGGTTTCCTGAAGAAACCTTCATCGTGAAATAAGTCAAAAGACAATAAACCTCCATTTCAGGTTGTGCTCATGGTAGATGATATTGACCTCATCATCGTTGTTGTATCAGATACCTCAGAGGACATTTTGTAGTGAAGTGAATCCAAACAGGAGACAATGTTTGACAGGATCAAGGCAGAGCTCAAAGGGGTACAGAAGGCTCTGTATTCATGTCGCACAATGTCTATTGTGTCATTGTCAGCAGGGGACATAGAACTAGGAGATGAACCTACCCAGCTACACAGATTAGAAGACTCAACCAAGGCTCACCTTCGTCGGGTCCAGGAGGAAAAGAAGTAGACAACAGAAGCATTAAAGAAAGAAAAAGAAGAATCCCTAGAACAATGTCGGGTTTCACAGCAAGATAAATATGAACCCCAAGTGAAGTTTGCAGAGGATAAAGCGCAGATCTAGAAGGAAAAAGAGCAGTTGATTAGAGAGAAGATGGGACTCAAGGAGGCAGTCACCAGAGCACTTCACTTTGTTTCAGGCCTCTCACAGATAGAAGAAGACATAGTGGAGAGCCAAGTGGAGAAGCTCACTGAAGCCATTCAACAACTTCAAGCAAGAGTGGTTGAACTGGAATTGCAAGCCATGCCAAGCACTCCGCAGGAAGTGAGAGATCAGAGGGAAGAAACTGCTTGGAGCGTAGTCTAAAGAATCAAGGAATTGGATTTAGAATGAAATAAATTAAGTAGTCGAAGTGTGTAGACCTAGGAGCACCTTGCAGAGGACCAAAAACTAAGGACATTGGAGTCATAGCTCCAGGAGGCAAAGCAACAAGCAACGATAGTACAAACACAGTTGAAGCCGCTGTCAACAGTCGAGAGGATGAAACGGTCCCAGGAATAGTGCACCATTCAACAACAGGTCCATGCCATCCATATTAAAGTAATGGAAGTGACCCAGAGGCTACACCCAATGTAGGATGAAGCCTGCACACTTTTTGAAGAGATCGAGGGACAAGGTTCACAACTAGAACAAGTAGTCACCATGGTGGAATGATGATTAGAAGGACCGATGACCGAGAAATTTATTCAGGAGTTCATTAAGTAGGAGTCTCTAATGAAGCATTAGGTTGAAGCAGCTCGAGCCAAGCTCGATGCCTTTGAAGAAAAGTTTCCCAGATCAGATTGACTTGGGACGAGTCATAGGTGAGTGTTGGGGGCCTATTGGCCCTCAACCAATTTTTAGAGAACCTTGGTCATGTTTGACCATTTCTCGACCAAGTTTTGGAGAACCTTGGTCGTGTTTGACCATTTTTGGGACTTCGACAAGATGGTCGAAGACGAAGCGTCAGGCGAAGTGGATATCGTCGGATCTCGCCCCCTTTTGTGGGATTTTTTGGATTAGGGTTTATGTAACGGGTATGGGATGTCGGCCCATGGGTTTACCCATGTTTAGGCCCCATTTGTAATGTATAAATAGATATCTAGGCGATGTAATAAAGTAGTGCAGTGGAGAGACCTAGTAGAATCAACTTAGTTCAGAGCTAGAGGCTTTGTGCATACTATGTGTTAAGACTTGCAGAGCTAAGTGCAAGTGATTGTAAGAAGCTTGTGTGAAGACTGTGTAAGAAGGATTTGTGCTATGACCTAACTCGGGGAAGAAGGATATGGAAAGGTGTGCATAGATATCCTATCCCATGGGGAGTGCGCTTTGTGGCTCTATGCATTGAAATAAGATAATAAAGAAGACGAAGAGTTGGTGGACATAGCCCCACGCTAGGGGTGAACCACGTATATCCTGTGTTGTGATTGCTTTGTGTCATTGATGTTTTCTATGCTTAGTGATGAATCTTTATGTATGTTAGATGCATTTGATATAGTATCTTAGTTATTAATAACCTGGATGAATGCTAGATATGTTGATGTTATGTGCTAAATGGTCAGATATGTTCAGATCTTGTTGAATATTGCATTGTTCTGTAATTAGGGTTTTACCTGCGATGTGAATAAAGGGTTAAAGACTAATGAATGTTAACTACTAAGTTCTCTGTTAATTATTGTGATCATAGATCTATGTCCCAGCTAGGTTGTAGACACTTGATTCCTGCAACCCCCCTACCTCTACCTCGGGTGAGACTTCGTATGCTTCGCAGGTGTTGCTGAAAGGGCATGTAGTTAGGGTTTTTTTGGTGCATTGTTGAAGCATTGAACCCCGGGTCTGTCCTTGTGCCAAAAAAGAATTGCACACAAATATCCAATCACTCAATGATGAAGCAACCAATACCATGGATCCATTTGAACAACAAGATAAGTTTGACAAGATCCAACAAACAGACAATGAATTGAATGCACTGTATGAAGCTCAAACTATGACTAAGAAGGAGCTACAAGAGTTTCGACCTATAGCTCGAAAAACCTACCTATAGATGCATCAAGTGGATGCCACATCAAACTCTGAATGGAATTTTTTGGTTGCATCAAAGCCAAAGGAGTGCATCATAGGCTCCACTCATCAATTTGTTGTTGAATCCTCACTATTTTCCAGGAAATGGCAGGACAAAGTGGAAAACTTCTAAGAGGTCAAGAAGAGAGGGCTAGAGATGGTACCCAAGTTGGGCCCTTCGTTTGAAGAGGAAAAAGCAGAAAAATTCCAAGCTAGAAATGAGAGCAACTCGAAACCAGAAGGAAAGGAAGCACAACAAGCTCAATCAGAGAAAATAGAAGAGTTGAAGAATTTACTCGAGGCAAGTCAAGGATTGTGGCCGGAGCTTGTTGGGCCCTTCGTTTTGTTGAATAGAAGTTGTGCATGACACATTGGAGTTTCATTTTGTAAAGTAGAATTTGCGCAAGATGCTGAGGAGCTGAACAATAGACTAAGGAAAGAAACATAAAGCGGTTTAAAAGACAGTGCAACATCAGTTTAGGGAAAAGAGTTTACAACAACATCAAGAAGAAGAGAGAACTTCCGAGTTCTCAACCATCAAGCCTTAGTTGATCATATTATATATATGAGATTGATAGGATTGTAAAAGGTTGGCGTGGCTGAGGTTGAGGCTGTTGTTGTTGTTTATTGTTGTCATTGTTTCTAATCTCATCATCCTAGATGTTTTTCTTGATGGTATGACGAGAGTCATCGTTGTAATAGTCTATAATATTAGCATAGATAAGTTTAGGAGATATGGGCAAGAACCAGATTGTCAATGTATCAGAGTTTTGTACTCACAAGGATGTAAAGGACCAAGAGACTGTAATATTGTTCCTTCCTAGAAGTGAATTTGATATGATAATATAATCAAAGGCCTAAATTTTGAAAATATGTATCCTTTGTATTGATTCTTGATGTATGAATGGATTGTTGTTCTGTATTATCCTTATGTTTGATATACTTGAATGTGTCTTTATGAATGGTAACACACTCTATTTTTATGTTCCCTAGTAGGAATAACTCAGGATTGTTACAGGTTTAACATGACTGGTGCAAGACTAAGAGGAGTCTTGTTAATTCTAAGATCTGTCTGAGTATTCTCCTTACCCTTCCCTCTCTTTCCTGTCTCAGTTTCTCTTTGGGTGAGAGTTATTCCCTCCAAGGAATATGAAAATTTCGGCGCTCTAGACTACTTCGATACCTTTTGTTGGTAACCTAAGAAGGAACTTGGTTTGATCAATTCTGCACCAACACATACCTCATACCAAAATCCACAAAAGAGTTCTTCTAATCAAGTTCTTATAACTCACTGTGATATACTTGTTCCTGATTTCTTCAGAATAACTCCCTAACATAGTTAGGAAGACATATTGTTACCGTAAAGTTTCACTAAGTTCCTGATCCCTGATCTTCTTCTATTTTTCCTCACAGGTCCACGACTGTGTGCATTTTTTTCCTGTGGGTATCCATGCTTTTCCTCACTATAGCCCATGGATGTTCGCACTTTTCCTCCTAAAACCTATGGATATAATCAAGGAATTCCTTTATGAAACCCCTTCTCCATGCTCTGGGCTCCTGCAAACTCCTTACTTCACTTGAATTTTCTATCTTTGACTCATTGCCTTAGATCTCCAACTTGTATTCTCATAAGTGAATACACATAAGTGATTTGTAATGGACTCTTCTCTGTGTTATATAGGATATATTTATTAATAACATGCAACTCACGATGACATGAAACTCACATGCAACTCACATGAAACCTATTATCTTCTTTTTACTCCACTTTTCATTTCCCTGTAATAATTAATTATCTCTCTAATAATCAATTATTCCTGCAATAATTAATTATCCCTGCATGCAACCTGTTATCTTCTATTTACTCCACTTTTCTTTTCCCTGTAATAATTAATTATCCCTGCATGCAACCTGTTATATTTTTTTTACTCCACTTTGATTTTCCCTGTAATAATTAATTATCTCTCCAATAATTAATTATTCCTGCAATAATTAATTATCCCTGCAATAATTAATTATCTTATGTTTACTACCACTTTACTTCGACATGCAATAATTAATTATCCCTCCAATAATTAATCTCTTGTTGCAGCGACTTTGACTGGTCAAGATTCTTTATGACCTTATAGAGGCTTCTAAAATGTTCTTGAGGGTCCTCCAACTTCACAGAGCCATATTTCCTCAACCGTGAGGAACTACGTGGCGTACCATATATCACCAGAAATGGCATGATGTGTAATATCCACATATGATAGTATTGACTGCAAGTATGCTGACCTTCATGTATTTATTCATCAATCAACTGCGAGTTCCATGACCAAAATGTCAATGGATCCTATCACATGGATCATATACCAAGGGCACCTCTCAACCGGATGTCCACCATGACCAACACATGCCTCTACCAAGCATGTACTAAAGTCACCAACATACCATCAAAATATATGTGCTTGTACCATACCATGTACCAACTTGTGCCATGCATCAACCATGCACATCGACATGTGTACCATACCATGTGCCAACCATGCTAATGCAGGAGCATCGTATAAATCCAAAGGCACGTGCCTAACCAAAGGAGACAACTGTAAAAGCACCAGCGCACATTTTGAAGTGTTTTGAAGATTAATGATTGGAAATTAATGTAATAGATAGGGAAGCATAATTCCCTTTGTGTTTTGGAGATTGTAAACAGATCTTGAGCGTTGATTTCATTTGTCGAATGTAGAGGCATTTATGTGTAATGAATGAAAGTAGGTAGATTTAAGTTAATAGATTAGATAGTTTTATGAGCATAGGAGGTAGGAGGGAAAATGGATGATAGACACCCTCAACCCTTGTATCATTGTAACATAATTCAGAATTCATAAGCTGTAGAGCTGCAGAGAAGAATATAGGAGGACAAATAATTTTATGCATTTTAATTGTTGTTCGCCATGTATAGGAGCACTGGAATTAATAGAAGAAAGTTTTGATTCCAATATATGTGTTTGTTATGGTTGTTGAACCACCTATTAAATGGTATGTTGGAGGCTTGTTTTCATTCTCTGTGTGCATTCTATTTCAATGCCAATGTGTGTGTGTATGCTCTAGAATTCTATGTTGAATGTTTGAATTCTGGATAAGGGGAGAATGAGTTTCAGTTGTTTCTCTTTCTGAGAACTCCTGCAAAGAGTGTAGTGGAGGGTCCACAAGGAGTGCACCGACTAGGTTCTATGTTTCATCTCAGAACCCTAAGAGGAGATTCAAATTGTGTCTTTATAGGAAAAGAGTGCTAGCAGAGCACAGAGCCGTGCAAGGTATGCACAGGATGGGTGGAGTCTTGGATTTTTTTTCTGTAAGAGAATATTTGAAAATTAATATTTGATGTATAATTAATTATTTGTACCTAATAGAAAAATTCAATGATTACATACATTTGAAGCACGTTGTTGTTGAGATAGTTCCTCCTACGATGCAATTATGTCCAATTCTTTGACCATCTCCTTCTACACTTTTTTGGACATTCCTACTGGCATATTTCGTATATCAACTCATTTGTCCTTTGAGATTTTCATAATTTTCCTGAAAAATTAACATGACAATAAAGTATTTTTATAGTTGTTGGAGAAATTTCTATTTTCGGTACACTAATTCAGTGGGAGTTAATTGACTAGTTCTATTTTAAACTTTCTAATCTTAGACCATCACTATTATGCATGCATTCCTAATTATATGATGTCATTGCCTTCATTAGTGAAGATCACTCACTCATTGATTAGATCATAATATGCATCGATTCTCATTCTTCATTGTGTATCTCTCTTCATTTTCTTGATAAGCTTTGTTTGTATATTCTTTAGCTAGATCTCTTGTGCAGGTTTCCATGAAACACTGACATGGTATCAGAGCTACGCTGCTTGGAGCAAGCCAGATAAGCCAAAGAATAAAGAAAATTAGAGTTTCGATGAGCTAAATCTGTGGTCGTACTTTTCAACAATGATTTCTCCAAAAATATTAACGTTTTGAGGAAACAACTCACTTGGAAAGTAAATCAACCCATTCTACAAGTGGGTTTTCAATCCTTTGGCAAGATTCTTCACCGTTTTCTCATAAAGTAATATGGAAGATAGCCTCCTGAAATTGATATGAATCTGTGGTTGTCCCTTTCTACAGTGATTGCTCCCAAAATATTAAGTTTTTTAGGAAACGACTCAATTGAGAAGTAAATAGACCCTTTCTACAAGTGGGTTTTCAACCGTTTGGCGAGTTTCCTCACTGTTTTCTCAGGAAGTAAGCCAGAAGATAGCCTCCTGAAACTAATACGAATCCATGGTCGTATCTTTCTACAGTGATTGTTCCCAAAATATTAAGTTTTTGAGGAAACGACTTGCGTGGGAAATAAATCGACCCATTATCCAAGTGGGTTTTCAACCTTTTGGTGATATTCCTCACCGTTTGCTCAAAAAGTAAGTCGGAATATAGTTTCAAGAAACTGATACAAATTTTCACTTAAAGTGTCATTTCTGTCGTGATTTCTTAATTTTTCACTTGCAGATTCAGAGTAAAGTTTTAGAGGTTCTTAGAAATAGTGGGAGATATGGATATGACAACTATTATACAGACAAACTTGGTGGTAATTCTCACACCATACAATTATTTTGATTGGAAGCCCAAGGCAGAATTCCAACTCAAAATAAAAGAACTGTATAATTTGACGATGGCAACAGAAACAAAACCTACATCAGCGCTTGAGAAGACCAGATGGGCGAACCGTAAGAATGAGGCCACGGGACTACTTATTGAGTTAATCTTCATTGATTTATGGTTTCATGTTTCTGCATGCAAGACTCCAAACGAGACCTGGACCACCTTGGAAGGACTCTTTGGAAAGCAGGATGAGATGCGAGGCCATATGCTTGAGGTAGAATTGAATACCTTAAGACTCTAAAAGTTTTGATAATATACAAGTTTTCTTTACTAAATTTAATTCCTTGATTTTGAGCTTGGGTGAATGTGGTATTGACAAGTCTACACAAGAGAAACAACTTATTCTAACAATCTTGGCCAAGCTAGGACTAGAATATGTTGTATATGTCTCCAATTTCCATTCTGCCAGATGTCTTTTGGGCGCAAATTGGAAAATTCCTACGATGGCTCAGTTCATTGAGTCTTTTACATAAGAGCAGACAAAACTCATACAGGTGGGCCTCATGAAAGATCCCAAAGAACATGCACTCACCATGCATGATGGAAAAGAGTCATCCAAACAGAACATGAAGGAGGGATATTCCAAACTCTTCAAGGATTCTTCAGGTTCCAAAGACTCTTCATATTCCAAGAAGAAGAAGAAGGGAAAGCAGTGCACTTACTGCAATAAACCGAATCATGAATAATCCACATGCATGAAGAAACAAATCAATCTTATGGCACAGACACTTCAAAAGAATAACCTTGGAGACTTCATTCCTGAAGGAGCCAAGAAGAAGAAGGAAGAAGACCATGCGCCTAAGAAAGGTAATCGTCATTCTTTGGTTGCAATTAATTCATCATCTGATTTATGGATTATAGATTATGGTGCATCCCATCATATGGCAGCTAAATATGAAGTTTTATCTTTCTTGAGTCCATGCTCAAGATCCCCTATTCTCATGGAGGATGATACTCCAATAGCAGTTGCAGGAGAAGGGAGAGTGGAACTCCACAATGGAAGTTTTGAGAATGGCTTACATGTTCCAAAGCTTTCTATAAATCTTCTCTCAGTTTATCAGATCACTCAAACAGGTAAAAGGGTTGAATTTACATCAAATTCAGTTACTTTAATTGACATGCATGACAATTCCATTATTGCAATTGGTGAGGTGGATCACAAGTCAAAGTTGTATAAATTCACTAAGTTTTCTGACAATGACTCATTTTTTCTACTTACATATGAGGAGAGTACTTTGCATGTACCTCCAGTGTAACATGCATATACTCTTGTGCTTCCATCAGTTCCAGACATCAAAGATGATGATTCCACACACTCAGGTGCTACATATTCAGACACAGATTCAAATGATTATGTACATGCAGATGAGAAGGTAGTAAAACCAAATGAGGAGACAATGTTGGAGCTTCAGTAAATGCCCAAGTGGGCATAGTCCACACTTCAGGCAACATGAAACCTTGCAGGGGATCCATTGGATTCGAGGAGGACTTGATCTCAGCATGAGGAGCCTTCTCATGTATTTTCAGCTTCAGAACCTGCGATGCCCATGCATTTTTATATGATTCAATCTACTGATCCATATACCTACAATAGGGTTGTGGGAAATCCATTATGGCAAGTAGCCATGCAGGAGTATGACTCACTCCTACAGAACTAGACTTGGAATCTGGTTCCACTTCCACTGGGGAGGAAACTTGTCAAATGCAAATGGGTTTACAAGACCAAGAGAGCAGCAGATGGTTAGGTGAGTAGGTACAAGGCCAGATTAGTTGCAAAATGATTTCAGCAAATTCATGGGATAGATTATGATGAGACCTTTGCTCCTGTAGCAAAGATGGACTCCATTCGCTTGGCTCTAGCCATTGCAGCAACCAAAGGATGGGAAGTTCACCACATGGATGTGAAGAATGTTTTTCTTCATGGTGACCTTTCAGAGGAGATTTACATGGAGCAGCCACATGGGTTCATTCATAACTCATCTTTAGTATGCAGACTGGAGAAGTCTCTCTATGGCCTCAATAAGGCACCTAGATCATGGTATGCAAAGATAGATTCTTACTTTCTTTCACATGATTTTGTTAGATGTAAATCTGATTCCAATGTTTACATGTTGAGGACTACTAACTCTATGATGATATCAGTACTCTATGTTGATGATCTTTTGATCATTGGTAGCTCTTCTTCAACTATTGCTTTGGTCAAATATATTTTGTATGACGGGTTCTCTATGACGAACATGGGTCCACTACACTTTTTTCTTGGTCTTGAGATCAATTAGGATGCTTTCGACATCAAACTTTCTCAGGCTAAGTATGTCAAGGATCTTCTGGATAGATTCCACATGACAGACTGTAAGTCTGCACCTACACCCTTCTTATCTGGGATTAGACTTGAGGATGGTGGGGATACACCATTAGTGGACAACACTTTGTATCGACAGTTGGTGGGGAGTCTTTTGTATCTCACCCACACCCATCCATATATATCATATGTGGTAGGAGAAGTTTCCAAATACATGCAGGAACCCCATGATCTGCACTGGAAGACTGCCAAGCGCATCCTCATATATGTTCAGGGCACCATGATTTATGGGATTCACTATGCAGTTGGTTGTGCATTAAATATCATAGGCTTCACAGATTCATATTGGATTGGTGATAGCACATATCGCAAGTCCACGTCCGGGAACACTCTCATTTTGGGGTGAGGCCCAATTTTTTGGTCAAGTAAGAAGCCATCAGCCATTGCTTTATCTTCCGCAGAGGCCCAGTACAGAGGAGTAGTCAATTGTGTCATTCAAACACTTTGGCTTCAACACTTCCTTACCGATCTTGGTATCCAGTTTCACTGTCCGACTATCATATGGTGTGACAATCAAAGTACACTGAGATTTTGCAGAGATCCAATACAATGACAACGAACCAAACACATTGAGGTCCACATGCATTTCATTAGAGATTTAGTACATGGCATGATCATTGATTTGGAGTTCTGTCCTTCCTCTGAAAATACTTTTGACATATTCACCAAGACATTCACTGAGAATAAGTTTCAGACTTTGCAGAATCGTCTTGCAGTGAAGAACACAATTGCCTAGCAACTTCCATTTTCTTCTTTTGATACATCGTCTTTTGAGGGGGGGTTTTGTTCCCACGTGGTTTTCCCTCTTTCCTTGTTTTTATTTAGTGTTCATTAGTTGCATTGTACATGAGTACCTAAAATGTCCTA
>ML777332.1:725953-740537 GCA_009831015.1 Picea engelmannii | reverse complement strand
AGTTCAATGGGAGTAACACTAGTTCAGTGGGAATTAACTGACTAGTTCTATTTTATACTTTCTAATCTTAGACCATCACTATTATGCATGCATTCATAATTATATGATGTCATTGCCTATATGAGTGAAGATCACTCACTCATTGATTAGATCATAATATGCATTGATTCTCATTCTTCATTATGTATATCTCTTTCTTTTATTGATAAGTTTTGTTTGTGTATGCTTTAGCTAGATCTCCTGTGCATGTTTCCATGAAACATTGACAATATTGATATATGAAAACTAAAATATCACAAAATTGGATGCCTGTTGTATGCAGTCAGGGTTGAGCTCTGTTGGTGTCAGTGGTTCTGCTACTTCTGAGGTGTCCAATAATGGTGGAAAATAAGGGTGAAGGATATCCACGTTGAACATTGGGTGAAGACCAAGGAAATGAGGAATGTTGAGCTCAAAAGAATTATACCCCATGGCCTTGGTGATGGTGTACGACTCATAACGGAGTGGGCGAAGCTTCCGATGGAGTCCTGTAAGACGTTCTTTCTACAAGTGCAACCAAATTTTTTCACTTACCTGAAACTTATGTGGCACTTGATGTTGATCATGGTGTTGCTTGTACTTGGCATTGGACTTCTGTAGGATATCCTGAACCTGTTGGCAGATGTGCTGGATCCGCTTAATGAACCAGGTGGCTTTGTCAGCTTTAGTTGGAGCAGGATATGAGTCGGTCAAGGTGACCGCAAGGGGAAGTGCAACATCTGTGGGACCCAATGGCTAGTGTTATCACTCCAAGAAACTCCTTAGGGTTGTAGACTAAGAATGCTTGGTAACTTAAGAAATTTAATAATCAAAGTATGTGTGGAACAATGGGATAACTAAGAAGGCTAAGAAAAGGACAACTTGTTATGCATCTAAATAAACCAGTGCTTTGAGAAACCAGATATCAGTTACAGTAGATAAAAAGGTGTGAAGAATACCATTCAAGATAACCAAGTACAAGAGATGTAGGGTCATACAAGACAGTAAAGAAACATCTAATTCATATTCATGAGCTATACCAGAAGATAACAGTTCTGAATAACTAAGTTGAACAGAATTAAATAACAGAGTAGTGGAGTATATGAAAAGACTGATATATAATAACCAAAGAAGATTGTGATTCATATAGCATAACAGAGTCAAAGTACATAGCCAAAGTCTCCAGGATTGAACCCCAATGTCTGTCTTAAGTCTGTAGCTTTATAGCTTTACATCACAGTTCTTAGATCCTAAAACAATGGATCTGATATTCTAAAAACAGAAAGTAAACTATATTTACAAAAAACTAGGAAGAGATCCTCAAGATGGAGTCAGTTGATATCTAATGATCTTTAAGAATAGTAAAGTTTTGATGAAATGAATTCTAGCCTCCCAAGGCTATTTGATTTAGTCTTCCAAGGATAAAATTCGAGTTTGTTGAAGTGTGCAAACAACCCTGATTTTCTGCCATTGAAAAAGGTACCAAAACTGATTGAAATCCTTCTTCCTTCCCTTATCTTTCAACAATAGTCATTGGATCTGACTTGATAATTCAAACACTATCCATTTGAAAAGGTTTCAAACCATTCAGACTCAAAAAATTCTAATCTGGGCAAAAATTTGATCATTTTGGCAGTTACAGGCTTTCGATGGTTAACTCAAGTAAAAATTAGGCTCTTTAACCACCGAAAGCTCTTCTTTCGGTGGTTAATGAGCACTTTTCAGGCTCGCCTAAACCATCGAAAGTCAGACTTTGTTGAAACTTCAAAAAAGCAAAATTTTGATTACCTTTTTTATTTACTGAAGGTTCAAGGTGCCTTTGATGATGTTTCTCCTCCTCTGATAGGACTAGCAATCTCTTGCTGTTGTGTACTGGTCTCTGATTCTCCCTCCAAAGATGTAGAAATCTTAGCTAGGGTTTCCAACTTTGTATGCTCCTGAGCTGGAGGTTGGGATTCTTTTATTTCTAATCTCAGAAGTCTTAGTTGCCTGTACATCTTCATGTTCTCCCTTATCAATACCCTATTCCTGTCTTTTATCTTGTCATGTTTTTCCTTGACAGTTTAATTAATGTTATGAACTTCTTCATTTCTTTCTGTCAAGTCTGTATTTGTCTTTTTAATAACCCTTATTAAAACTTCCATTTCGTAGATTTGTTGCAGAAGTTTCCTCACTTTCTGAGTCCTGGAAGCTTTGGGTTTTCTCGAAGAAGCTCCTACTGATAATTGATTTTGTTCCTCTGGAGGATTAGGAGTAGGTAGGTTTGGGTATTCATCAGTAGCTGTATCAGTTTGTTTCTCTCCTTGTGCCTCATTATGCTCTGGTTCATGTTCAGAATCTAAATATGGGAGGTTTAAAGGATTATCCTCCATGGCCAAACCTTCAACCTTCTCTCCTTCCTCAAACTGTAATTTTCTCTTTGTTCTCTTCTTCTTGGCCGAGGAAGATTATGCTTGCTATTTCAAGGGTGAAATAGCCCTTCGTTTCCTTTGACTACTCTTGGGAGTAACAGCCTTCCTTGTGGCAGTCTTCTTGCCCTTGTCCTCTTGTGGTTTGTCAGTCTGGAATTCATTCCAGAAGAGAAATTAATTCCATGCAACCTGCTTCTTCTTCAGAGACTCCTTGATAATAAGAGTG
Organism: Picea engelmannii; assembly: GCA_009831015.1. Taxonomy (NCBI): domain Eukaryota; kingdom Viridiplantae; phylum Streptophyta; class Pinopsida; order Pinales; family Pinaceae; genus Picea; species Picea engelmannii. The sequence goes on along the minus strand of ML777332.1, from coordinate 737,882 downwards.
ATGAGTCCTTGATGGGACAACCTGCTTGCCACCTTAGTGGGCTTATCCTTGACCTGTCTTGCCATTTTGGTGAGAGCCTTATGCAGATAAAAAGGAAGATTAATAGGTGCTCGACCTGTGAAATGGTTTAGAAGCTTGAAGTGATAAAACATCACTCTGTTATATCTCCCTTCGCATGTTATGTAAACAAATATTTCTTTCAACAAGGACTGCCACTTTGGTTCCAAGTAAGACAATGGAATATCCTTTTTCCAGATCAAATCTTTGTGTATAGGCAACAGGTATGACCTAAATTCAATGTTTTAAGGTATGGTAGACTTGAACCAACAGTCTCCTGACCTAGGTAAACCTGTGTATTCGGAAATTGCAGCTTCATCCACCACGAATTCCTCTTTTCCTACTGTAGCAGTCCTCCCATCGTATGAAATGGAAAATGATTCACAAACTTGCTGATGGAAGTCTGTCAGTTTTTCACAGTAAGCATAAACACCGACCTGCTTGAAAAATTCGGCCACCTCAGGGTGAGCCTCAAGGTACCAAACCCCATCGAGTTCAGCCCTTAGGGCTGGTCTAGACTTTGGCATTTAATAAATGTTGATGTGTCCCTGTCAATTTGGAGAATATGCATGCAAATAGGGACAAAACTCGAAACTTTAGGAACAGGTCAAGGTATGGTATGGCTCGATGAATAGAAGGTGTGACTCATCAAATAGAGAGTATATTTCAACAATAGAATCGATGATAGAGGATTTAACTCATAGCTAATTCAGGAACAAGGTATATAATTCAAAGTAAGAATAATGACCATAGGTATGACTCAACATCATGATTTAACCAAAACTTGATTCAAACAACCAGTAAACTAAAATTAAGCCGAGACTTATTTCCAAGTAAGAGACAATATAGAATTGAAATATGACTGAATTGAAACTACCTGATGACTGGGTTGAATGATTCGGTTTGACACCTGGATGATTGATCGATTGCTGAACTCGAGACTTTAATCACCAGCTTTCCATAATGAACGGGATTGTGAACTCTGCTAATGTGCCTGGTTGAGAGAATCACGGGATTTTGATATAGATGACAACTCTAGATTCAAAATGAAATTAAATGGAAATTAAATAGAGCTAAAAATAAATCATCATGATCTTGTAATCCTGTGGTGGAAGTATTGAAAATCCACGTGATGTATCCTTTCTATTATGCAAAATCTCATATGAGTTTTTGTGCCTCGCCGAAACTTAATGGCAATCTGACAGATGAAGGCTGAGAGGACATTTCGGTATTAATTCATCAATGACCTAGAGAGATCACCATTTGACATGACTTTCGGCGATTAGAAGTGATGATCACGCTCGCTTGACATCTAGCTCGTGCGAAAGCACGAGTTTTTCCTTTGCGCATAGAAACGTTTTCGGTGGTTAACGAGCCTTTTATTTCCGCTTCTTAACCACCGAAAACCACGACTTTCAGTGGTTAAGAGCCATTTTTTAACCCCTTTTAACCACCGAAAACCTGAGATTTGAAATTTTGAATGCCAAAACCAAAGATGATACTTCTTCCAAGTTTACATCCAAAAAGAAGACCATATAACATACCTCAAAAATTTAGAAATGAATTTTTTGACCTGTTTCTATTACCTAAAACTGAAAGCTTGACAGTACTATTTTAGGAGATAACAGCTGGAATCCCAATCCCACCTGAAAGGGGTTGTGGCCAGTTGAGCTATGCAGGACTCGTTTGTAGCTATGTTGGACATAGGGAAGGCTCTCACCCAATGTGCAAAGGTGCTTTGAATTATACATGTGAAGGATATGCACAATCATTCAATTTATGACCTCGGTTTGGCCATCTGTCTGGGGGTGGAAGGTTGTGGATTTGGTGAGCTTGGTGTCCAATAGTGACCAGAGGCTTGACCAGAATGTGCTGAGAAATCAATTGTCCCGATCTGAGACAATGGTTTTTTGGATTCCAAAATGTACCCAGATTCATTCAAAGAAGAGCTTGGTAGTGGCCTCTGTTGTGATGTTCTTCTTGCAGGCAACCAAAATCACCATCTTATAAAAGAGATCAACAACCACAAAAACACAGTCATTTCCCCGCTTGGTGGACAGGAGGCCCGAAATGTAGTCCATTGAGATGGATTCCCATGTCCTGTCAGGAGTAGGAAGAGGGGAGTACAAGCCCTGTTTCTTAGTGGTCGGTTTGACAATAGCATAGGCAGTGCAGGACCTGATATACTTGCTGACCTCCTATCGAAGTTTCGGCCAGTAGAAATGTTTTTGTAGCATCGCCATTGTCTTTTCGACGCTGAAGTGTCCTGCCACCCGACTATAGTGGGCTTCCCAGATCAACTTTGCTCGCTCGTTAACAGAGATATGGCCCAGACGACATAACAACCCATCCTGAAGATGGAAATTATTGAAAACTACATTTGCACCCAACATTTGGTAAGTGGTGGCGAAGTTTGGTTCTGTCTCATAGATTTGGGGCCATCCAGAGGTCTCATGGTTGCAAGAGTCTAGCACCGTGGTGAGTGTCACAACTGGCGGTCTGCTGAGGCAATCAACGATGCAATTGGTGATTAATGTTTTATACTTGATGTTGAGGTGGCATTGTTGCAAGTATGTGGACCACTTTTGATGGCGGTCATTCTGCAATTTTCCTTGTGTTTGCATGAACTGTAGTGGCTTATGATCAGTGTGGATGACTATCTCCTTCCCAAGAATGTAATGTCTCCACTGGCGGTAGGCTTGCACAATGGAGTACATTTCTTTTTCGTAAGTAGGGTACTTATGAACAACATCTAATAGTGTCTCACTATAATAGGCCACGGGGTGGCCGTGTTGAGTGAGAACGATGCCCACAACATAGTCTGAAGCATCTTTCTTGATCTCAAAGGGTTGTTGCAGGTCTAGTAGTGAAAGTACTGGGGCTGAGCACAAGCACCGCTTCAAATCATCGAACGCTTGTTGTTGGGACCGACCTCACGCAAATTTCACCTTACCACCACCCCTGGTTATTTGGCTGAGGGCCCATGCAATATGGGAGAATCCCAACACAAACCTACGATAGAAATTGGCAAGGCCCAAGAAGCTCTGAAGCTCAGTGAGTGTGGTTGGGGTTGGCCAGTCACGGATGACTAGGATCTTGGCTGGATTGACATGTACGCCATGTTGATAAAAAATGTAGCTCAGGTAATGGACCCTATCCATGTCGAAGGAGCATTTTTCCAACTGGGCGTATAGCTTGTGCTGTCATAGGGTGTGAAAAATCTATTGAATATGCTGCAAGTGTTCGACCCAAGTCTTGTTGTAAATGAGAATGTCATCCAGATACACCACTACAAAAGTATTGGTGAATGGTCGTAAGATATCGTCCATCATCCTCATGAAAGTGGTTGGAGCATTTGTCAAACCAAAGGGCATGATCAACCATTCAAAAAGGCCTTCCTTTGACTTGAAGACGATCTTCCATACATCTGTCTATTCTATTGGGACTTGGTGGTAGCCAGACTTCAGATCAATCTTACTGAAGTATTTGTCCCCCGTGAGTTGATCAAGGAGGTTGTCGATTCGGGGAATCAGATATCGGTTTCTATCTGTGATTTTATTTAGAGCCCGATAATCAATGAAGAGTCATCAGGTTCCATCTTTCTTATGTACCAGCACGATTAGGCTCCCGGAAGGTGATGAGTTGGGATGAATGTGCCCTTTGTGGAGTAGTTCTTGGATATGTCACCTGATCTCCTCATTCTCTAACAGAGAGCAGCGATAGACTGGTCCATTGGGCAGCGATGCGTCGGGGGTCAGATCGATGGGGTGCTTGACCTGGAAGTGCAGATGTACCCTAGTAGGTGAGGAGAAGATATCTAAGTATTCTTCCACGACCTTATCTACTTGCTTCTGCTGTGTGGAGAGATCGGTTGCAGAGACCCTAGATGTGGCTGTGATCTTTCGATTATTCTGAGAGCAAATCACGAAGAAGACAAACTTCCCTGTCTGAGAGATGACCTTCCTGCATTGCTTAGCATAGATCAAGGAAATAGCATTAGGTGGGATTGCCTCGGGTATCCGATACAATTTCCTGTTCAAAGTAATAATAACACTACGAGGCCTAGACTCATATACAACATGATGTTTCCCTAAATAAAGTTGTCCCAAAAGAACATCAGAAACTTCGAGAGGAGCAACATCACGCAATACCTCATCTTTGAAGGGCTTGATGCCGTATGATAGTCGACACTGTTGGCTGACACGAAGATCGCTTCCTTGGCGGAGCCATCCAATGGTCTAGGGTTGTGGGTGCGGTGTTTTCGGCAGGGCCAACCGCTTGACAACCTATGTTGAGATGAGGTTCTTTTGGCTACCACTATCAACGATGAAGTGCAGTGGGGTGCCTTTTACCCACATATGCGAATGGAAGAGGCGCTCTCCTTATTCTAGCTCGTCTGGTTCACCAGGTTGGAGCTTGGTGGTAGAAACGGTGGCACTGGGTTCCACGTCAATGACCCATCTTCCCCTTTCTGGTTCTAGCTCAGAGTCAGAACCCGCATCTGATTCAGAGGCTTTCACTTCGGCCACCAACGACTGCTTTGAGTGGCAGTCAAAAGTGTTATGCCAAGGGCTCTTATGGAAGTCACACCACTTCCCGGTATCTTTCTTTGTTTTTCCGGTGTCCTTCTTGGCTTGTGGCTTAGATTGGTTGTCCTGATACTGTCCATCTTTTCTCTGTCCTTTGTTCTGTGGGTTGGGGCCGCCCTTTCCTGGCTTTTGTTGTGAGAGATTCCTCGGTCCAAATTGTTGTGTCTTTTGTTTGAGCTTCTGCTCGATTTTGACAGCATATTGGTAGGCCACGCCCAAGGATGAGATGTCCAGAAATTCCATTTCGGTCTGGATGTATCTATGCAGAGCACCATGATACTTGAGAACTAGGTGTCGCTATGAATACTTGTTACCCAGCTTGGTGCGCAAGGTATGGAAGATATTTGTGAAATCTGGCACTTCTTGGTCTCTTTCTTGCCGCAGTGTGGTCCATTTGGTATACAAGTCGTCATAACTTCCGATAAGGTAGTGTTGTTCCTTAATAACATCCCCGAAGGATTCCTAGGTGGTCGTGACTGTAAATAATTAGGGTTCCTTTGTTTCCTTTTGCTCACAGAAAGTTTCCCACCAATCTTTGACATGGGGAACGACTTTGAGGAACGCAAAAGTAATATTTTCTCTATTCGAAAAGTTATGGACAGAAAAATACCCTTCTAGTAGATTGAACCACTTGTCTACAACACATGCGTCTATTTGACCTTCAAATATAGGAATATCGAAGTTTATTTGTACCTTGAAGGGGGCAGCGCCTCCGCTCGAATAAGATGTGTCGCTTGTTGGTAGCTACCGAAGGATTTGCGCGAAACTATCCATCATCTCGTTCCTTTGTTGCATGATGGCTTCTTCAATCAACAGTTTGAAAGGATCTCCTGTCCCGTCATTTTCTTTTCTCCTGCAATGAGAAGTGTAATGATCCCAAGCCATTATGCCAGGATCATCACGGTTTTGGTGTCTTTTAAAACTTTTTCTGGTTGTGGTATTTCGTCAAACACTTTACTGCCCTACTTGTTTAGATGTGTTTACTTGCAGGATGGCCTCTTGATTTCGGCCTTAGGTTTTAGTGATGTGTTATATATGTGTTGCATCAATAAATAAGAAGATATAACCATGGAACATACCTCAACCATACGCAATATGATAGACAAGCCAAAACATCTCAAAACTGCTTTTATTCATGAAATAGATAAACCTGCTACAGTGAAGATGCCGATCTGGAATGCTCAACAGATGGCTAAGAAGATAGAAAATAGAGCTGCTACAAAATGCTCCAAGAAGATACTGTAATCCTCCAAAGGCTGGATAATATATGAAGACCAATGCCAAGGTAGATCTGGGCCGTATGAAGTGCCAAACCCCCCACTGAAAGATGCCACGTCCTGCTGGAACTGTCAACCCCTACAATTTCAGCCCTAATGTAAAAGACCTCCAAATGCTATGCTTAAGATGTCGAACTGTAGATCGGTTTGAGTGGAAACCTCTCCTGAAATATCAAACCGAAATACCAAGGGAAACTCCTCAAAACGCTAAATCCTCAAATTGAGTTGCGCCCTCCTGAAACTAGCAAACCCTACAATTTTGGCCATGATGAAGGAGGCCTCCAAATGAGCCCAAAATTGGCCAAATGATAGATCGGGGTGATAGGATCCCTCTCCTAAAGTATCAAGCCGAAATGCTATGGATAACTCCTCCAAACTGAATAGATATGAATCTAAAAAATGCCCTCCTCTCTAATTCGTCCCATGGCTCTAGGAAATAATCTGAACCATAAAGCTCTCTCAAGAGGCACTAGAAATCATGGCTAAGGCCCTGCAAGTAAAACCCAAATGCTCAAATGTCCAAGAGATCCCTCAAACTCCTGCAACGAACCTTCCTTCAATAAATGGTGCGCCCCCTTGCTAGAAACCCCCAATGGTGCGCCCTCCTTCTCTTCTTGTGCCTGTGGCTGGTGTAGAACCCTCCTGCACTGAGTAGATCTGGAACTAGAATGGTGTGGGAGAGTATTGCATCTCTGAGACCAAGCTTGGGACAATCTAGGTGGAATCTTTCACCACTGAATCGTCCTCTTGGGTTTGTTAAGTCAAAACCCTCAAAACCCCCAATGCTAGGCTTACTAGCTAGAAGCCAGATATGAAAATATGATCATACATGAATGACATGAGTAGAGGCCCTTGAATTTCCTTTATATTTTTTGGCTCACCTTGTCCCTCCAAAGCGACTTTCATTTTATTAATATTTAATTAATTAATTAATCTTTTTACCTTTGAAAAGATCCTTATCTCTCCTTGTGGCTTCCCTGGCCACTGAAAGTCACTTCTAGCCATCCCATCCTGTAGTGTTTATCCTCTCGATTCCAATGAGATATTACACTGAGAGGTTCCTCCAAGTAATGTGCCAAAAATGACCTCTTTAGTGAATTTAATTGACTTATACCTCAAAATAGTCAAAATCATGGAAATCATTGGAATGCAACGGAACCAAAGCCAACCTATGCGGAATGGCTCATAATGATGAGATATGATAAGAAATGCAAGATGGAACTCACAATGCCTCTCAATAACCTATGTATTCGCTATAACACCCATCTGTCTACTTTGGTCATCATAAACCTTTGCATTGTGATGATGTCCCAAAGTGGGGACATTACAGTCCTCCCTTCTAGAAAATTTCTTGTCCTGAAGCAATAACCAAATTCCCCCAAGTAAAATACCAGGATCCCATGTCCACCTATGGGATACGCAGTAGAACCCATCCAAATATGAACACTCATACACTCTGCCCCTTGGGTCCCATATCAAGTCATGAACTGATGGCCACTGAGAGGCATAATCCTGAAATACACCAACTCTGTGAGTCTCTTGCACATGACACATGGCCTCATCCCAGAATGAGTCCATCCTCCAAGCTACTATCAATATCAACATGACCTCCATCAACTGCACATGTTAATGCTAGAATGAGGTACTGGAAAACCTCCGTGAGAAACCCTCAAGCGATGTGCTCCCATCAACACTGAAGCTCAATGGGAAGTCAGTCCACTCACCCCTGTCAGTCAGTGAAATTATCAACCCTGCAATCCCTGGGTCCCATGCTAACCTCTGTCGAAGATCCCCATGATGACACTGCACTATGATGACCCTGTCTGATTGTTCCCTATATGTATATTGGATCCTCCACTCCTGGATCCTCAAGCTGAAATCCCTGTGGCCATTGGACCTGCTATCCAGAAACTGTATCTGTAAAGGCATCTCTGTAGAAGAGGTACCTGTCCACCCATCTCCATGTCTGATCATGATGATCAAGAGTGGAAAGCTTCCTCGCTCTATCAGACAAATCCCTGCAGACCCACTCAAAACCGACCCCTGGTGGAGTGTGTGGCTCTTTGGCACAACCTGGGTCGCTATGTAGTGAAACATCCTGCTAATCAACTAGACTCCCAGATCCCATGGGAGACTTGGAAGTTTATCACTTCCAGTCTCCTCTAACTGCTCCTGTGTCAGACTGATCACTGTCGGAAGCCCTCTGTTCTCATCTGCTATCATCTGGCCTATGGTGCTCACCATCATGCACCAAGTCTCAGCTGACTTCCTGTGATGATCCACCTCTATCCTGCTGGATGCTGTAAAAGTACTCATGTCAGGTGGTCTCATCCCACGCACTCTCCATGCACTCTTCCATTGTCTATCTCTCCTCATGCTATTGTCCATGATAAAAGTGTCGGGAAAGGGTAACAGAGACATCTGTAGATGACCGTAGGACTGAAAAATACCACCTGCCTTGGTCAATCCCAAGGATTCAACCAAAAGAATGTCTACCTGTACCCCTGATAATTGCTCGCCTGTAGCCATCACTAAATCCCAATCATCAGGTACAACCAGAAGTAACTCCTCTAAGTGTTGCTCAACCAACCTCCATCTCTCATCTCCCATGCAACTACTGAAATGGTGAAGGTGATCTCCCCCAACTATGTGTTGTTGTAGAGGAGTGACATATACATACTCCCCTAAGTGTGTCTCCTCCTTGCAAGGCACTATACCCCTCTGAATGCCACCATACATCTCGACATGATTCTGTGAACTATCCCTCATCACTGTATGCTCTGGCATACTCATGTCATCTCCTGCAGACTCACGATGCATCATAGATCCTGGGAATACTGCTGGATCAACCTCTATGTGGAGGTCAACCGCTCTCAGAACACAAATGGAAGTGTCCTCCATCAACTGGTGCTCCTCTGCTAGATCACCAACATCCTCTATCAACATGATTGACTGATACAACCGAGTGTCCACTAAGACAGATGAAGTGGATCTCTGACGAATCTCCTCAAGAGACTCACCTGATCTAGACTCTGATTCTTGAAGGGTTGTCTGTGTGCCTCTCAAGAATCCTCGAGTGCTCTCCGACTCCTAACTAAGTCTTCCCACCTCCAGCTCCTGCTCCCTCAGAGCCTCATGATACATCTCACCAATCCTCAATAGGTAGTCCCTGTCAGTCAAAAACTATTGGTAATCGGTCCTCATCATAGATACTCTCTCCCTGAGAGTATGAAAATCATCCATGGCAATCCCCTCATCTAAACTACCATGTGCCATTGATGCTCTCCAACAGTAATATGCCATCACTGCATGCATGTCATCAATACCTCTAGTGGTTTCCATGATCATAGCCTCACTAACTCTCAACTGTGTTGCTAAGTGGTGTGACTCATGATCATGGTCATGCTGAGGTGCCATCTCAGACCCCTCACTTCTAGTGTCAACTCTGGAATCCCCAAAAATACCCTTTGCGTAATATGACGTGCTAAACTATCCACTGTCTACTGTGCTGCTAGGTACTCCTGTATTCCACTGCACCCCATCACTAGATGTTATCTCCCCCTGAATCACACTGTACCCTGTATGAGCAGCCATATCCTCCTGTGCACTCAACCTGCTACTATCCTTTGCGCATAGATCCCAAATAGATGTATCCAAACACGTGCTATGGTCATCCTGACTGCTAAAGAGTGCATCATCATCAATGCAGGCCGATCCTGGAAGTGAGTGCTCCATCAACCTATCAGTCTCCACAATCTGCTCAACTAATGGAGTCTCTAAAAACTGTGACTCAATCTCCGCTAGTTGATCTGTGTGTGTAAGGTCCACTGTCTATACTATCTCTATCTCTTCTTGGATCGGTGGATATACATGTCTGTGGTGTGAATCCCTCACACAAGGCTCCTCAACCCTACCTGGCATGCCACTGACCTCCTCATGTGACGTGGCTATCAGGGGTGTCTGGAAGGATGACATATGTGTCACGACCATCATAGGAAGCTCATCATCTCCAGGTGATAACACGTGTGGCTCCTCACTAGTGTCACCACTCTGTTGAGGTGTAAGGTCATCAATGGTATGTGATATGTCTGCTGAAACACTGGTGTTATCGTCCTGTCCATCCAGCTGCCTATCCACTACTCAAGGGTCATCATCCTCCTCAAGCATGCTAGTAGCATCATCCTCTGTGCAAGAGTCACTCTCATCATCAGACTGATCTGAATCAACATCTATCGCTCCATCCTCACACATTTCATCATCACTGTCATGGTGTGCCTCAGTAATGCGCTCCTGATCCTTACCCCTGCACCTATGATCTGGTTCCCATGGCCCCTTGCAATAGTGGCAAGGTTGTGTGCTCCTAATGGGCGTGGGGTTTCTCTGTTCTTCCCACCATATAGATGCTTCTTTTCTCTTTTATCTGCTAAAATAATCCCATATAAAATATCCTCTTCACTCCAACTGGGCTTCCTGAAGGCTACGTACTAAGGAAAGGTTATTATAGCCCTAGTTTCCTCGCTAAGGCCGTGATAAACTATCTCCAATCATGATATCTCAAGGCATATCCTATCCATCTCTCCTTACGGCTCTGTAAGCATGTGTTAATCCCCACTGACTGACAGGAATCTAAGCTCTGATATCACTATAATGATCCCAAGCCATTATGCCAGGATTATCACGGTTTTGGTGTCTTTTAAAACTTCTTCTGGTTGTGGTATTTCGTCAAACACTTTACTTCCCTACTTGTTTAGATGTGTTTACTTGCAGGATGGCCTCTTGATTTCGGCCTTAGGGTTTACTGATGTGTTATATACGTGTTGCAACAATAAACAAGAAGATATAACCATGGAACATACCTCAACCATACACAATATGATAGATAAGCCAAAACATCTCAAAACTGCTTTTATTCATGAAATAGAGAAACCTGCTACAATGAAGATGCCGATCTGGAATGCTCAACATATGGTTAAGAAGATAGACAATAGAGTTGCTACAAAATGCTCCAGGAAGATACTATAAGCCTCCAAAGGCTGGATAATATATGAAAACCAATGCCAAGGTAGATCTGGGTCGTATGAAGTGCCAAACCCCCCACTGAAAGATGCCACGTCCTGCTGGAACTGTCAACCCCTACAATTTCGGCCCTACTATAAAATACCTACAAATGATACGCTCAAGATGTCAAACTATAGATCGTGATGAGTGGAAATATCTCCTGAAATCTCAAACCAAAATACCAAGGGAAACTCCTCCAAATGCTAAATCTTCAAATTGAGTTGTGCCCTCCTGAAACTGCCAAACCCTACAATTTTGGCCCTAATGAAGGAGGCCTCCAAATGAGCCCAAAAGCATCCAAATGATAGATCGGTGTGATAGGATCCCCCTCCTGAAGTATCAAGCCGAAATTCTATGGATAACTCCTCTAAACTGAATAGATATGAATCTAAAAAATGTCCTCCTCTCTAATTCGTCCCATTGCTCTAGGAAATAATCTGAACCATAAAGCTCTCTCAAGAGGCACTATAAATCATGGCTAAGGCCTTGCAAGTAAAACCCAAATTCTCAAATGTCCAAGAGATCCCTCAAAATCCTGCAACGAACCTTCCTTCAATAAATGGTGTGCCCCCCTTGCTGGAAACCCCTAATGGTGCGCCCTCCTTCTCTTCCTATGCGTGTGGCTGGTGTAGAACCCTCCTGCACTGAGTAGATTTGGAACTAGAATGGTGTGGGAGAGTATTGCATCTCCGAGACCAAGCTTGGGACAAGCTAGGTGGAATCTTTCACCACCGAATTGTCCTCTAGGGTTTGTTAAGTCAAAACCCTCAAAACCCCCAATGCTGGGCTTACTAGCTAGAAGCCAAATATGAAAATATGATCATACATGAATGACATGAGTAGAGACCCTTGCCTTTCCTTTATACTTTTTGGCTCACCTTGTCCCTCCAAAGTGACTTTCATTTTATTAATATTTAATTAATTAATTAAATCACTTTAATTAATTAA
>ML777332.1:702600-716328 GCA_009831015.1 Picea engelmannii | reverse complement strand
GCCTTGAGATCTACTCATTTGCTTGGTGGTGGACACTTGGCTTAGATCCAAGAGAGGTAGGTTTGCCTCTCCAAGTATAAATAGATCTCTTTTCTCCTCCCCAACTCACCATATCTTGAGCTATTGTTATGCTACTTGATTTAACTCTCTCTCCCTAGTCATTTCATTCCATTTCATTGTCATTCTATGCTCTAGGGTTTTGGAGTATTCCTCTCCAAGACCATTTTCTTGAGTAATAGAATTTTGGAGAAGCTTTGGAGGACAATAATAAGGGTAAAGTGTATGCTTATTGTTCTTATGCATGGGAGGTAACATTGTTTTAGTATTGTTTCTAATTTTTTGCAACACTAGATCTTAGGTAAAGTGTTATCTAAGTAGGCTCAATAGAGTGTATGCCTATTAGTTTATATATCTTGATGTTTGGGTTAAATAGAAGTGTCTTTTAATTACAATACATCAACATATTATCTATTGTATGCTTGTGATTTGAAAGGATCTTGCAGGTTCATCTTTAGGGTTTCATTGAGAACTCCTTCTAGAAGGGAAGGGTCACTTGAAGCTCTTACAAACTCCAACTCTCTAGATCTATTGCCTTTCTCTTAATATTTCTATACATTCATGTCATTTTCAGCAAGCATATCATTGTTTGGATAGGTCAAAAATCATATAAATCTATATATTTTATTGTGGAAAGTTCTTGCCCCAAAAGGGCAAGGGTTTCCTTAACTCTTTTTGGTTGTGTGTAGCCATCCTAGCAAGCAAAGATTGTTGTTTTTACAGGTATATCAGATCTGGTTGGAGGCTCTTGGCTGCCCCAAAGAGACACACACAACACTTCAAGACCCCTTGGGGGAATTTGGTAGCTATTTCTAACCCCCTCCTTTCATTTTCTAGCTTAGAAGTGCACTTCTTCCTTTTTTTGCTTGATTGTTTGAGCTTAAAGTGTAAGAGGGGAAGTGGTACGGCCTCCCCTCTTCTTTGACTTGTGGGTAGGTAGGATGTAGGCTAGATCTAACATTTTTCCTTTATTTTTGAGTTTTCTTCTAGCTTGGCCGCAAGGTTTAGAAGGTGTGCGTACATTCTCAACCTTGACGTGGGGTTTGCTTGATAGTTTATTGAGTAGATAGTAGATTAGTTTACTTTTCCTTTTGCTCATCTCTCATTGTTTTCCCTAATAACTAAGATCTAAGAAACTTAACTTAACTAAGCAAGATAACTTAATAACCTACCTAGTTGGGAGAGGAATACCCCAAAGAGGTAAGGCTAATATGTTACTGCTTTACTTTTGATGTGATGTGATGTGATCTAATGTTTAATATGTTCTTAATGCTTATGTTCTAGATCTATCTCATCATTTTAAGCCCATTGGGCAACACACTTAAAATACATGTACTAGATCTTGCTTAGTTTCATTTCAAGCTTGTTATTTCTTACTTATGCACATGATCTAATCTTAATGCTTTATATCTCATAAAGTGCTTAACAAGTGAATGCTTTATTGGTTAAGTGTTTATATCTATTGGTAGCCACTTACTTGGGCTTGGAATTTGTTGAATGGTTAAGTAGGCAAACACTTAAATTTTCTTCTTTATCTTTAAGGCAAGTTGTTCTTTCCATTGATCTCTTACTTCTTAACAAGCTATTGATGTGCATGATATAATCTTTATTTCTTTCAACCATATCTCTTTTATTTGCTTTATATGTGTTGATTCATTCAATGGTTTAAGCTTAAGCAACACACTCATTGAGCAAATAACAGTTTCGTCCATATCATTAAATTGCACTTAAAAGACATTTTAAAACCTTCTAAACACTCTTTAAATCACCTAAAAGTCTACCTAATTGTTATATATACTTAATAGACTACTTTAGGGTACCTTAGACCACCATATTCACCATCTAAAACGGGTTTGAGGAAAACAACGGAGGGTAGTGGTAGGGGACTGTCTCGTGGCGCACCAGGTGTGTGTCTTCTCTGGGAAGTACTCTTACTATCAGGGATGACTGGTTCTGCTAGGGTTGGCCTCGTTGTCATAGTATCTTGAGCGTCCAACAGTTATTTGGCAACATGAGGAGGCTTCGGTGAAAGCTAATAAAATTTGTTAAATCTTAAGAAAAACCTAACTATTAAACCCTTGACCAAATCTAATAGAATACTTGGGGGGCTTAATAATTAAGAGTGTAGATTGTCTCCAATACTCTTCATAATAGTTGTGTTTAATTCTCTTAAACTTTGGAATTTGTTGGTGAAGTAATGTGTTGATGATAATCTCGTATATATGGTGATGTGATTTGATGCTTTAATCTTTGATATCCTGCACAAACACAAATAGATAATTGGTTAGCTTGTCGTTGTAATCTATCATCTTTGAATTGTAAATCTTGTAAGTAATTGTACATGGTAATCTTTCATTGAATTATTCTTTTGTAAAACTGTAAGTAACTTGTAATATTTTGTAAATAAACAACCCTTGAACATAGTTGACCCCTTGCCCAATTTCTAGGCACTAGTCTTAGTTGACCTAGGGAAAAGGCTTTCTTTTCATGCTAACCCTTGCATCTTGCATGGTTTCCTTAGCATCTTAGGATTAGAATCCCCTCTAACCTTAACATATTAAAATTAACTCCTAGAACATAACTCTAATACATCTAGTAACTAAGGTCTACCCCCTTTGGCTTCCCTAGGAGTAAGCCTAGACGGAAGAAGTTTCGGTCAAAGTGACAGCGTGAGCTGTGAACCTAGGCATTGTGCCTCCAAGGACACACTAAGTGAGCCAGACTTAGCTCACGTTTGCAAGTGTGTATTAGGATGGCAACAAGGCTAACTAATGCGCCGACCACCTTCAATCATGCATGAATCATGTCTTCAACAAGTAGTTGAGGAAGTTTCTCTAAGTCTTTTTTGATGACTTGTTGATATATAACAAGACTTGGGAGGATCATCTCAAGCATGTAGACCAAATCTTGAGCATTATGGAGGAGCAGTCCTTGTATGCTAAGGAGTCAAAGTGTGAATCTGGGATGATTGAAGTCCTTTACTTGGGACATATCATTGGAGAGGAAGGGATATAGGTGAACCAAGAGAAAATACAAGCTATATTTGACTGGCCAACACCCAAAACTCTTGCTGAGTTGAAGGGATTCTTTGGCATTTGCAGTTACTACAGGAGGTTTGTCAAAGGATTCTCCTAGATTTGCGCACCCTTGACAGATTTGACCAAAAAAAAGTGCATTTAGGTGGAGCCAGAGGCACAGGTGACATTTGATAAAATGAAGAAGGTAATGAGCACTTTTCCAGTTCTCTCTTTACCAGATTTCTCGCAACCTTTCATATTGAAGTGTGATGCCTCGGGTGAGGGAATTGGAGCAGTTCTTATGCAGAAGAGGCACCCCATTGCCTATGAGATCCAAAAACTAAGGGGGCCTGAGCTCCTATACACTATTTATGACAAAGAAATGTTGGCCATCATGCATGCTTTGGCTAAATTCAGACAATAATTGGTTGGGGAGAAATTTGTTGTCAGGACAGATCACAATAGCCTCAAGTACTTCTTGGATCAAAAGGACCTTAATGAAAGACAACAAAAATGGGTTATCAAGATCCAAGCTTATGACTTTGATATTAAATATGTCAAAGGAAAAAACAATGTGGTGGTTGATGCTTTATCTAGGAGGCCTTTAGTAAATGCTATGACAGATATTTCAGTTGATTGGAAGGCACATCTTTGGGTGGAATATTCTAAAAACAGGTTTGCTTGTGAGTTGATGGATGGGAAGGTACATGATGATAACTTCAGGATCATTGATGACTTCATATACTACAGGGGCCGAATTTTCTTGGTTCCCGAATCAAAATTCAAAACGAGAGTATTGCATGCATGCCATGACTCACCATTAGCTGGGCATCAAGGATTTTTCAAAACATACAGGCAGGTAAGGGAAAGATTCGCATGGAGGGGCATGAAAGAGGATGTAATGCGCCATATCAAGAAATGTTCCACTTGTCAGGAGAACAAGGAGGAACACACTCATCCAGTAGGTCTATTGCAACCACTCCCTATTCTTGAGCATAAATGGGAGAGTATATCTATGGACTTCATCACGGGGCTGCCCAAGGTTCAAGGAAAGGATTGCATCATTGTGGTTGTGGTTGTAGATAGATTAACCAAGTTTTCCCATTTCTTTTCCATTGCCACATATTACAGTGCTTCACAGGTTGTAGAATTGTTCTTCAGAGAGATTTTCAGGTTGCATGGTTTACCCAAAACCATAGTGAGTGATAGGGACAACACATTCATGAGTACCTTTTGGTAGGATCTATTCAGGTTGGTAGGTATGACCTTGACCCCCAACACTAGCTATCATCCTCAAATTGATGGGTAGACAGATATAGTCAACAAATGGGTGGAGGGGTACCTTCAAAATTATGTTTTAGGGCAACAGAGGGAATGGGTTAAGTGGTTACACTTGAGTGAGTATTGCTACAACACCACCTACCACATGTCTACTGGTATGACACCTTTCAGGGCCTTATACTGTTATGATCCCCTCACCTTTGTGGAGATTGTATTTGGTGATAGTAGAGAACCTATGGTACAGGATTGGATCCAACAGAGACAAGATATACTCAGAGAGCTAAAAGATCACTTGCACAGGGCACAAAATCAACAAAAGGTATAGGCATACAAACACATAGTGGAGTGCACATTTGAAGTTGGTGATCTTGTATACTTAAGGCTCCAACCTTACAGACAGGCATCTATAAAGAGGAATGGCGTAGAAAAGCTTCAACCTCACTTCTTTGGGCCATACATGGTAAAAATAAAGGTAGGGGTCATGGCATATGAGCTTGATCTACCCCTAGGAAGCAAGATACATAATGTTTTTCATGTATCTTGTTTGAAAAGAGCCATAGGGAAGCACATCACTCCTATTGAGGAACTACCTCCCTTGGATGAGGAGGGACAGTTGATATTAATACCTGAAAAAGTGTTATAAGTAAGGGAGAAGAGACTAAGGAAGAGGAACATCAGGGAGTACTAGATCAAATGGAGGGATTTTCCTATAGAGGATGCTACTTGGGAGAATGAACAGGTTCTTCAGAAAGCAGGATCAAAATTGCTTGTGGGAAAGCAATTCCGAGTAGGGGAGATTGTAATGTCCCCCACCTCTTGATAAGAGGACTACAGAGACTTAGTAGTCTAGATGTCCCCACTAGACTATAGTCTCATGAGAAAGGGGGACTAAGAGACTCCAAAGTGTTCAACTAAGAATAATGTTATAATTTAAAAGTGACTTTGGGGGAAAAGGTAAAGTAAGTGGAAAAAGACCACAAGAAGAAAAGTAAAGAGTTAACCTTAGAAGGTGGTCAACTAAATCAATTGAGAATTAAAACAGGGGTATAAAAGAAAAAGGAGGGCGCCTCACTCCTCATTCTTGACATTTTCACTTTTGCATCTTGAGCTTTAGAACCAAATGCATTTTGAGGGTTTTGAGAGAAAAAACCCTAGAGATCAGCTTGGTGGTGAAATATCCCACCTATCTTGGTCCAAGCTTGGTCATGGAGGTGCAATATCCCTCCCTCACCATTCTATCTCAGTCAGAGGTGGACTCTACAGGTTCAGAGAAAGGAAGTGCGCATTAGTGAGGGTTTCCAGCAGGAGGGCGCACTTGTGAAGGAAGATTTATTTGATCTAGAGAGAGGAGGGAGTTTCAGGGGCTCAAACCTATTAGGATTTGATCATTGGTCCTAGGGCGCCTTTCTTAGCCAATTGTGGAGGGTTTTTACCTTGCTTATCTTTTATTTGGAGCTCAACACGATTTGGAGAGGAGGAGGGAGCACTGCAAAAGAGAGGTTCATTCGTTCGAGTTATCAATACACCTCCATCTAGCTTGATACTCAACCAAGGGATTCATCTTGCCCCGATCTACTATTCTGGAAGTTTTGAGGTGATTTGGAGGCCCAAACGAAGGGGGCCGAAATATTGGTGAGCTACAGCCATCGGGAAGTGCGCAACTCATCCTGGGAGAGAGGTTCTAACTATTGAAGGGAAAAAAATTGATCTTGTATCTTTCTACAAGTGTTTGGGTAGCCTTTGGAGGCTTATATCCTCTCTTCTTTGACTTGATTGAGGGTTATTATCATTTTTCCTGCTAGATCTCAGTTATATTGCTCCAAATCTACAGATCTATTGTATCAGGATCTTCTACTATCTAAATAAATGTCAGATCTGAAGTTGTTGCTTTTCCATTGTGTTGAATCTCTTGTATCTTGTTATTGGATGTGTTTATTACTGTAATCTTTCCACTTGCACACTGTAAACTCCATATAAGCTTCATAGCATAAGCCTAGAACGTAGATCTGCAAAACAACAAACAATAAACAAAAAAACTCAACCTAAAACCTAAGTTTCCAAGTAAGGAACGACTTGGGAACATTACACCAACAAATCGCTGATCAAGATAGGGGAAGGTAGGCTTGGCTACTAAACTTGCTTTTTGATCCCTCGAGGTCATTAGGGAAGCCTCCCTTGTGGTGGACCTCTTCCATTACTAAAACGAGGGAAGATACTACTAAGGCGATAGTGATAGTTTCTTCCATTGTTAAGCAAGATTTGGAGATCTTGTGGTGGGCTTTGCACTAGTACAAATCCTGCAATAACAAGAGGGATCCAAAAGAAATCCATCTCTCATTCAATATTTGCATTGGATGTACCACATTAAAAAAATTGTCATCTCAAGGAAATTGATATTAACAAACAAATTCATATCTATAGATTTCATAATATTCAAATTCAGCATCAAAATAGGATGTATTTCCTAGAACATTTACACCCAAGATCCCCAAAATCCGTAGTAATTTTCATTTCTTTGTGAGTGGATTTAAGCGGAGCTATAATCATATTTGCATAATTATGCTGTAATCTTAAAATTCCTTACAATGTATCTATTGAGGAGTTACCATTAGGAGAACATAACTAATAAATCTTTTATTTTGGAAATTGTAACATGGGTAAAAGCAAATTGAAAAGGAGATGGATCCGTCAATGAACAGATTGCATGCCATAAACTCCTCACACCAAAGCCATCAAACAACATTTTCCATGATCATATAATGACAAAAGATAAGGCAACACGATCCATATCCCAGAAAAGGAAAATCAATGCAAGAAAGGAAATATTGCCTTCGACCAAAGAAGGAAATTGTAAGAATTCAAGCTCGATGTTGAATCACTTATAATATCCTAACATGAGATTTAGTCAATAAAAGCAAAGCCAGGCAAGTGTCAGGATCTTTTGAGGTAGAAAATAGCTAGTTCTTGCTATCCTCGATCTCTAGGGATAACTAGGAGATAATGTCTCGAGGCCTGTTATCCCCGTTTTCTAGGGATAACTAGGAGATCATGTCTCGAGGCCCACAGGTCCTAGACATGGAGTACCGAGAGCAGGATTGACTTGAGCATGGCCCTAGAGGGCCCATCCTTCTTCTTCTTCGCCAGACTTGTTCTGTTAGCAGCAACAACTTCCATCACCATCGGCTTGGACTTGCATCAGAGAAGACTCTTGCTCCATGAGGTAATTGGTCCAAGGTATCATGGTATGTGTCATGTTTGGTCGTTATAACCTTCTTATATATGCATCAGGTTCCTTACATTTCTGATAACTGCTTGGATCTTACACTAATCCACTTGACCATTGTTAGGGGGATTAACGGGGTGACCTAGCAAGCTTGTATTCATGGGTTTTGGTTAGCCACCAGGGGGGATTTGAAGAGCCATCGAGCGCTCCCACCATTCTATCATTTTACATCTTATCCCCCATACATCCATCCCATTCCCCTAGTCCGGACATTAGGATGACCTTTTGAGGGTTACACTTTGTCCTCTGGGAAGAAGGGGATAAAGGCCCAGGGGGTAAAAGCAACTGGTAAAAGATAAAATCCATAGGAAATGAAACCTAGAGATGCTTCGCCCAGGGATCCCCGAGAAGGCAATAAAAGGCCTCTCGATAAGAAATAAAAGGGACCCTAAGAAAAATAATAAAACAAGACCTAACCAAGAGGATGGGAGGTCTCATCACGAGCCGACCCATTATGTTCATAGGTATCTAGCAGTATGACATTGCCATCATTTGGTCACCACACCAGGGCAGTGACCTTTGGTTGCATGGCCAAGGGAAAGAGGGTCTCATCACGAGCCAGCCTTATCATTTCTGCAAAAATACCAGTGGGTAACACTGTCAGCTCTGGTCACCACGCCAAGGCAGTGTCCTCTAGTCAAACCTTGAAGTAAAAAGAAAGAAAAACAATAAATAAAGAATAAAGGCAATAACGGGGCTTGGAAAAAGTGCATCCATGACGGGTACAACTCACATCCTACAAAGGCACCCACGAACAACACCTACCCCTGGTCTTACTATGACTGGACATCCCTAGACCATATCACTTCTTGAACATGGCTTGAATGATCCTCTGTGGAAACTTTCCTTTTCTTGTGGATATTAGCCCAATAGGTTATTCTATTTGTTTCTTCAACTTTGTATAGTAGATGTGTGTAATGTCTTTGAGCTCTTAGAGGATATGCTAGGGATTTTATGCATGTATTTGATAAATTTAATGATGAAATATGATTGACATTGCTATGATCCCGAGGACTGATGAGCCCATGGAGGGCGTAGTCTTTGATGTGCAGGACCATACCCGACGGACAGGTACCAGTGGACCCATACACATGGGGATATGATTAGCTCGAACCTTCATGGGGCTGAAGAGCCCATCAGATGGTTGTTGGGATGGCAGAGACAGGGAAACGTTGTGATGAGCCATTGCACAAGAAGAAAGAAGGACGTTCCACCCAGGACACTTTGGCAGAGCTCGACCTAGGGGGAATCACCCATTGCAGATGGAACGTTTGACTTTGATGGACAGGATGTCACCTGAGATAGCTGAACGTTGACTGGAGCGTGTGGCAGTGTGCTGAGGTCATTTGGCATGTGTGACAACTTGGAGGAGCCTTAGAAGGGCCAACGTTTGGTTTCCTGGATGTTGTGCTTGCCCAAAAAGGGCCAACGTCTCCCTCAGAAGGGCTTGACGTCCCCCTTGTAGCTCATTTTATGACATTTTCTAGCAGATTAATGTAAAAACAGTGTAAAATTGGTAGTCAGCCTTGTCGGTTGTTTTAATGACCTAAAATTTAATTAAAAGGTCATTGATTGGTATAAATAGAGGACGTTGCCTCTCATTTTAAACATAACATAACTCACTCTCTTGTGAGAGATCTACTTTAGTCTTGGTATTTTGGCTCTTGGAAGTGAGGCGCAACTCTTGTTTGGAGGATTTTCTTGGCATATTATGGTGTTTCTCTCATTGGAAGGTTTACAACTAGGGTTTGATGAGCATTCTTCATGATTTGAGAGTGTATTTTTCATGTAAAACTTCTTGAATGAATAATTGTAGGTTAAATCTCTTACATTTGTTATTGTATTGCTATTATATTGCTTAATCTTGAAACCCTAGGTAGCAAGCACACAAGTAGGTCCTTGCTATATGTCCCCATGCTAGAGAAACTTGTTTTAGACATTGATTAAGGAAGATATAGCCTAGTTGTTGCTACAGTATCATCCTTTTTCTGAGTTAGCATTTGAATATAAGTTGAAGAGAGGAGACGTCCTAGGCCTAGTTGATTCTACACCTAGGGTTTTAACCTTCTAGGGTTTGAAGAGCCTTTCTCCCGCAACACTTTTCTCCCTTAGACTTATGTTTTAAAGCTAGTCGTTTTGCCAAGAATATTTAAAGAAGGAGGAAGGAGCATGAGGCCTTGCTTAAGCAACACCGGAATGAGCCTCCTTCCCTTAGGGTTTTGATTCTAGGGCCCTGCCATTGCAGCACCATAGAACCAAACTCTCTAGTCTTTAGATTTTGATCCTCCCGAGATCTTGCCCTTACTTTTGACTCCATAATACCCTAAGGCACTGGCTTTTCTCTCCAACGTTGAGCTTATTCATCTTTTAAACTTTCAAACTTTGTAACCCTAACTAACCCTAACGTCTACTAACCTAGCAGAAAATGATGACATCATGCCTTTATTAAGCTTTTGGTTGATAGAAAATACTGTGGCTTGATCATCCAATGATAGACATTGATACATTCATAATTTTCATTGGCTAATTTGCAAAACGTTGGCTTTCTTTGTCTATTGCACTAACCCTAAAAGAAGTCAGGCGTAATCCTTAGGATATTGACGCAACACTCTGTTATATATGAGCATTTGATGATATTTAATGCATTGAGTTAATTCAAGAATTGATTATTTTCATTGGATGCTATATCATTCTGGTCCCACTTTTCCTTTGATAGGAGAAGACACAGATTGGGGTGATTTTCCTGATGATGCCTCTGATACCTCGGAAGATTCAGACGAAGATGGCTATCCAATACAAAGAAAAAGTAATTTCATTGAGTGGCACAAAGACGTTTTCAAAGACATAAAAGTTCCAAGTGCCATCATTGTGGATGAAAACCCTTGGTGTTTTCAATGCAGTGAAGCACATTGGGAACATGAATGTCCTTGCAGTAGTGGTGGCCATAAACAGGTAAACAATATAGACTACTTCATAGAAGGCCCTCAAATAAATATCACTATTGAAGAGGATCGAGAGGCCATCAAAAAAGAAGCCAGGTCAGCCAGGTCAGCCAGGATGGCGGTGATAAACAAACTAGACCAGGAATCAAAAGAGAAGCTAAAGAAACAAGAGCTCCACGTGTATGGAAGAAAGAAATTGGACCAACCTCCACTAACCAAACAAAAACCCAACCTGTGGATGTGATCTTTCCTAAAACATCCAATGCTGAAAGGGTTAATCTGAATTTTGATCTTGAAGGGGCATTATCCAAGATGCTTGTGACCATCCCTTTGAGAAAAGTCATCAAGGTACCATCTATCAGAGAGCGATTTGAAAACTTTTTCCAAGGATCAGATGGGCTATTGAAGGATGGAACTATTGGTTGTATCCAGAATACACCTGTAACTACAACCTATGAGCAAAAGTCCAGTGATTCCATCAAAGATGACAAAGCACGTGACAAAACCAGGCCGACTCCTCATAAATGTTCTCCAGAAGATACACCTTTTGCAAAAGAGGAAAACTCGAGTCAGATTGAATGGCCCACGAAAGAAGAATACCAACGACTCATTGACAATCTCAAAGCTCAGAAGTCAGAGACTGTGAAAATACTAAAGAAGTTGTAAAATGATATACAAATCCATCCTTCACAACAGGAAATCTTTGTAGCAGAATCCCACCCACCTCCCTCTACACAATACACCAGGGTTATTCAAGGAACGACCAATTTTAGAGTCTAAGAGTACAAGGAGGGAGACATGGTTTGGATGTGGGATGCCAATAAAGGGAAGCCTACTAATATCAAAGAAAACAATTGTTTCTGGCTTGGCCCTTTTAAGGTCGGAAGGAAGTCAGTTAATGACTCCTATTACCCGTCTACACTGGAGGGAAGAAGGTGCACAGTGCCCGTCAGCAGGCATCTCCTCAAACCCCACCAAGGTGGTGGGACATGACTATACAGGTAAGTATGAGTAGGTAGGCATTTCCGTGTATTATACCATCTGCATTTATTGTTTGTTTCCTTATATGCATCTTGATTGTTTTATCTCATATCTATACATGTTATTATTTTGCGGGGTGGCAATACCACCCCACCTTTTGTTGCTAATGCTTTCTTGTCAAGTGTGAGCAGGTCTTCAGGTTTGTGCCAGAGATGTTGAGGTTCTCATGTGCTCCACGGTAAGCACATGTCCCCGAGTTGGAGCCAGATGTTATCCCCGTTTTCTAGGGATAACTAGGAGATCATGTCTCGAGTCCCACAGGTCCTAGACATGGAGTACCGAGAGCAGGATTGACTTGAGCATGGCCCTAGAGGGCCCATCCTTCTTCTTCTTCGCCAGACTTGTCCTGTTAGAAGCAACAACTTCCATCACCATCGGCTTGGACTTGCATCAGAGAAGACACTTGCTCCATGAGGTAATTGGTCCAAGGTATCATGGTATGTGTCATGTTTGGTCGTTATAACCTTCTTATATATGCATCAGGTTCCTTACATTTCTGACAACTGCTTGGATCTTACACTAATCCACTTGACCATTGTTGGGGGGATTAACGGGGAGACCTAGCAAGCTTGTATTCATGGGTTTTGGTTAAACACCAGGGGGGATTTGCAGAGCCATCGTCTGCTCCCACCATTCTATCATTTTAAATCTTATCCCCTATACATCCATCCCATTCCCCTAGTCCGGCCATTAGGATGACCTTTTGAGGGTTACACTTTGTCCTCTGGGAAGAAGGGGCTAAAGGCTCAGGGGGTAAAAGCAGCTGGTAAAAGATAAAATCCATAGGAAATGAAACCTAGAGATGCTTCGCCTAGGGATCCCCGAGAAGGAAATAAAAGGCCTCTCGATAAGAAATAAAAGGGACCCTAAGAAAAATAATAAAACAAGACCTAACCAAGAGGATGGGAGGTCTCATCACGAGCCGGGCCATTATGTTCATAGGTATCTAGCAGTATGACATTGTCATCATCTGGTCACCACGCCAGGGCAGTGACCTTTGGTTGCATGGCCAAGGGAAAGGGGGTCTCATCACAAGCCAGGCTTATCATTTCTGCAAAAATACCAGTGGGTAACACTGTCAGCTCTGGTCACCACGCCAAGGCAGGGTCCTCTGGTCAGACCTTGAAGTAAAAAGAAAGAAAAACAATAAATAAAGAATAAAGGCAATAAAGGGGCTTGGACAAAGTGCATCCATGACGGGTACAACTCACCTCCTACAAAGGCACCCACGGAGAACACCTACACCTGGTCTTACTATGACTGGACATCCCTATACCATATCACTTCTTGAACATGGCTTGAATGATCCTCTGTGGAAACTTTCCTTTTCTTGTGGATATTAGCCCAATAGGTTATTCTGTTTGTTTCTTCAACTTTGTATAGTAGATATGTGTAATGTCTTTGAGATCTTAGAGGATATGCTAGGGATTTTATGCATGTATTTGATTAATTTAATGATGAAATATGATTGACATTGCTATGATCCCGAGGAATGATGAGCCCATGGAGGGCGTAGTCTTTGATGTGCAGGACCATACCCGACGGACAGGTACCAGTGGACCGGTACACATGGGGATATGATTAGCTCGGACCTCCATGGGGTTGAAGAGCCCATCGAATGGTTGTTGGGATGGCAGAGACAGGGCAACGTTGTGATGAACCATTGCACGAGACGAAAGAAGGAAGTTCCACCCAGGACACTTTGGCAGAGCCCGGCCTAGGGGGAATCACCCATTGCAGATGGAACGTTTGACTTTGATGGACAGGACGTCACCTAAAATAGTTGGACGTTGACTGGAGCGTGTGGCAGTGTGCTGAGGTCATTTGCCATGTGTGGCAGCTTGGAGGAGCCCTAGAAGGGCCAACGTTTGGTTTCCTGGATTCTGTGCTTGCCCAAAAAGGGCCAACGTCTCCCTCAGAAGGGCTTGGCGTCCCCCTTTTAGCTCATTTTATGACATTTTCTTGCAGATTAATGTAAAAACAGTGTAAAATTGGTAGTCAGCCTTGTCGGTTGTTTTAATGACCTAAAATTTAATTAAAAGGTCATTGATTGGTATAAATAGAGGACGTTGCCTCTCATTTTAAACATAACATAACTCACTCTCTT